>CM053030.1:202300892-202397462 GCA_028564925.1 Lithobates sylvaticus | reverse complement strand
AAGCCACTTCCTATTGCATCTATAAACACAGACAGCATGGCTCGGCCCTGCCCCCCACTCCTTTGTCACAGCATTTTACTGACAGCAGTGAGAGATATTGGCTTCCGCTGCTCTCAGACAAGCCTGTGAGAGCAGGGAGTAGTGAGAGAGCCGACACAGATGGGCACAGTGCTGGATCGAGTAAGGGCTAAGGTAAGTATTTAGTACCACTTTAAGGGCCCATTTATACCACTGCACCACGGTTACGTGTATTTTCGCAACCTGCAATAATTATATGCGATACATGTGCTGGTGCAATGTGGTGCCCCTCATTTTAAATGGAACTCCAACATGAGGGTTTGGCATGGTGGTGCAGCGTGATATTAATTGTAACAGCAAAGTGTAAAAACAAAATTAAAAAATCCCTGATTACCCCTTAGTAGTACAGTGCAACTATGGTGACACTGAATGAAAGTATGTAAACAATTGTATAAAATGAAAAAAAAAAGAAAAATGAAGAACAAAAATGTTTAAAAAGTTAATAAAACATTTTTTTTTAACCACTTAAGGACCGGAAGGATTTACCCCCTTAATGACCAGGCCATTTTTTGCGATACGGCGCTGCATCGCTTTAGCATACAATTACGCAGTCGTATAACGTTGTACCCAAACAAAATTGATGTCCTTTTTTTCCCACAAATAGAGCTTTCTTTTGGTGGTATATGATCACCTCTGTGTTTTTTTGTTTTTTTTGCCCTATAAACAAAAAAAGAGTGACAGTTTTGAAAAAAAAAAAGCTTTTTGGTAAAAAAAATCGCAATAAGCGTATATTGATTAGTTGGCGCAAAAGTTATAGCATCTACAATATAGGGAATAGATTTATGGCATTTTTATTATTATTATTTTTTACTAGTAACAGCGGTGATCAGCGATTTTTAGCAGGACTGCGACATTGCGGTGGACAGATCGGACACTTTTGACACTTTTTTTGGGACCAGTGACATTTATACAGTGATCAGTGCTATAAAAATACACTGATTACTGTATAAATGGCACTGGCAGAGAAGGGGTTAACACTAGTGGTGATCAAGGGGTTAAATGTTGTTCCCTGGGAGGTGTTTCTATCTGTGGGGCGAGTGTACTGACTGGGAGTAGAGAGAGATCGCTGTTCCTGATCACTAGGAATAGACCATCTCTCTCTACTCCCCTGACAGAAAGGGGATCTGTTTGTTTATATTAACAGATCCCAGTTCTGGCTTTCTGTGGAGCGATCGCAGGTGCAGGTGCTCCGGCGCCGTACGCGCCTACTGTATCTATTACATGAACCAATGTGCAGCTACAGAGATTTGTGCAATTGAGCCAACCTGCCACAGTATAATGACGGTGGCTGGTCGGCAAGTGGCTAAACATACTGTCACCGGTGTCCCTGATCACTTCCACATCAGTCATTTGATGATGCTGTACTGCCCCGGTGACAGTATGTAAAAAAAAAAACCTGTGAAATTTTTTTTTTCTTTTAAGACAAAAAAAAACTTAAAAAAACTAGCCATGCCTCTTACTAAATGCCTCAGACTGTCCATTTTCCAAAAAGGGGTCATTTAGGGGGGGTTTGTAATGTCTTGGCATTTTAGGGCCGCAAGAAATGAGATCAGTGCATCAGGATTAGTTAGTTTTCAAATATACAGTATATAGTTTGTAGATGCTATAGCTATAACGCAAACCAATTAATATATACTTATTGGGATTATTTTTACCAAAGACATGTAGCAGAATAAATTTTGGCCTAAATGTATGATCAAATTTGATTTTATTAGATATGATTTATAACAGAAAGTAGAAAATATTGTTTTTTATCCAAAATGTTAGTTTTTTTTCCTGTTTATATCGCAAAAAATAAAAAAAACTCGAAGGTGATCAAATACCATCAAAAGAAAGTTCTATTTTTGTGAAAAAAATATAAAAATTTAATTTACACAGTAAAGTACATATTGCATGACCGTGCAATTACCAATTAAAGTAGCGCAGTGCCGAATAGCAAAAAATGCCCTTGTCGTGAAGGGGGTAAAACCTTTCAGAACTGGTTAAGTTAAGTGGTTAATGCCAGAAGTACCAGTGACATCTACCGGCAGCACAGAGAAACAGATGGAAATCAGATTGGGCAGTCTACCACACAGAAAACTAAATGTAGATGGTCTCTTGTGCTTGGGGAAGGGTGTTTAGAATAGCTAGGAATACGATACAGTAATCTTCTTTAACTTTGTGCAAAACACACACAGAGCTGCTCTGATGTGCATAATGTAAATCTGAACTCTAGGCAAACAACCAAAAAGACCATTGAAATATATATATGTAAACTGTTTCACTCATGTAATGTGATTATTTTTGTGATTTAAATGCCTAGAATCTACTATAGGAGGCAGCAAACTATCTTCTTTGCACGCAGCACTACTTTTCAGCTATACGGATCACTGAACAAGAGAATAAAAACATTTCCTGAACGACTGAACAATAAAAAAAAGCCCTCTGACTCAACCTTAATCTGTATCCCTTTCTCCAAAAGGTGTTTTTCGTTATTTTAGCAACAGATGTCCAGACATGGTAGACGAGGGACACAACCTAGAGACAATTTTATAATAATTAGTACAGTTTAAGGCTTACTTCACTCCCCCTCCCCAAACCTGGCTACTCTACTGCTGTAGGCACTGATAAACAAGTGCCAATATTATTTACACTGATTATTATATTAACGCAATACTAAAGCCTTGTTGTTTTATTATTTTTAAAAAACAAACATGTTATACCTACCTGCTCTGTGCAGGGGTTTTGCACAGAGCAGCCCGATCCTTTTCTATTTGGGTCCCGCCTCCTGGACCGACTCCTATGATGGATGTCACACTGGTCCAATGCCAGGACTGCCGGGTAAGTGGGAGAAAGATTCCAGCTCTGTGTTAACACCAGCGGCTAATGATGAAGCTGCATTTATGGGCACTGATGGTGAGGCTGCATTGATGGGCACTGGTGGTGAGGCTGCATTGATGTGCACTGGTGAGGCTGCATTGATGGCTGGGCACTGATGAGGCTGCATTGATGGGCACTGATGAGGCTGCATTGATGGGCACTAGTAAGGCTGCATTAGTGAGGCTAAGCTGATGGGCACTGATCAGGCTGCACTGATAGGCACTGGTGATGCTGCATTGATGGGCACTGGTGAGGCTGCACTGATGGGCACTGGTGAGGTTGCACTAATGGGCACTGGAGAGGCTGCATTGATGGGCACTGGTGAGGCTGCATTGATGGGCATTGCCAATGCCCCAGCGCTGATCTTCACGCCCCCCTTCTGATGTCAGAAGGCGGCGTTGTGGGATCCAATCACAGGCTTCTCGTAGAGAGGCCTGTGATTGGAGCAGATCGCTGGTTTAGAGCAGCAAAAGGAGAGGTTTTTTTTTCTCAATTTAAAATGTGGGAGGGGTTATCAAATTTACCTTCGGGCTGAAGCCTCTGGTCTTTTTCCCACCTAGCAACACCCCTGTTGGTAAAAAAAGGTACTCAGCAAGCATAGACAGGCAAGGCTTATCCAGAAGTCAGACAAAAGCCGCGTCAGCAACGGGGTTAGGCAGATTCAAGATCAAGGGTAACAGGAACGGGCCGTGGCCAGGACCGGCATGTGAGCAGCTGCATCTCACAGAGCTCCTGCAGGTTACCCGCTGCGTTGCGAAACGCGTTGGCGTAGGTGCGGGGAGCGGGCCCTCATTGGGTTTTTCTAAACACTGAGGTGGAGATCAAAGACTGTCAGCAACGGATGTTTTCAAAGCCGGATTGTTACAACACCTGTTGTGAGACAAATACTACACGGTCAACACTATAGACAGAGGCATAAGTGGTATATGCAAGGACTGAATAGGCTGATATATTGTTGGATGGTACTACGGAGTATCTGAAATTTCATCATCAAATTATCTTGACGGCAAAGGGAGAAAAAGACGGAAGATTTCCTTCCTCCATGTGCTAGCAATAAATGCACTAACATACGTGTCTACTTGAAAGGACTGAAAAGTAGCAGTAAAGTAAAAAAATCTCTCTTTCCTTTTTTCCAACTCACAGCCATTTATCGTCTTGTCAGTGCCTAACATATAATATATAGCATTTTGTAGTAAGGAATAACAGCCGAATGCTTACCAACATGATAAAGTTATAAATACATCAAGAAAACTCATTTTTGTTTCCTGGACAAGTACTATGTTGCCTTATGAGACCTGACTTCATCTATTCAAAGGATGAAATACTTTCATGGAAAGAAGTCTCTATATTAATAACTAAGGAAGGGTTACTTCCCAGGATATATGTCGGCATATTGGTATCAGACTAACAATAAGGAGCATCTTTGTCCAGCAATATTAGGATGACTGTATTACTTTTCTATAAATACCCAATATATATGCCTGATGAACTGCCTATAATTTACCTGCTGATTAGAAACAACGATATACGTCCTTTCTTTTAGGAAAGAAAATAAGGATTACTATCCCCTGAGTAGCAATTTATAGCAGCCGAGAAATTGGATTGTATGAACTACCATACACTTAGTATTGGGACTCTCGTAAATTAATTGGACTACCAATTAGCTAGTGAACCAGGGATTGCACTTTACTCTGATATCAGACACCTTTGTAATTTATCTATCTCCATCACCCTAGGGACCACACACATGCCATTTGCAGACTAATTAAAAAACACTTTTGGTTTATGTACTTATATCATATCGAGGCATAATGGCATGTAGGTGGTAACAGAGGTGCCTCAACCGTATTGTTGCATGTTTGTGATATATGTTTTGTCGATGTCTGTTATATGTTTATTGTGCACACATTAGGGGTACTTAAATGTGTATTTTGTGGTAAATATGGGTATATGGCCTGGTTTCCTATGCCGGGTATAACCTTTTTAACACACATATTTTGTAAATTTAATAAACCAATTTTGATATTTACATACATCTCTGATTAACCTTATTTGTCGAGGATATCAATAATAGCCATCTTTTCTCTTTCCCATATCAGAGTACCGCTTTTCTCTTGGTGCCCCCTATGAAAAAGTGTTTTTTTCTTATAAGCTTACCACTGGTTATGATATCAGCCCCTATAATACTTAGGAGGTATGACATAAAGTGTTATGGTTAAAACTATTATTAAGCTTTTTGCCTCTAACATTAGTGACAAAAATATAATTACGGCCACTATCTTATAATCTTTAGAATTACCCTGATTTGATCCTGTTCCCAGCTTAGATACACAGGCACACAGACACCAGGCAGCACCAGAACCTCTTGTGACCCCACGGTATTCCTCAGTATGCTTGGAACTGTGATGGTTACCTGTGGAAAGGGAAAAGAGGACATCCAGTGTCCAGAGATCGAAAATGGCGCCGCGTGCCTCCAGCAGCGCGGACCGCGTGGCACAGAGATGCCTAAGGAATCCGTGAGTAAACCTCCAAAAAACCCTAATAACACTGGTGGGGATCCCCCTAAGGACATGCAGTACTATGCACAGAAGCTAGCAGGCACACTGGTGCTCACAGACCTGGCAGAGGTGGGAGTAGGACCTGAGGGGGAAGCTGCAGAGTAGGAGGAAGACATGATAAGAGGAGCAGACACAGAACACATGGGGGCACAGACAGAGGAGGTGGCAGAAGACAGTGGAGGAGAGGAATTTGAACAGCCGACCATAGCTATGATTCTGAAAGCAGTTAATAAATGTACTGCCTTAGTTAACACATTACAGGCACGCTTTGGTGGTCTGAAGGAGGAGGTGTCTCTGATAAGTGATAAGACAGGATCTGCAAAAGATCAAGTAGAGAACCACTGCTGCAGAAAGCAGGATCAGTGACATAGAAGATAAACTTCCTCCACTGATCAGAGACACGCAATCTAATGCCAGACTGGCTACAGTGGTCGATCAACATGCAGACGATCTTGAAAACAGGCTGAGACGCAAAAGTGTGCGCATAGTGAGTCTCCCTGAGAAAACAGAGGGTAGAGATCCCACTGATTTATTGGAAAGATGGCTGCTGGAGGTCTTTGGGAAGGAGTCATTTACTGCTCTGTATGCGGTAGAGAGAGCCCACAGAGTTCCCACGAGGCCCTTGCCACCAGGGCACCCTCCCCGCCCCATTTTGGCACACATGCTGCACTACAGAGATAGAGAGATCATCCTGTGCCTGGCCCGGGAGAGGCAAAACATATGGTTTAATGGAGCATGTGTCTTTTTCTACCCTGACGTCTGATGTCCTGAAACCCAGGGCCTGCTTCACTGACATGAAAAAAAGGCTGCAGAAATTGCAGGCACCGTATGCGATGCTCTACCCTGCCAGGCTTCGGATCAAGGGGTCAAGCCCATTTCTTTGAAAGTGCTACAGATGTCTCTGGTTGGCTAGATTCCAATGAAAACACCTTTCGTCAGGCTAGAAAATACGCGGCTGAAGAGGATTGATCCAGGTTCCAGAAAATTACTTACCTCCATGTGCCTTGGAAATACCCTTACATTTTCCTGTTTTTCTATCCTATCCACTCCACTGCTCAAAGCCGAGTTGGGAACAAAAGTTGATTTGATGTGCTATTTCTCCCTACTGAGAGCATGTACGAAGTGAATTTCTACACAGTGTTAAATGTACCATGTTCTGACAGACGTGGTTCTTCTGCTGGTAGTTGTGTGGCCAGTGGATGACAGGACCTGTTTTCCTATTTACAATGTTCAATGCTTAATAGCAAGTTACATCCGGAACGACATATGGGTCTCTGCATAGACCGGGGCCTTGCATCACATAGCATGGGTCCTGACTCATGCATTGAACCAACGGTTTACACACACTGAGTTTAGAGTGCCATTGTTTGGAACTATCTTACTGGAGCAGTACAGAGAACTTAACCCTGCCGAACTCAGTCACTTTGGACTGTTCACTGCATACTCAGAAACTTGCTGGTACTAGGCTGGTGGGAATGGGGAGGGAGGGAAGGGCATTTGCTTCTATGCAAAGTGATGCCTAATATATACCTAATATATACCCTGATGTACATATCTTTTATGTGGGATGATGACTACAATACCTGTGGTGTCTTGGAACGTTAGAGGGTTGGGTGGCCCCCTCAAGCGGGCTATGGTACTTACATCCCTGCGCAAGTATCTCCCTGCTATCTGTGCTTTACAGGAGACTCACTTCACACCTGACTCCTTCTCTTGCCTGAATTATAGGTGGGTGGGTAAGATCTATCACTCCACTCACATCTCTTTCTCTAGGGCGTGAGTGCTTTGATACACGGGTCACTTGACTACCAGGAACTTGACTGTGTGGTAGACAAAGAGGGGAGATATGTAATTTTATACTGCTGCCTATTTTCCTTAAAATGTGTACTTGCGTTTGTGTATATTCCACCCCTATATAACCATCAGGTGATGAGGGTCGTACTGGAGTAGCAACTGGGTCATCCAGATGTGCCGTTGTATATCCTAGGGGACTTCAATTACTACCTAGACCGCCTTTTAGACAAGCACCCCCCGGTGGTGCAGGGGAGAGGAGTGTACAACACAGCCTTGAAAAAATTGGTTGATGAAGTGGGGTGGTGTGATCCATGGAGGAGTAAAAACCCTGGAGTAATACAATTTTCATGCTTTTTGAAATCCCACTTATCATTATCCTGCATAGCTCTATGCCTTAGCTCGGACATTGCTATCAGATCTGTGTCTGAGATTAAATATACACTTAGGGGGATTTCAGACCATTCCCCAATGGTTCTCACTCATGGGGTATGGCCCCCCTCGACACTGTCTAGGGCCCCATGGAAACTGAATGCCTTTTGGCTTAATCTTTTCCCAGCTCAGGTCCAGATAGGGAAGAAAATTACCGATTTTTGTCAGGATCAGGTTGGGCACCCAGACTTAAAGCTTTTAAGAGGACATCTAATGCACAAAGGGAGGGGGTAGAACGTTTAGTTTATGAACTGGAGGCTGAGTTTATTTCCAATCCTACGGAGGTCCGAAGGGAGGCTTGGCTGTAAGCGCAGGAGGCTTTCTGTTGTCTCACTTCTGCTACAGTGGAATGGAAACAATTTTTTAGCAAACTAGCATTCTATGAGGAAGAAGAGCATACCATTGGAGCTCTACGGACTTCCACTGGTGTAGTCACTAACGCACCTGATGAAATTATGTCAGTGCTTGTGTCCTACTACTCTGATTTATACTGAACTCTGCAAACTTACACGAATATTCTTTACACACATATCTTGGGGAAGTGGAACTACCGACTTTGTCGGATAGTGCAAGGCAACAACTAGATGCCCCTCTGACTTTGAAGGAGCTTCAAGTTGCGACCGGGATTTTCCCTAACTCCAAGGAGGATGGTGTTCCTGCAGAGGTGTATAAGCAACATTACAAGACCCTATTGCCTAAATTGTTAGAGGTGTTCAACGAAGCCCAAAAAAAATGGGTGCCTCCCACCCTCTATGACTAAAGTCATTATAGTTTTACTCCTAAAGATAGTATCGAATGGTCATATCTATGGGCTATCCTTCACAAATTTGGACTGGGGAAGGAATATATTGCATGGGTTCAATTATTATATAGCTCCTCGAAGGCAGCAATCACGGAGTCAGGGAGAGTATCTCTGTACTTTAGCCTATTTAGAGGCACAAGGCATGGATGCCCCCCAATCCCTCTTTTGTTTGCTCTCGCTATCAAGCCATTGGCAGCCTGTATTCGCGCTGATTCATGAGTACAGGAAGGAGAGCTGCATGAAAAACTGATGTTGTATGCAGATGACACCATACTCCTACTGGGAGACATGCCATCTTCCCTGAGGGAGGCCATGGGGGTCATTCAAAGGTTCGGCCACTACTCTGATTTAGTGATCAACTGGACCAAGTTGTCCCTTATGATGTTGGATAAGAAACCAGGCCCACAATTAGTATCCCTAATGGATATCCCTGTATCCTCTGAGTTCAGGTATTTAGGTGTACAGTTCACCCCACACACTCTGGAATATATCATCTTGAACCTGTCCCTGCTGCTGAACCGTTGCCGGGACCGGGTCAAGGTGTGGTCCCAATTGAAAATCTCTCCGGTAGGTAGGATAAACTTGATCAAAATGATCCTAATGCCACAGATTCTATACATACTCCACAACTCTCCGATGGTTGCTCCACTGAAGCAGTTTTGCATCATTAATTCAATCTTCCGGTCTCTTATCTGGCACAATTCGACTGCCAGGGTGAAACTGGAACAGTTGCAGCGACCCAAGGAGGCAGGTGGGTTGGCTCTTCCAAACCCATGGCTCTACTATCTGGCCTCGCAACTACAACACATAGCCAGAGTTCTAGGCCCAGATAAAGATCCAGTATTGAACTTGGTAGACCCAACTGCGCAACTTCTCCATATTGCTACTGGGGGGGGGGGGGGTTGCAGAGGGCCTGGAAGCATTGCAGATTGATAAGTACTAAGTTACAATTTGATGCAGAAAGTATAGAATAAGGTCAGAGCAGTACACCAAGTTTAGGGGGAATAAGCAGTACGTGGAGTTGGAGAAACTACAATATAGCACAAAATGGAAACAATATGGGATCACTAATATGACTCAAATATTTAGGGGTGGCAAGCTAAGTCCCTTCTATGCTTTACAATAGGGATGAGTCGAACACCCCCGGGTTCGGTTTGCACCAGCACCTGCGAACGGACCGAAAGTTCGCACGAATGTTAGAACCCTATTAATTACAATGGACGCGAACGTTCGAAATCTAAAGTGCTAATTGTAACGGCCAATATGCATGTTATTGTCATAAAAAAGGTTTGGGGACCCGGGTCCTGCGCCAGGGGACATGTATCAATGCAAAAAGAAGTTTTAAAAATGGACGTTTTTTCTGGAGCAGTCATTTTAATGATGCATAAAGTGAAAAAAAAAAGTGAAATATTCCTTTAAATATGGTACCTGGGGGGTGTGTCTAAAGTATGCCTGTGAAGTGGCATGTGTTTCCCGTGTTCATAACTGTCCCTGCACAAAATGACATTTGTAAAGAAAAAAAGAAGCCATTTAAAACTGCTTGCGGCTTTAATGTCATGCCGCAGATGGCTGGATTTGATGACAACAGGGCAGAAGGGCAGATACAGGTGCAGGTTGTATAATGTGCTGTGCTAGACTCACACAGCACACACACTAACTCCTGCAGATGGCTGTATTGGTAGAGAACAGCACTTTCCCCACACGCAAATGCCTGAGAAGAACACACTATCCCTGCCTATTTTTCCTCTTTCCCTACACTTTCCCCACTCAGGAATGATTGAAAATAGTTTAGACTGTCCCTGCCTATCAATCGTCTATCCCTCAACGCCGGAACACACTACACAAGGCCGCCGGCGTGGCGGCCTTATATAGCGTGGGGCTTGTACTAAACCCCCTGAGCTATAATTGGCCACAGGCATCCTGCCTTATTGCTCTCCTCGCTGCTTGGCCAAGTATGAGGGGTCACAGTGCATGCTTGGCCAATCATCAGCCAGCAATGCACTGCGACTGGCGCAGTGCATTGTGGACCGTTTGCATCACACGAATTTGATGCGAACGGCCCTCAGAGTTCTGAACTCGACGAGCGGACGAACAGCCGATGTTCGATTCGAACACCAGGCCCATCCCTACTTTACAACTAAAATTTGCACTCCCCTCATCCATGCAATTTTATTATTACCAGCTTCAGCATTTTGTTAAGGCCGAAATGGAAATTGACAAGTGGACGCAGAGTCCCACACCAATTTTCAATTACATGCATGAGGTGACCTCTTACAAGGGGTTTATCTCATGCAGCTACTCCATGTTATGCTCCGTACACACGCTCAGACTTTCCGGCGGGATTGTCCTAGTCCAGCGGACAAACCGCGGACCTTCCAGCGGGGCTTCGCCGGACTTTCAGAGCGTGTGACTTGCCCACACACGCCGGGACTTCTCCGGCGGACAATCCGCGGGAAAAAGTCCACGGGACTTTTGAAAATGAACGGACTTGCCCACACACGGAGCAGTCCGTTCATTTAGAACGTAACTGCAGGTAGACGGGGCTAGCGAAGGCAGTGAGTGCCGCCGCGCTAGCCCCGTCACCTGGTATGGATTTAAAGGGAATCCCCACGCCAAAAAAACGGCGTGGGGGTCCCCCCCAAATCCATCTCAGACCCTTATCCGAGCACGCAGCCCGGCCGGCCAGGAAAGGGGTGGGGACGAGCGAGTGCCCCCCCCGAGCCGTACCAGGCCACGTGCCCTCAACATGGGGGGTGCCCTGGGGAAAAGGGGGCCGTGCGCCCCCCCCACCCCAAAGCACCTTGTCCCCATGTTGATGAGGACAAGGGCCTCTTCCCGACAACCCTGGCCGTTGGTTGTTGGGGTCTGCGGGTGGGGGGCTTATCGGAATCCGGGAGCCCCCTTTAATAAGGGGGCCCCCAGATCCCAGCCCCCCACCCTATGTGAATGAGTATGGGGTACGATGCACCCCTACCCATTCACCTAAGGTGTAAAGTGTAAATTAAAAAAAACACAATTTTATAAAAATATTTTATTGCACTGCTCCGGGGGTCTTCTTCCGTCTTGGGGGGTCTTCTCGCCGGACTCCTCCGCTATTTTACCTAGCTCTTTTACCGAGCAGAGGAGCCCAGCTACCTTCTTCGTCGTCGCCGCCGTTGTCTGGGGGTCTCGATCTGCCTTCGGGGGTCTCCCGGGGTCTCTTCTGTTCTTGCCGCTATCGTCGCTTTCTGCGCCGCCGCCGCCTTCTTCTTTTTCTTCTTCTCCTTCCGATGTTGACTCGTCCCTCTCTCTGGCCGGAATGGCAGAGCCGCACTGTGCTGGGACTTATATAGGGACAAGGGGGCAGGGTCACATGCTCATGTCACATGGTGACCCCGCCCCCCTATGATGTCACAGTCCCAGCATCCTCCGGAAGACCCCGGAAGACCCCTGAAGGCGGATCGAGACCCCCAGACGGTGGCGACGACGAAGAAGGTAGCTGGGCTCCTCTGCTCGGTAAAAGAGCTAAGTAAAATAGCGGAGGAGTCCGGCGAGAAGACCCCCCAAGACGGAAGAAGACCCCTGGAGCAGTGCAATAAAATATTTTTAAAAAAATTGTGTGTTTTTTTTTTATTTACACTTTACACCTTAGGTGAATGGGTAGGGGTACATCGTACCCCATACTCATTCACATAGGGTGGGGGGCCGGGATCTGGGGGCCCCCTTATTAACAACCAACGGCCAGGGTTGTCGGGAAGAGGCCCTTGATGAGGGCACGCGGCCTGGTACGGCTCAGGAGGGGGGGCGCGCGCTCATCCCCACCCCTTTCCTGGCCTGCCGGGCTGCGTGCTCGGATAAGGGTCTGAGATGGATTTGGGGGGACCCCCACGCCGTTTTTTCGGTGTGGGGATTCCCTTTAAATCCATGCCAGGTGACGGGGCTAGCGTGGCGGCATTCACTGCCTTCGCTAGCCCTGTCTACCTGAAGTCACGTGCTAAATGAACGGACTTTCCGATGAACGGCAAGTCCGTTCATTTCCAAAAGTCCGGTGGACTAGCATACTAACCGCGGGATTGTCCGCCGAACTGCCGAGTTCAGCGGACAATTTTAAAACAAAACTTTAAAACCTTGTCCGCCTGACTTTTGGCGCCAAAAAGTCCGCCGGCCCCCACACACGGGCGGATTGTCAGTCCGCCGGACATTCCCACGGGAAAGTTTGCTCGTGTGTACGCGGCATTACTCAATAAGTCCCTTCCTGACAGCACCGCAGCAGTGATATCAAGATGTCGGAGCATTTGAAAAAGACCAATGGGAGGATGCTCTTGCGGTGGTTCCCCTGTGTTCTTTGAATGTGGCCCAAAGGTTATCCCAATTGTATGTGCTTTTACGTGTACACTATACACTGGCGAGAATGGGGGTGTGTGATGATCCACCTTGCCTTAGATGCATGAGGGATCATGGCGACTTGATCCATATGTTGTGGAGGTGCCCCAAACTGCACATATATTGGAAGGAGGTGATGGGGATTATTAATCGTATATTTCAGATTCATCTTGTAGAATACCCTAAACTATGCCTGTTGGGAAATATAGATGAAGTCCTGGTGGAGGAGACCTCTAGACTAGCTATAGCTAGAACCTTTTTCCAGGCCTGGAAATTAATTTTGAGGCACTGGAATTCGACAGATCCCCCCCCCCCCCCCCCCATGGTGAAGGAGTAGTTGACGCAAATGGGCAACACTATAAGGCTTGAAAAATGTATCTACCAACACAGGGGTAGTGCAACAAAATTTGAAAAAATGTGGGCATAATGGCTATCTGTTCCTGGTTTAGCCCCTGTAGACCTGATTATGGACCGCTTACTTGTGTAACTTGGCTGCGGTGGCAAAAGGGCTGGATCCTCCAGCTGGGGGCCTTGGTTGTTTCAGCTACTCTGTGATCGAATGTATTCCATTTTTGCAACTGAATCGTATGCGGTTGAAATGCAGAGGTTGCTGTATACTAAATGCAAGGTGTTTCAGCATAATGTGTATCAATATAGAATTCTGTATTGTTTCTCTGTTTTATTGATTTCTCAATAAATTTCCCTTGAATAGAAACTCAAGCTGAAAGACCATTTAGCAATGATCTCATGCATGATTTTGATTTAAATTGGTCGTTTGGTACCAGTATATGTGCACAATGTTGTGGCACCCACTTTATTAGGTTCCCGGCTCGCACAATCTCTATGTAGCGCATTACCTAAGGAGCCGCAGGTGAAATGGGATCCCCCACTCTGCACAGTCAGACGCACTGAATTTTTACAGTCACTCTAGAGTCAGAAAAACAGTACAGCACTTTGTTTTTGTTTTTTGTTTCATTTGAAGGGATATAACTTGGATAAGGAGTAGGAGAATTATGGGATGCCCACTTAACTTCAAACAACTTCAGGGACAACTTTCCTATACACAGTCTATACAGTGCCTTGAAAAATGATTCGTACCCCTTGACATTTTCCACATTTTGTCATGTTGCAACCAAAAATGTAACTGTATTTTATTGGGATTTTATGTGATAGACCAACACAAAGTGGCACATAATTGTGAAGTGGAAGGAAAAAAAATAAGTGGTTTTCCAAATTTTTTACAAATAAATCTCTGAAAAGTGTGGCGTGCATTTTTATTCAGCCCCCCTGAGTCAATTCTTTGTAGAACCCCCTTTTGGTGCAGTTACAGCTGCAAGTCTTTTTGGGTATGTCTCTGCCAGCTTTGCACATCTAGAGAGTGAAATTTTTGCTCATTCTTCTTTGCAAAATAGCTCAAGCTCTGTCAGAGTGGATGGAGAGTGTCTGTGAACAGCAATTTTCAAGTCTTGCCACAGATTCTCAATTAGATTTAGGTCTGGACTTTGACTGGGCCATTCTAACACATAAATACGCTTTGATCTAAACCATCCCATTGTAGCTCTGGCTGTATGTTTAGGGTCATTGTCCTGCTGGAAGGTGAACCTCCGCCCCAGTCTCAAGTCTTTTGCAGACTCTAATGCCCCATACACACGAGCGGATTTTCCGTCTGAAATAACTGGGATGTTTTTTCTGACGGAATTCTGCTCAACCTTGGCTTGCATACACACGGTCACACAAAAGTTCTCTGAACATTCGACCGACAAGAACGTAGTGACGTATAACACTACGACGAGCCGAGAAAATTAAGTTCAATGCTTCAGAGCATGCGTCAAATTGTTTCTGAGCATGCGTACGAATTTTGCGCGTCAGAATTGGTACAGACGATCAGAATTTACGATCGGACCTTTTTACGACCGAAAAATTGAGAACGTGCTCTCAATCTTTTGCTGGCAGGAATTCCGCCAGCAAAAGTCCGATGGAGCATCTGACCAAAAGCTCACATCAGACTTTTGCTGGCGGAATTTCCGATCGTGTGTACGGGGCATTACAGGTTTCCTTCTAAGATTGCCCTGCATTTGGCTCCATCCATCTTCCCATCAACTCTGACCAGCTTCCTTGTCCCTGCTGAAGAAAAGCATCCCCAAAACGTAATGCTTCCACCACCATGTTTCACAGTGGGGATGGTGTGTTCAGGGTGATGTGCAGTGTTCGTTTTCCGCCACACTTATCGCTTTGCTTTTAGGCCAAAAAGTTACATTTTGGTCTCATCTGACGAGAGTTCCTTCTTCCACGCGTTTGCTGTGTCCCCCACATGGCTTCTCACAAACTGCATACGGGACGTCTTATGGCTTTCTTTCAACAATGGCTTTCTTCTTGCCACTCTTCCATAAAGGCCAGATTTGTGGAGTGCATGACTAATAGTTGCCCTGTGGACAGATTCTCCCATCTGAGCTGTTGATCTCTGCAGCTCCTCCAGAGTTACCATGGGCCTCTTGGCTGCTTCTCTAAATAATGCTCTCCTTGCCTGGCCTGTCACTTTAGGTGGACGGCCATGTTTTGGTAGGTTTGCAGTTGTGCCATACTCTTTCCATTTTTGGCTGATGGATTGAACAGTGTTCCGTGTGATGTTCAAAGCTTGGAATAGTTTTTATAACCTAACCCTGCTTTAAAGTTCTCCACAACATTATCCCTGACCTGTCTGTTGGTCTATCACATAAAATCCCACTAAAAAATTTACGTTTTTGGTTATAACATGACAAAATGTGGAAAATGTCAAGGGGTACAAATACTTTTTCAAGGCACTGTATACACTTCTTGCTTCCTCCAGCACACTTGCTTGCAGAAAAACTTAGCTTGGACACTAGTGGATCCAAGAAGACAGTCAGCCAGATCAAAGCAAAAGCCCTTTACAGTGAAAAATATATATCTAAATATATAACTCGCAGCGGGGAAAAACAAAATCAGACATGAATGAAGCTGCTACACACTTGAACATAATAAAATAAATAATACAGCGCTTAACAAACAAGTGTCCATATAAGTGAAAACAAATAAACAATGATATATAATATGTAACAAAAGTCCATGTGAACCGGCGTTTTTCTGCCTAGCATCTTTGTCTAATAGATGTGAAATATCTCCTGCAACTTTGCACTTTGGATGTGAAGGACCTATTTAGTTGTTTATTACTTTCACGGTTCACATGGACTTTTGTTACATATTATATATCATTGTTTATTTGTTTTCACTTATATGGACACATGTTTGTTAAGCGCTGTATTATTTATTTCAAAAGCCCTTTACAAGCAGGAATCCAAGGACCCTTTAAATGTGTAGGAAAGAAAAAGTAATTGTTTCTGCTTTTGACTGTGAATAATGGAGGGCAACAGTTCCATCACTGCTTCTATTAAAAAAAAGTATTAATAGCTTTTTTTTATTATATATACTTTCTTTTTTCTTTTGGATAAAGTAGGTTATGGTTAAACCTCTGTCAGGTATTTTTTCATCTATGTGCTAATTTGGACATTTCCCTTTATTTCTTGACCTGTAGCCCAGTGGTTCTCATCCACCAGGTTGTGGCCCACTGGCGTGCCATTGTCTCCTCTTTCCTGGTCTGCCAGCCAGCTGCAGATCCCTTTACCTCCCAAAGTGCCTCCCAGCTCCAATAGTGCCCCCAAACCTCCTATTGCGACCCCAGGCCCCCTGAGAGCCCTCAGCCTCAACAATGTCCCCCAACCTCCAACAGTTCCACCCAATCTCCCTCGTGTCACCCAGCTTCTAAGAGGTGCTTTGCTAATGGCTAATAAGAGCGCCAAGAGCAAAAGTCCCTGCCCCACTCCTGTCTTTGCTAAAACACTGTCCCTCCTGCTGAGGCTGAACTCTCCACTATATTGTGCACCAGTCCATGCCTGAGGCCTCCACATGACATTTCTGACCACTGATCTTTATATCCCAAGGAAGGAATGTCCACACATGAATAGGGTTGCTGCACTTTACTGAAGGTACTGGAAGTGGCATAACAGTCACATCACATCGACATACATTCCAGTGTCACTTGACAATACATAGTCAATAACATTTAGTAGATGGTCCTCAGAAGTCACATGCGAAAGCATATGCAGCACTTTAAGCAGCCATCTCCCTCAAACAGTCTCTCTTTCCACTCAGGATCAATAGTACTCACAAGACTGGGTTCTCTGTAGGCACCTTCTCCATAGGTACACCTCTCCTGGGGTCCTCTAGGGGAATAGCCTCACTCAAGGAACTCTTGGCCTGGCCGGAAAGGCCTTTTGCAACCCACCCTAGCCCCAACCTCCATAGGGTCAGGAAGTCTACAGCTAGCTCTCCTGTGTGCAGGGCTACTCCACCCCTGCCTCCAGCACCTCCACATGCTGGTTACATCTGTACTGGTGTGGACTGTTTGGCTCCCATGCCCCAACTGCGTAGGGCTCCTGCCAACCTGGCTTATGTGTGGGCACTGACTCACCCATGAAATCACTGTAGTAGGGCTCTAACTAAAAGGGGCCTAGCATCTGATGGCACTGTCTGCTGTAACCAGGCACCTTTCTGGCACAGAGCCACCTAGTGGCAGACTAGCTAGCTGCATCTGCCTACAAGCTTGCTGCAGAGCCTCCAGCCCGCTATAGTTCCATTACCTATCACAGTGCCCCCGAAATTTCTGTAATGATCCCCAGTCCCATCCAGAGCTTTTCAGCATTTCAATACATCTTTTGCATTCCCTTACTTTTATTGTGTGAGTATGAACTTTATTCTTTACTGTTGGGGCATGGGAAGTTTGGTAAAAATTTACTGGATTCAAAAACCATTCTCCTGCACTCACAATGGTTAACCAAGAGGTACACAATAGAAAGATTCTTTCTTAGCACCAGTGGTCTTGCTGCCCCCTTAGGACAATGGGTATCCTTATAGACGCAAAGACAACAAAAGAAAAGGGTGCACGACCTAGCACATTACCTCAATAAAATGTATTTAAAAATAACAATAAATATACTTACAAACACATATTGTGTAAACGCGTCATAGCAAGTGGGACCAATCGCCTTCAGGTCTACTGTCCATTGGTACTGTGGAAAGACCAGGGCGTGTCCGTGATTGCTAATGGCTAATGCATTTCGAGGGCGAATACTCTTCCTCAGAGCCAGGGTAGTGGGTTCGCCCTCGAAACACATTAGCCGTTACGGACGCAGCCTTGTCTTTCCACGGTACCATTGGACTACAGTAGACCTGAAGGCGATTGTACCCACTTACTATGACACATATTGTGTAAATGCATGTTTGTGAGTATTTTTTATTGTTGTTTTTTTTTTTCCTTTTTAATACCTGTTATTGAGGTAATGCGCTAGGTCAGTGTGCCCTTTTCTTTTGTTGTCTTTCAAAAATTTACTGGACCCTGATCTCAAAAGGGTTGAGAACCACTGCTGTAGACATGACTGAAAATGAAAGAAATTCTCTCTAAAAAGGGTAAATGCCCTATTAGACAGTGGCAACCAGAACAGTTACCGGTATATCAACTTGAAGATTTTTCCCTCTCTTCCTCAGTGTTTTAGAGTTTGGCAAAAAAATGGAAAATTACCCCTGCGGGGGCAGTACGCAAGGAAACTGGTGAATCACCCCTGCGGGGGCAGTAAGCAAAAAAAAGAAAAAATTGACAACCCTTCACTACATTTCCCAAAACTTAAAGAAAATGGCTTTAGATACACTTTAAAAAAAACTTACTAAGCCACTGACCTGGATCAAGCATGTACAGTAATCAGGGGAATAGCATGCATATTTTGTGCAGATCACTGGCTCAATATATTATAGAATAAGTCACTGAATGTAAGACCCTGTTAGTCAAATAGCAAAAATTGTAACTGATGCAAAGATTTTCCTTACTTTCTTTATTCATATTGTGATACAGTGTTTCCTTTAAATTAAGAAATGGACCTGTAATATTACAGGAGAACCCCTGAAGCTATAGAAATAGCTTAGTGTACAAGATGTCACAATGGAAACATTTCAACATTAATTCTGCATGAAAGATTTCTGTCTTTTAATGTATCGTGGAATATTATGACGTGATCATTTTGCTTTGTGTGCCAATTCTTCCACATAATATCAGATATTACAGCTTGACGAGTCAGGCTCATTCTGTTCTGATGTATGCTTCATGCCTTTACATGTGATTCCACTAGAGGTCTCTCCTGTATATGTACACGTAACAGAAAATCAGCAGCTGTATTCTTACAGTTAACATCAATCAAAATGATCATATTTTCAAATTTGGTTTAATTTCTTGATATGATTTAGGTTCTGATCTTGGATATAAAAGAGCTGAACTTCAGCGTTGTCCTAGGCACTTTTATTGTGTACCTCCAATCTTGAATAACAGATCCTTATAGCTGCAAAGTTAAATATACCTAATATAGAGTAATATATAGATATGTACAGTATAGTTAACCCTACTAACTAACTATGTATAATACACATGTATAATTCACGTAGTGAATGTTCTATTTTTTTTTTTTCAATTATGAAAAAAAGGGAGTGTTATGCCCCTATAAAATATTCCCTGTTGATTTTATTTGCAGTAAGTGAAGTACACTATATTGTCAAAAGTATTGGGACATCTGCCTTTATACCCACATGAACTTTAATGGCATCCCAGTCTTAGCCCGTAGGGTTTAATATTGAGTTGGCCCACCCTTTGCAGCTATAACAGCTTCAACTCTTCTGGGAAGGCTGTCCACATGGTTTAGGAGTGTGTCTATGGGAATGTTTGATCATTCTTCCAGAACACATTTGTGAGGTCAGGCCATAGGCGTGCGCACAGGGTGTGCCGGGTGTGCCTAGGCACACCCTAATCCCCTCATGTGCATTAGCATTATCCAGGAGCAGCACCAGGTAGGTGCTTCTGGGTGCCAGTGGCCATTGTAAATGCCCCCATTATATTAAAATCTAGGTTCAATTTTGGCTCCCACCACCAGAGCCCCCTTCCTGTGATAGCAGGGGGCACTCATGTGTGTTTGAGCTTTGGGGTGCACATCCTAATGCAATAGACTGACACCTATGGGTCAGGCACTGATGTCTCCACTCTAATTCATCCAAAAGGTTTTCTATCAAGTTGAAGTCAGGACTCTGTGCAGGCCAGTCAAATCCCTCCATCCCTAACTTGCTCATCCATGTCTTAATGGACCTTGCTTTGTGCACTGGTCCAAATCATTTGGTAGAGGGGGAGATTGGTTTGGGGATTTTTTCAGGGGTTGGGCTTGGCCCCTTAGTTCCAGTGAGGGGGAACTGTTAAGGCGTCAGCATACCAATACATTTTGGACAATTTCATGCTCCCAACTTTGTGGGAACAGTTTAGGGGTGGCCCCTTCCTGTTCCAACATGACTGCGCACAAGTGCACAAAGCAAGATCCATAAAGACATGGATGAGTGAGTTTGGGGTGGAAGAACTTGACTGGCCTGCATAGAGCCCTGACCTCAACCCGATAGAACACCTTTGGGATGAATTAGAGTGGAGACTGCGATCCAGGCCTTCTCATCCCACATCAATGCTTGATCTCACAAATGCACTTCTGGAAGAATGGTCAAACATTCCCATAGACACACTCCTAAACCTCGTGGACAGCCTTCCCAGAAGAGTTGATGCTGTTATAGCTGCAAAGGGTGGGCCAACTCAATATTGAACACTACGGACTAATGCCCCGTACACGCGGTCGGAAATTCCGACCACAAAATCCGTCGGATTTTTTCAGACGGATTTTGTCCGACACTGGTGTTGCATACACTCGGTCGGACAAGTTGTCAGAAAATCCGATCTTCCTGAACGTGGTGACGTTCGTTGCGTACGACCGGACTACGTAGAGGCTAGTAGCCAATAGCTTTGGTCTTGTAATGTGATCTGAGCATGCGTGGCACTTTGTCCGTCGGAATTCGCTACACACGATCGGAAAAAGTCCGATAGGACTTTGTTGTCGGAAAATTTGAGAGCAGGATCTCAAACTTTTTCCGACGGAAAAAGTCAGATGGAGCCCACACACGGTCGGAATTTCCGACAACATGGTCCGACTGTGTGTACGGGGCATAAGACTGGGATGCCATTCAAGTTTATGTGCATGTAAAGGCAGGGGTCCCAATACTTTTGACAATATGGTGTATATTGCTCACAATTACCATTTTTACATTAACCAAATAGAATTCTGATGTTAATCCACGGAGACTGTGGCCAGGTCCAGAAAAAAACAGGGTGGCTATCTGCAAAGTAAGCAAGCATGATGCTATAATAAGGCCATGTTATCAGCACAGAGGAGAAACTGAAGGATGCTGACTCCTGTCTCACTTTTTATGCGTTGTACTGAACTGCATCCGTTGTTACTGTACTGTAGTATGCTGACATCTAGTGACAGTTTAGAGCCACTATAACTTGTTTACTTCCTCCTCGTTTTAAGGCTAGTTAGTTCAATCCTCGCTAAATCCTCCCAGTTTCTTCCATGTTTCCATAGTCAGTGTTAATATATCTTAGAGAGATGGCTTAAGAAAGTAATTTTCTGCTTACACTTCAATGTATTGGAAAAATATCCTCTGTATCGCAATTATCTGACAGAAGACTGTGTTTGTTTCAACATCTGTGTCTTATTGAGGAGTTAAGCTGCATGTGGATAGTGCAAAGTCATCAGATGACCATACTATGTGGAGAAACTGGATCTAAGGAGGTATGTTAATGCATAAAGCAACATTTGAAACAGAAGACTGAAACTTATAGAGAATTAGTCCTCACTGTAGTTACATAATTGATAGGGTTAATAAAGCTATAGGTCCAGGACCGGACTGGCTATAGGGCAGACCGGGCATTTTCCGGTGGGCCGGGGCCGCCCGCTCCGTGGCATGTTGGTGATCAGGCCGCACATCGGGAGGTATAACGACAGCCATGCAGACCAATTTGATGCAGTGTGCGTTTTATGGTCTAAGCACTGACAGGCTGACCCCCCCACCCCCCCCCCACCCCGTCAACCTCTGCAGCAATGCTGGCAGCACTCATACGTCTATTTTTCTAAGCCAACCTCTGGATATGACGCTGAGCACGTGCACTCAACTTCTTTGGTCGACTATGGTGAGGCCTGTTCTGAGTGGAACCTGTCCTGTTAAACCGCTGTATGGTCTTGGCCACCGTGTTGCAGCTCAGTTTCAGGGTCTTGGCAATCTTCTTATAGCCTAGGCCATCTTTATGTAGAGCAATTCTTTTTTTCAGATCCTCAGAGAGTTCTTTGCAATGAGGTGCCATGTTGAACTTTCAGTAATCAGTAGAGTGAGAGTGATAACACCAAATTTAACACACCTGCTCCCCATTCACACCTGAGACCTTGTAACACTAATGAGTCACATGACACTGGGGAGGGACGATGGCTAATAGGGCCGAATTTGGACATTTTCACTTAGGGGTGTACTCACTTTTGTGAGATACTGTATATGTCAGCTAAGAACAGGAAACTGAGGCTACAATTTGCAGAGGCTCACCAAAATTGGACAATGGAAAATTGGAAAAACGTTGCCTGTTCTGATGAGTCTCAATTTCAGCTGTGACATTCAGATGGTAGGGTCAGAATTTTGACGTAAACAATATGAAAGCATGGATCCATCCTGCCTTGTATCAACGGTTCAGGCAGGTGGTGGTGTAATGGTGTGGGGGATTTTTTTTGGCACACTTTGGGCCCCTAGTACCAATTGATCATCGTTTAAAGGCTACAGCCTACCTGAGTATTGTTGCTGACTATGTCCATCCCTTTATGACTACAGTGTACCCATCTTCTGATGGCTACTTCCAGCAGGATAATGCCGCAAAGCTCAAATTCTGGAACATACAATAAACCTGAAAGCAAAATAAATCACTAATCCCGTGCTCATGGAAAATACATTTTCGTAGATAAAACCCATGTAAGCAGCTGCTATAATATAAAAACAATCAATAACACATCTGCTTATAATGAAAATACACAATTATAATCGATAAAGCAGAAGAATCGCTCATTCGATGTATTGCACGCCTTCCGAACAGTTGAACGTGATTGTACCCTATGACAGGTGAGTCCATATAAACTTTCTCCTCTGAGTGTGTCTTTGGGAATTAGTTGGGTGCATAAAGTAATCCTTCACCACACCTCGTGATACCGCTCCCTTCAAAATTTGCACTCACCAGATATATAAAGTAAATGCGCCTATTGATATTAACTTTCCCATTATCATGTCACTCCTGATCCAGATCTTCCATCGTCCTTAGTATCTCATGACAAAAGGAGACAAACCTCATAGTCTAATCCTGTTAAGGGCTTTATTCCCATAAAAGAAAAACTTTTTTCATTACACTTACAATAAAATGGTTAAAAACCAGCATTGGAATATATAAAAAAGACGCTCTGCAGCACGATCTCTCTCACCAATCCTTAGAAATCCTGTCAGCGGTGATTCCCAGGTAGAGCTCGTAGCTGCTGGCAGTCTCGCAAGCCGTGTTGGTCACGGAGAGAGATCGTGCTGCAGATTGCCTTTTTTATATATTCCAATGCTGGTTTTTAACCATTTTATTGTAAGTGTAATGACAAAGGTTTGTTTTATGGGAATAAAGCCCTTAACAGGATTAGGTTTGTCTCCTTTTGTCATGAGATACTAAGGCCGGTGGAAGATCTGGATCAGGAGTGACATGATGATGGGAAAGTTATGATCAAAAGGCGAATTTACTTTATGTATCTGTTGAGTGCAAATTTTGAGGGGAGCGGTATCATGAGGTGTGGTGAAGAATTACTTTATGCACCCAACTAATTCCCAAAGACACACTCAGAGGAGAAAGTTTATAAGGACTCACCTGTCATAGGGTGCAATCAAGTTCAACTGTGCGGAAGATGTGCAATACACCGAATTTGCTTTATCGATTATAATTGTGTGTTTTCGTTATAAGCAGATGTGTTATTGATGGTTTCTTGAACATGACAATGAGCTCACTGTACTCCATTGGCCTCTGCAGTTACCAGATCTCAATTTCATTTTTGATTTTTCATAACTATAAGAACTCACATTTTGCAGAAGTTTGAGATCCACTGTTACCCAGGTGCTGCACCAGTGTCTGGAAATAATTGCAGCAAAACAGGTAGCTATACCATATGGACCACCCTAAATACTGTTACGCATGTTGCATTTCTCCATACCAAAACTGTTGCTCCCTCCCTTCTGTGACAGAGCACAGGAAAGGAGAGGAAGACAGGGGAGTAGTAGAGGAACACTGGCTGGTTCTACAGTCTGAGCCTAAACTGGCCCCTAGCCAAGGGGCAAAGGAAAATTCTGATTGGCCGCTGAGGTCAAGAGAGTGTAAGCCTACCCCTAACAACCAAAAGAAGAAGATTGCTATTGCTGCTTCAGCCATGTTGTAGGCCCACCCACCAGACTCAGGGCTGCAGGAGAGAGCATGTGTGCCCACAGCACTGCTATGAGATGAGAATATGCGTCCTAGGGAAATAGACTAATAGGCGTAAGCTTAAGAGGTAGGGCTAAAGCCTGGGAGGCTACTGTTTGTGTGTTTACACTTAGGGGCTAGGTAACAACTCCATCTATCTTGAGTGTGAAAGTGTCAATCGAAAGAACTGAACTGCACCAGGGAGAACTTTACCCTAGTACAAGAGTGGTAAGAGACCTATTGGGCACCTTGATGTACAGTTTGTTGTTATTGCTATCTGTTGCTTCAAGAAAGGCTGTTTGATAGAGGGGGCTGTTAAATTCATAAGTAAGTGCTTCACTGCAAGTGAAGAAAAGGGCCCCAACCTTGGGGTAACTCTGAATGGAGCCCTCGGTAAATAGCCTTTGTTTATAGGAATCACATTGGTTCCTGGATTCCACTTATCAATAATCTCCTAAGTGTCCCCTAACTAACCCACACGAGTAGCCTTACAATGTCTTTTTATGCTTTCATTTTTTTTTTTTACATTTTGTTACAAAGGGCTGCGTCACTACCTCTGCATTGAGTCACTATACTACTATTGCCTCCCCCTATGCTGGGGGAAGACTTCTCTCTGATGCATCCTATTGAGGTTTATTGTTCTTTCCTTCAATAAAAAATTTGAACAATAAAAGGGCCCCAACGGTGGCACGACTGAGCATTAAATATTCACCACTAGGAGGTGGCTAGTCAAGCACTGAGGCTGGCTGATAGGTTGCTCTCAATTCAACCGCGCCAATGCCATGAGACTTATTGGACGATTGCCAGTGTCAGTCGTTTCTATTATTGTGCACTGTGAATTGCTCCTATTTTGTCAGTATTGAATTGATTTTACTGATGACTACTATGTCACTATTGTTGTTGCATTCTCTGTCCAGCCTATCTTCCCTTATGCCGCGTACACACGATCGGAAATTCGACCAAAAGACCGATGAGAGCTTTTGGTCGGAATTGTGACCGTGTGTATGCTCCATCGGACTTTTGCTGGCCGAATACCAGCCAGCAAAAGATTGAGAGCATGTTCTCAATTTTTCAGTTGGAAAAAGTTCTGTTCGGAAATTACGATCATCTGTAGCAATTCCGACACGAAAAATTCCTACGCATGCTCGGAAACAATTCGACGCATGCTCGGAAGCATTGAACTTAATTTTCTCGGCTCATCGTAGTGTTGTACGTCACGGCGTTCTTGGCGGTCGAAAGTTCAGCGAACTTTTGTGTGACCGTGTGTATGCAAGCCAAGCTTGAGTGGAATTCTGTTGGAAAAACCATCCAACATTTTTCCAACGGAAAATCCACTCGTGTGTACGGGGCATTACAGGGTTTTTTCTGTTTACCAAAGGTGTATTGGTGTTACTCAAGTCCAAGTACATGGCAAGTCAACACTGGAGCGGGGCAGAAGGTCATAAACAATCTAGGTTCTTCCCCAGGATATTTGTAAATATACTGTAGATACATATGGACTGCCAAACACATAAAATTCCCTCTAAAACCTTCAGCTGAGTTCCATTACAAGTCATTCAATAAAACGGTAGCTCCCAATAGCAATGACTAGCAAATGCTTTTAGCCCACATTTAAAATATAAGCTTACATGTTTCTTAAACCTGACTAGGTGACTTACTACTATCAGATCTTGTTGTAAATGATTTGCATTTGTTATCATTCCCTGTAAGTACACACATTAAATATACCAGTGCCAATAACTATCCTATTTTGCTATTTTTGTTGCACATCAACAAGTCTGTTTGACCTATTTGATAATTCCCAGCAGGACTAATTGGATGCTTAAATTAGACTTGACAAACACAAGGCAGGGGGTAATACATTAGACAAGAACCATGTTACATTATTAAACTGAACTATGGTCTTTTTAAATTAGATTATTAAGAACAAACTCCAAGTTATTTTTATACAGTAGGACTGTTAAAGCTGCACTCCAGGCAAATACCTAAATGCACAGTTAAAATACAAATACAGTATGTGAAATGCCCTCCTGCCTAGAGATTTTTAGTTATGTTTATCAAGTCTTGTGATCCTGGCACCTGATGGCATACATAGGTTGTTGACCTCATTTTCTCTTTTGCAGTTATGCTGGCCAAACATTATACAATTTTCCTTTAGATTTACCAAAACCATATATTACGAGGTCTCAAACCTAAACACTTTCAATTTGTATGCAATCAGGCAGACCCTTGCACGACACAGTTGAAGGTACTGTAAATCCAAAGGAAATTGAATAAGAAAAATGTATAATGTATAGCCAGTAGGGTTGTGCGAACCCGAACTGTAAAGTTCGGGTCCGTACCGGACTTTTGGGTGTCCGGGACCCGGACCCGAACCCGAACTATTGGCTGTAAGTTTGGGTTCGGGTCCGGTGTTCGGCGATGTATTGGCGCCTTTTTAACAGCTGCAGGGCAGCCAATCGATGCTAGTTTCACTAGTGTGCCCTTAGAAGCCATCACAGCCATGCCTACTAATGGCATGGCTGTGATTGGCAGTGCAGCATGTGACCCAGCCTCTATATATAGTACACACACACAGCGTCATTCTGCTATAGACAGGTTCCTGTGCTGCTGAGAGAGAGGATTTTTAGGAGTTAGTGTGATAAAGTCAGTCAGTCAGTGAGTCCACATTCCTTTAATTTTCTTCTAATTAGTTAGATCAGTGAGCGATCTAGATAGCTAGAGTAGGGTAGGGAGTTTCTTTATTAAGCAAAAGAAAGAGGCAGAGAGAATTATTGAAGAGATTCCTAAATCAATTGTACCCTGGCTGGGGTGCAGTGCACAGTCTTTTAACAGTGCCATGAGGCCAGTGCCAGACAAAAATATAAAAGTTTTGCCTGCAAGCTCAGTGCACCATTAGGACCAACACTGCATATAGTAAGAGATACACCATAGTCTGTGTGTATTCTGCTATTGGAAAAACATTGCAAAAAAAATTTAATTTTGCTGTGTTTTTTTTTTTTCCCCAATAGCATTTTCTGCGTGTTCATACACGCTTTAGATACTGTCCGTCTATTCTGATATTGCAAAAACATTGCAAAAAAATTAAATTTTGCTGTGTTTTTTTTTCCCAATAGCATTTTCTGCGTGTTCATACATACACGCTGTAGACACTATCCGTGTATTCTGATATTGGAAAAACATTGCAAAAAAATTTAATTTTGCTGTGTTTTTTTTTCCCCAATAGCATTTTCTGCGTTTTCATAAACGCTGTAGACACTATCCGTGTATTCTGATATTGGAAAAACATTGCAAAAAAATTTAATTTTGCTGTGTTTTTTTTTTCCCAATAGCATTTTCTGCGTTTTCATAAACGCTTCAGATACTGTCCGTGTATTCTGATATTGGAAAAACATTGCAAAACAATTTAATTTTGCTGTGTTTTTTTTTCCCAATAGCATTTTCTGCGTTTTCATAAACGCTTTAGATACTGTACGTGTATTCTGCTATATACAAAAACACCCATTTAGGGCGAGATCATAAATTTTGAAAATATGAGGAGATCATCAAAAAGGGGACGTGGCTCGGGTCGTGGTGCTGCTGGTGGCGCTCCTGTTGCAGGGAGAGGACGTGGTCGATCTGTGCCAGCTACACGCACTAGTGAAATACCTTCCTCAGGTGCGAGTAGGTGACAGAGCCTTCAGCAGTATTTTGGCGCGCCTAATGAGGCTGTACGAATGTTGAGGCCAGGACAAGTACAGGCGATAGTAGATTGGGTTGCTGCTGACAGTGCCTCCGGTTCCTTCACATTGTCTCCCACCCAGTCTCCTGATGAAAGTTCAGAGTTGGCACCTGCAGCCGATGTCCATCAGTCTTTCACCTCACTCTCTTGCAAATCAGCCAATCAGTCTGAGCCCCAAATCATGCAGCAGTCT
The DNA here is from genome assembly GCA_028564925.1 of Lithobates sylvaticus. Taxonomy (NCBI): domain Eukaryota; kingdom Metazoa; phylum Chordata; class Amphibia; order Anura; family Ranidae; genus Lithobates; species Lithobates sylvaticus. Next base: position 202,369,223 of record CM053030.1, on the reverse strand, counting down.
CTTCTGCTTTTTGATGACTCTGTTAGCAGGGTTTCCCAGGGCCATCCACCTAGCCCTGCCCCAGAAGTGGAAGAGATTGTGTGCACCGATGCCCAACCACTTATGTTTCATGATGAGTACATGGGAGGACCATCGCAGCAAGTCTCGGATGATGACGAAACACAGGTGCCAACTGCTGCTGCTTTCGCCATTGTGCAGACCGACAAGGAGGGCAGGGGTGAATTTTGGGTGGAAGATGATGTGGAGGACGATGAGGTCCTTGACCCCACATGGAATCAACGTCATGCAGGTGACCAGTGTAGAGGCGGTGGTCGCACAGAGCCACCAGCACAGCAGAAGAGGGAGCAGGGTGCAAAAGCGGAGCGTCCGTCCCCTAGACATTACGTCTGCTACTGCCCAACACAGCAAGGGACCGAGCACACCAAAGCCACGTCCAAGGAGTTCCCTGGCGTGGCAGTTCTTCAGACAATGCCCTGATGACAAGACACGAGTGGTTTGCACGCTGTGCAATCAGAGCTTGAAGCGAGGTATAAACGTTCTCAACCTGAGCACAACCTGCATGACCAGGCATCTAAGTGCAAAGCATGAGATGCAGTGGAGTAGACACCGCAAAAACCAAGAAAGGTCTCTGGCTCCTCCTGCTTCCTCTTCTGCTGCAGTCTCGGCCTCTTCATTCACCTCTGTAGTGACAGTGACACCTGCCAACCCGCAAACAGAGGATCTGCCAGCAACACTACCACCTGGGTCACCAACCATCTCCACAATGTCCCATGGAAGCTTTCAGCTCTCTATTTCCCAAACACTGGAGCGGAAGAGGAAGTACCCCCCTAGCCACCCGCGATCCCTGGCCCTGAATGCCAGCATTTCAAAATTCCTCGCCTTTGAAATGCTGTCATTCCGTCTGGTGGAGACGCAGAGTTTTAAAAGGCTGATGTCATTGGCTGTCCCACAGTACGTCGTGCCCAGCCGCCACTACTTTTCCAGACGAGATATCCCTTCCCTGCACAACCAAGTGGGGGACAAAATCAGGTGTGCACTGCGCAACGCCATCTGTGGCAAGGTCCACCTAACTACGGATGCGTGGACCAGTAAGCACGGTCAGGGACGTTATATCTCCCTAACAGCACACTGGGTAAATATAGTGGCGGCTGGGCCTGAGGCGGATAGCAGTTTGGCGCATGTCCTTCCACCACCGAGGATAGCAGGGCACTTCAGTTTGCCTCCTGTTGCTAACTCCTCCTACTCCGCCTCCTCATCCTCTACCGCCTCCTCATCCGGTCAGCGTAACACCTTCACCACCAACTTCAGCACAGCCAGGGCTAAACGACAGCAGGCAGTTTTAAAACTTTCCTGTTCGGGGGAAAAACCCCACATCGCGCAGGAGTTGTGGAGGGACATGGAACAACAGACCGATGAGTGGTTGGTGGCAGTGAGCCTCAAGCCCGGCCTGGTGGTGTGCGATAATGGGCGACATCTCGTAGCAGCTCTGGGCCTTGCCGGTTTGACGCACATCTCTTGCCTGGCGCATGTGCTGAACTTGGTGGTCCAGAGGTTCCTTAAGAATTACCCCGATATGCCAGAGCTGCTGCAGAAAGTGCGGGCAGTTCTGGAGGATGACGTGGTGGAGGATGAGGAGGAGATGGAGGAGGAACCATGTTCACAGCAGGGTGGCACCCAGACCAGCTCATGACCATCACTGGTGCGTGGCTGGGGGGATACAGAGGACACAGACGATACACCTCCCACAGAGGACAGCTTTTCCTTGCCTCTGGGCAGCCTGGCACACATGAGCGATTACATGCTGCAGTGTCTCCGCAACGACCGCCGAGTTGCCCACACTTTAACTGGTGCTGATTATTGGGTGGCCACCCTGCTGGATCAACTACAAGGACAACGTGCTGTCCTTAATTACCTCACTGGAGCGTGATCGTAAGATGCGCGAGTACAAGCGCACGCTGGTAGACGTGCTGCTGGTGGCATTCCCACTTGCCAACGCAGCCGGGGCACCGCCAGCACCTCGGAAGGCAGGGTTAGCATTGCCGGAATGTGGAAAAGCTTTGTCAGCACGCCACAACAACCAGCACCACCAGCTGAGATGGAACGTCTTAGCAGGAGGCAGAATTTCACCAACATGGTGGAGCAGTATGTGTGCACACGCCTACACGTACTGCATGACGGGTCTGCCCCCTTCAACTTCTGGGTCTCCAAATTGGGCACATGGCCTGAGCTTGCCCTTTACGCCTTGGAGGTGCTGGCCTGCCCTGCCGCCAGTGTATTATCTGAACGTGTATTTAGCACGGCAGGGGGCGTTATCACAGACAAGCGCAGCCGCCTGTCCAGAGCCAATGTGGACAAGCTCACGTTCATTAAAATGAACCAGGCATGGATCCCACAGGACTTGGCCGTACCTTGTGCAGAATAAACACATATACCGGTGTTCTGACGAAAACTGTCTTGCTATCGGATAGTGTCCGGACACTTACTGCGCAGGTGCAGTGCTTGCGCAGTACGGAGGACAAGGAGATTCACAAAATCTCCAAAGATGAACGTCGCCTGCACAGTGAGTGCAGGTTCAAGCCCGACCATCCAAGTGGACATACGGTAGCACATAGTAACAGGGCCCCTCACGGGCTCGCTTGGCTAGGCTTCAACCTCGGATGATGTGGCTTGAACCTGGAGTCACCGTGCATCGCCTCGGAGAGTTGCAAAATCCCCTTGTCCTACGTACTGAGCAAGCGCAGTACAGGGCGGACACTATGCAACGGGGACAGAATTCGACACATCATTCACCACTAGCCTTACCCAGCCATTGTTGTATTTTTGAACCAGTGTTGTCTACCTCGTCCTCCTCCACCGCCGCTTCCACCTACACCGCCACATCCACCGCCACCTCAACCTCCTACTCCATTTGAATTTCGTCCTCCTAGGTCAAGATTATAATTTTTTCATTTTTTTTAATTTCCAAGTATTTTATTTTCCCACTATCTTATCCATTAAATTGAATATTTTTTTCCAGAAAGTGCGTATTCTGGGGTATTCCCACCATATGTGCGGCATCGTGCCGTTGAGTTTCTGAGGTTCCCACGTCCCACGTTTTCCCGGTCCTCTAAGCGCTGGAGTATATGCTGGTTAGTTTTATCCTGGGTTCCTTCGTTAGCCTGAACTTTATACATGTCATCTTCTAGGCTTGCTATTCTATCCTCTGCTTCATGAAGGCGGGTATTGTGTTCTCCCAGTTCTTTTCTGATTTGCAGCATGCCAGCGGTTACAGCTTTTTCTACAGATGCTGCGATGGTGGGGGCTAATACTGCGGCCACTGCTTGAGCTATCCGCTCCAATTCACCTGCCTTCCACTGCTATGAAGGAGGGAGTGCATTCTGACTCACCTCCATGCCGTGCGCATCCGCCGCTCTGTGTGATAAGGCCACACTGGATGACAAGGCCACATCCCCGGGCCTCAATTTGGGGCTGCACCGACGGAGCATGCGGCATGCCTTTTTCCACAAAGCGGTCCATTAGCGGAGTGCGGGAGGGCTGATTACAGGCTGATTTTTTCGCCATGGAGCGGGAGCTGTGAAGGGTTACTGCTCCTTCATGCGGCGCCGGAACCGGAAGTCCCGCAGTGATTTTAATGATGCTTAAAGTGCAACAATAATTGAAACATTCCTTTAAATATAGTGCCTGGGGGTCCCTTAGTATGCATGTAAAGTGGCGTATCTGTACTGTATATATAACGTGCTGCAGCAAAAATGTTATTTCTAAAGAAAAAAAAACAAGTTAAATCCCATTTAAATTGACTATCCATTGCAATTGCCAGCACCTGGTTATTAAAAAATGAAAGAAAAAAACGGTTTGCCCCCCCCCCCCCCTCCCACTCCAAAGGGTCTGGAATGGATTTTAAGGGAACCTCATGCCAAAATGTAAAAAAACAAAACGGCGTGGGGTTCCCCAGACCAGACTCTTATCTGGTAATGCAGCCTGGCAGCTCTGGATGGGGGGAACGAGTGAACCATACCAGGCCATATGCCCTCAACATGGAGCGTGGGTGCTTTGGGGCAGGGGGGGCTCTGCCCCCCCCAGCTCCAAACCACCTTTTGTCCAGGGTTGTTGGTGTCTGCAGGCAGGGGGCTTATCAGAATCTGGAAGCCCCCCTTTAACAAGGAGCCCCAGATCCTGGCAACCCCCCAATGAGAATGGGTAGGGGGTACATTGTGCCCCCTACCCATCCACTAAAAAAGTGTAAAAAAAAATCTAATAAAAACAGGAGATACGTTTTTGACAAAACCTTTATTAAAAAAAAAAAAACAATGTCCCTCGATGTAAATCCATTGTCAATCATGGAAAAAAAAAAAACCTTCCCGCCTTCTGGAACTGCTGCCGGCGGAATGCCTCCTCCGCGCTTTGACAGTTTTTATATAGGTAAGAACGTGGCCACCTGACAACATCAGTAGGTGGCCCGCACACTTGTAACCAGTGTTAATTTTGGCAGCAAATTTTAATTTAATTTTAGTCTTTTAACTAAAATGCCATTTTAGTTTAAGTCCCATTTTAGTCATCTGCAACTGTTTGAGTGTTAGTAGTATTTAGTCGACTAAATCTGCAGTACTATTTAGTCGACTAAATTTTTCTAAATTTTAGTTGACTAAAATAATTTTAGTCGACTAAAATCGAATGGGTTTAGTTCAATTGTAATGCGCTATTTAAGCATTTCTCTAAAATTTCCAGACTTATTATATACTCCTGAAGTAAAAAATTCTAATATGTTATTATTTATGGTATTAAGGTTTGCACAAAATCACAAATACAGATTTAGCCACTTCTAATATGTTATTATTTATGGTATTAAGGTTTGAACAAACTCACAAATACAGATTTAGCTGCTCAGGATGGTCTGAGGAGGCCTGTAATGTACAGTGCTCTGGCTGGGGGTCTGAGGAGGCCTGTAATGCACAGTGCTCTGGACAGTGGTCTGAGGAGGCCTGTAATGCTACACAGCACTCTGGACGGTGGTATGAGGAGGCCTGTAATGCACAGTGCTTTGGACAGTGGTATGAGGAGGCCTGTAATGCACAGTTCTCTGGGAAGGTTGTCTAAGAGGCCTGCAATGCTGCACAGTGCTGCATGGTGGTCCCAGGGGAGGCCTGTAAAAGGCTGTAATGCACAGTGCTCTGGATGCCGATGGCAAGAGGAGGCCTGTAATGTACACACTCACAGTGCTCTGTTTTCGATGGCCGTGAGCTGGAACTCTCATCAGGAGGCCTGTAATGCACAGTGCTGCTCTGGACAATCGTTTGATGGGGCCTGTGATGCTGCACAGTGCTAACTGCTAAGCATTGAGCTCCATGGAAACTGTAAGTTCACAAGGGTAAACATCCTCCCCTCACATTTTAGTTTTGTTTGATTTTTGTCATGGTTTTCCTCAGTGGACGAAAATGTGGTTTACTTTTTGTTTCATTTTTGTCACTGTTAAAGGGCCGCTGATGAAAATTTTGCCGAAAATGTTTTTGTTGATGAAATTAACACTTATAACGTCACCGGCCCAGCATGCACTGGTCTGTGATGTTACAAGGGGGCGGGGGCCACACACATCTGTGGGTCATTGTCATGCTGGAAGTCCCATCCGTGACCAATCTTCAGTGTTCTGGCTGTGGGAAGAAGGTTCTCATCCAAGATTTTAGAATACATGGCCCTGTCCATTGGCCCCTCAGTGCGGCAAAGTTGGTCTGTACCTTTAGCATAGAAACAGCACCAAAACATACGGTTTCCCCCTCCGTGCTTGACTGTAGGGATGGTGTTCTTAGGGTCACCGTCAGCATTTTTCTTCCTCCAAAAATGGCGGGTCTAGTTAATTTCAAAGAGCTCAATTTTGGTCTCATCTGACCACAGCACTTTCTCCTAATCCTTCTCTGAATCTTTCAGATGTTCATTGGCAAACTTCAGATGTGCCTGTACATGTGCCTTCTTGGACGGGGGATTCACCGTGTTCGGAGGAAGAAAAATGCTGACTGTAACACTAAGAAAATCATCCCTACAGTCAAGCACAGAGGTGGAAACATTATTCTTTGGGACTGTTTTTCTGCCAAAGGTACAGGCCAACTTTGCCTCATTGAGGGGCCAATGGATGAGGCCATATATTGTAAAATCTTGGATGAAACCTTCTTCCCTCAGCCACTAAAGATGGGTTGTGGATTCCAGCATGACAAATTACTCAAAACTAGAGTTGAGCGGACACCTGGATGTTCGGGTTCGGCAGGTTCGGCCGAACTTCAGAAAAAAGTTTGGGTTCGGGACCGAACTTGACCCCGAACACTGAACCCCATTGAAGTCAATGGGGACCCGAACGGCTATAATAAAGTGTCGGCTCCCGTCCCCCTTAATACAGAGAACAGTCATTGAAGTCATTTATTTTTAAAAAGTTAGTCATAAAAAGTGTTTGGGGACCTGGGTCCTGCCCAGGGGACATGTATCAATGCAAAAAAAAACTTTTAAAAACAGCCGTTTTTTCGGGAGCAGTGATTTTAATAATGCTTAAAGTGAAACAATAAAAGTGTAATATTCCTTTAAATTTCGTACCTGGGGGGTGTCTATAGTATGCTTGTGAAGGGGGGCATGTTTCCAGTGCTTAGAACTGTCTCTGCAAAAAGTGTAATTTTTGCCGGAAAAAAAGCTATTTAAAATCACTCGCGGCTATATGAATTGTCGGCTCCCGTAATACACAGAGAACAGTCATTCATTGAAAGCCATTCATAAAAAAAAAAGTCATTGCTAAAAAATAAAAAAAACAACAAGAAAAAAGCGTGGGGGTCCCCCCAAATTCAATAACCAGGCCCTTCAGGTCTGGGATGGATATTAAGGGGGACCCCAGCCAAAAAAAAAATGGCGTAGGGTCCCCCTCAAAATCCATACCAGACCCTTGAGGTCTGGGATGGATTTTAAGGGGAAACCCAGCCAAAAAAAAATGGCGTGGGGTCCCCCTCAAAATCCATACCAGACCCTTATCCGAGCACGCAACCTGGCAGGCCGCAGTAAAAGAGGGGGGACGAGAGCGGCCCCCCTCCCGCCTGAACCGTACCAGGCCACATGCCCTCAACATTGGGAGGGTGCTTTGGGGGTCTGAGACCCCCAAAGCACCTTGTACCCATGTTGATGAGGACAAGGGCCTCGTCCCCACAACCGTGCCCGGTGGTTGTGGGGGTCTGCGGGCGGGGGCTTATCGGAATCTGGAAGCCCCCTTTAACAAGGGGACCCCCAGATCCCGCCCCCCCCCCTGTGTGAAATGGTAAGGGGGTACTTACCCCTACCATTTCACCAAAAAAGTGTCAAAAATTGTAAAAATGACAGGAGACGGTCTTTGACAATTCCTTTATTAAAATCTTCTTTCTTCTTTCTTCTGGTCTTCCTTTCTTCATCCTTCGGTTTCTTCACCTTCTCCTTCCGCCATCTTCCATCTTCTTCTTCCTCCGATCCGCTTCTTTTTGGCCTTCTCGTCCAGCATTGGTGTCTCTTCTGGGCCGCTCCGCGCAATGGGAGGCTCCCGCTGTGTGAGGCTTCTCTCCGGTATCTTCTTCCACGGCGTCGGTCTCTGAGGCTTCTCGTCCGGTATCTTCTTCCAGGGCGTCGGTCTCTTCTTGGGCCACTCCTCGCAATGGGAGGCTCCCGGTGTGTGAGGCCTCTGACGTCACGGGGAAAGCCATAGGGAAGTCCCCATGACTTCCCTGTGCGTCAGAGGGGGGCGGGGTTACCAGGTGGCCCCGCCCCCCATTATAAAAGACCTGTCAGCCGAAGCGAGCCTCACACACCGGGAGCCTCCCATTGCGAGGAGTGGCCCAAGAAGAGACAGACGCCCTGGAAGAAGATACCGGAGAGAAGCCTCAGAGACCGACGCCGTGGAAGAAGATACCGGAGAGAAGCCTCACACAGCGGGAGCCTCCCATTGCGCAGAGCGGCCCAGAAGAGACACCAATGCTGGACGAGAAGGCCAAGAAGAAGCGGATCGGAGGAAGAAGAAGATGGAAGATGGCGGAAGGAGAAGATGAAGAAACCGAAGGATGAAGAAAGGAAGACCAGAAGAAAGAAGAAAGATTTTAATAAAGGAATTGTCAAAGACCGTCTCCTGTCATTTTTACAATTTTTGACACTTTTTTGGTGAAATGGTAGGGGTACTTTTGTACCCCCTTACCATTTCACACAGGGGGGGGGGGGGATCTGGGGGTCCCCTTGTTAAAGGGGGCTTCCAGATTCCGATAAGCCCCCCGCCCACAGACCCCCACAACCACCGGGTACGGTTGTGGGGACGAGGCCCTTGTCCTCATCAACATGGGGACAAGGTGCTTTGGGGGTCTCAAAAGACCCCCAAAGCACCCTCCCAATGTTGAGGGCATGTGGCCTGGTACGGTTCAGGTGGGAGGGGGGGCCGCTCTCGACCCCCCCCTCTTTTCCTGCGGCCTGCCAGGTTGCGTGCTCGGATAAGGGTCTGGTATGGATTTTGAGGGGGACCCCACGCCATTTTTTTTGGCTGGGTTTCCCCTTAAAATCCATCCCAGACCTCAAGGGTCTGGTATGGATTTTGAGGGGGACCCTACGCCATTTTTTTTTTGGGCTGGGGTCCCCCCTAATATCCATCCCAGACCTGAAGGGCCTGGTTATTGAATTGGGGGGGACCCCCACGCTTTTTTTTTGTTTGTTTTTTTTATTTTTTATCAATGACTTTTTTTTTATGAATGGCTTTCAATGAATGACTGTTCTCTGTATTACGGGAGCCGACAATTCATATAGCCGCGAGTGATTTTAAATAGCTTTTTTTCCGGCAAAAATGACACTTTTTGCAGAGACAGTTCTAGAGACACTGGAAACATGCGCCCCTTCACATGCATACTATAGACACCCCCCAGGTACGAAATTTAAAGGAATATTACACTTTTATTGTTTCACTTTAAGCATTATTAAAATCACTGCTCCCGAAAAAACGTCTGTTTTTAAAAGTTTTTTTTTCATTGATACATGTCCCCTGGGGCAGGACCCAGGTCACCAAACACTTTTTATGACTAACTTTTTAAAAATAAATGACTTCAATGACTGTTCTCTGTATTAAGGGGGACGGGAGCCGACAATTCATATAGCCGCGAGTGCTTTTAAAAGACATTTTAAAAAGCACCATTACATCGCCGAACACCGGACCCGAACCCGAACATACAGTCAATTGTTCGGGTTCGGGTCCGGGACCCGAACACCCAAAAGTCCGGTACGGACCCGAACTTTACAATTTGGGTTCGCTCAACCCTACTCAAAACATATCACCAAGGCGACAAAGGAGTGGCTCAAGAAGAAGTACATTAAGGTCGTGGAGTGGGCTAGCCAGTCTCCAAATCTTAATCCTATAGAAAATGTATGGAGGGAGTTGAAACTTCAAGTTGCCAAGCGACAGCCAAGAAAACTTAAAGATAAGGGATTCTCCACCAAGTACTAAGTCATGTTTTGCTTGGGGAATCAAATACTTATGGGATTGTACACCCCATTAACACCCATCATACCATAAGTACATACTTAAAATATAAAATAAAACGCACAAGGATTGTGGAGAAGTTTAGGCCACTGCCCCTTTATTGGGTTTAAAACAATCTTAATTATGAAATAAACTTTAACCTTTAATACCAAACAGAATCGCTGTTAACCATTAACAGACAAACATGCTTAGTCACTAAGACTCAAGTAGCAATATCTTATACCAACCGAATAACAGTTTACCAACCACTGTCGACATTACCCACATAAAGAGGGATTGCGACGAGGGGAAATTACAAAGGGGTGGGAGAGCAGGTCAAAAGATCCAGAAGGAAGGCTGAGGAGAATCCAGAGGGGAGTCCAGCTGACAGACCTGAGGTAAATGCTAACTCCGCCCAGTGACAGGAGAGGATATAAGTAAAAGGTTACACTCATTGGCTAGATAATCAAAACAAACAATGTAATGTCTTGTGAGCCACCACTAACAATGAGCCCCAATATGGTCTCTCAGACAATAGCCTTATTTTGAATCAGTTGCGAGCATTGCACGTCTCATAACTCATGCAAAGATCACCAAATATATTAAAATACGCTGCGCTATCAAAATTTTAAATCCAAATATTGAAATACTATATAACAACGGTAGTGAAGTGCTACTCGTGCTTAAATATACATGCAGTATGGCAAATAAAGTGCTTTCATGTGGGATATGATATAACATCCATATAGTGAGATAAAAAAGCAAGCAATATCCTTATATAGGATATATTAGTGAAATAAAAGATATATATAAAAAATATTCAAAAAACCTTGATAAAATATATGTATACAGGGGGTCCCCGAGTTACGAACTCGTTAGGGACTGTCCTCCTGTTCTTAAATCGGAAATGTTCGTAAGTCGGCCACGCATGCGCAGACCGACAATTACGGACATTTCCGATGTTCCATCGAATGCCGTTCTGCACATGCGCAGCAAATTACGGACGTTTCTGATATTACCGTCATTTTCCGAGGCTCCTTCTGGCCGCGCATGTGCAGAACGGCCGAAGGTCCCCGCAGAGCCCCGTTCGTAAGTAGGAGATGTTCGTAGGTCGGGTGTTCGTAAGTCGGGGACCCCCTGTATATGTGAAAAAAAAGTGCTGTGATGTGCTGTGCAATCATCAAAGAATCAGTTCATAGGTGCTTCAATCTACTCCTTTGCGATTCAGTGGTTGTTGTGACATCAATCCAATATTGAGGTGCTGTGTTTGCACTCAGGTGTTCCCCCCTAGGTATTAGCTGCTCACCTTAGAGCGTGTGACCTTGCTGTATAGGCTTGGTCAGTACACGCATTAGAACCTATAAATGGTTTAGCAGTAAATCCGGATTCCTGGGGTGGCCTCACTTTATGCTTCAATATGTCTGTGGAGTCCCTCTTGTGCCTAAGTGATATCAATAGAAAGAGGAGGACTTCATAGTGTAATATGTCACAAAAATGTTATTGTAAATACAGTTAAATCCCACACAGGGTACTCACATTTACATGGCGTGTCAGAGCGCCACTCTAAAATAGCGTTAATCAGCGGTATATAGCAGCCAATAACGGTGTGGTGTGCTGATCGTCCTCGGTAGCTTCACTGCCTGGCGTTCAGTCCTGTCCCCTTCCCCAACGCGTGTCAATACAAGTGGTTTGCCGTATCTTCCTCAGGGGGCAATATATATTTTAACTCATTGGCTAGATGTTTCCCACCAAAGGATTTGTCACCAATCAAGTGCTCTGCAGCTGAAGTAAATATTCCTACCAACAGCAGGTAGCTTGTCACCTGAAACACAAAACAGAAAGAACCAGCAAAGCAGCCATTGAGGTACTTAACAATTATCATAGCCCTCTATTAAGAGTGAACTTTATTTATAAAACAAATGGGTGTTAGGGGTGACAATCTCATGGGGCCACTTTTCTATTTTATTCTTTTGTGGCCCTGACATGGGATTGCACACCCCATTAACACCCATCATACCATAAGAACATATCTAAAATATAAAATAAAACACAGAACAAGGATTGTAGAAAAGTTTAGGCCACAGCCCCTTTATTGGGTTTAAAACATTTTTAGTTATGAAATTAACTTTACTCTTTAATACCAAACAAAATCGCTGTTAACCATTAACAGACTAACATGCTCAAGCAAAAGTCTCTATGAGCTTGCCACATCTTACCACTGGGATTTTTGCCCATTACTCCTTGCAAAACTGCCCCAGCTCCTTCAAATTGGATGGTTTGCGCTTGTGAACAGCAATCTTTAAGTCTGACCACAGATTTTCTATGGTTTCCCCTTAAACCACTCAAGTGTTGCTTTAGCAGTGTGTCTGGGGTCATTGTCCTGCTGGAAGGTTAACCTCCGTCCTAGCCTCAAATCACACAGAGTGGTAAAGGTTTTGCTCAAGATAATCCCTGTATTTAGCACCATCCATCTTTTTCTCAACTCTGACCAGTTTCCCAGTCCCAACTGCTGAAAAACATCCCCACAGCATGGTGCAGCCACCACTGTGTTTTACTGTGGGGATGGTGTTCTTTGGGTGATGTGATGTGACATGTTGGGTTTGCGCCAGGCATAGCATTTTCTTTGATGGCCAAAAAGTTACATTTTAGTCTCATCAGAACAGAGCACCTTCCTCCATAAATTTTGGTAGTCTCCCACGTGCCTTTTCGCAAACTCAAAACGTGCCATTTTGTTTTTTGCTGAAAGTAATGGCTTTCTTCTGGCCACTCTGCCATAAAGCCCAACTCTGTGGAGCGTACGGCTTATTGTTGTCCTATGTATAGCTACTCCGTTCTCTGCTGTGGAACTCTGCAGCTCCTCCAGGGTTACCTTAGGTCTCTGTGCTGCCTCTCTGATTAATGCCCTCCTTGCCCGGTCCATGAGTTTTGGTGTCTCTTGGCAGGGTTGCTGTTGTGCCATGTTCTTTCCATTTGGTTATGATAGATTTGATGGTGCTCCTAGGGATCATCAAAGATTTGGATATTTTTTTAAAACCTAACCCTGAATTGTACTTCTCAACAACATTGTCCCTTACTTGTTTGGAGAGTTCCTTGGTCTTCATGGCAGTGTTTGGTTAGTTAGTGTTGCCTCTTGAAAAGTGTGTATATGTAATGACAGATCATGTGACACTAATGCCGCGTACACACGAAGGGACAATCCCGCGGGATTATCCTCTGGACTGAAGTCCAGCGGATAATCCCCTCGTGTGTGGGCGCCGGCGGACTTTTTGGCGCCAAAGTACGGCGGACTAAAGTTTGAAGTTTTGTTTTCAAATTATCCGCTGGACTTGGCAGTCCAGCGGATAATCCCGCCGTTAGTGGGCAAGTCCGCGGGACTTTTGAAATGAAGGGACTTGCCGCTCATCGGCAAGTCCGTTCATTTAGCACGTGACTTCAGGTTACGTAGCTAGCGTAGGCAGTTACTGCCGCCGCGCTAGCTCCGTGACCTGGCATGGATTTAAAGGGACTCCCCACGCCGAAAAAACGGCGTGGGGGTTCCCCCCAAATCCATGTCAGACCCTCATCCGAGCACGCAGCCTGGCAGGCCAGGAAAGGGGTGGGGACAAACGAGCGCCCCCCCCCCCCCCTCCTGAGCCGTACCAGGCCGCGTGCCCTCAACATGGGGGGTGCCCTGGGGAAAGGGGGGCCGTGCGGCCCCCCCCACCCCAAAGCACCTTGTCCCCATGTTGATGAGGACAAGGGCCTCTTCCCGACAACCCTGGCCGTTGGTTGTCGGGGTCTGCGGGCGGGGGCTTATCGGAATCTGGGAACCCCCTTTAATAAGGGGGCCCCCAGATCCCGGCCCCCCACCCTATGTGAATGAGTATGGGGTACGATGTACCCCTACCCATTCACCTAAGGTGTAAAATGTAAAGTAAAAAAAAACACACACACTTTTGAAAAAATAGTTTATTGCACTGCTCCGGGGGTCTTCTTCCGTCTTGGGGGTCTTCTCGCCGGACTCCTCCGCCATTTACCAAGCTCTTTTACCGAGCGGGGGAAGTCCGGCTACCTTCTTCGTCGTCGCCGCCGCCGTCTGGGGGTCTCGATCCGCCTTCGGGGGTCTCGATCCGCCTTCGGGGGTCTTCCGGGGTCTCTTCTGTTCTTGCGGCGGTCGTCGTCGTCTTCCGCGCCGCCGGCGCCGCCTTCTTCTTCTTCTTGTCCTTCTTCTTGTCCTTCTTGTTCTTCTTCTTCTTCTTCTTCCGATGTTGACCCGACGCTCTCTCTGCCCGGAATGCCTGTGCCGCTCTGCGCTCGGACTTATATAGGGACATGGGGGACAGGGTCACATGTTCATGTCACATGGTGACCCCGCCCCCTTGCGATGTCACAGTCCCAGCATCCTCCGGGACTGTGACAACACAAGGGGGGGGGTCACCATGTGACATGTGCATGTGACCCTGTCCCCCATGTCCCTATATAAGTCCGAGCGCAGAGCGGCACAGGCATTCCGGGCAGAGAGAGCGTCGGGTCAACATCGGAAGAAGAAGAAGAAGAACAAGAAGGACAAGAAGAAGGACAAGAAGAAGAGAAGGCGCCGGCGGCGCGGAAGACGACGACGACCGCCGCAAGAAAAGAAGAGACCCCGAAAGACCCCCGAAGGCGGATCGAGACCCCCCCGGACGACGGCGGCGACGACGAAGAAGGTAGCCGGACTTCCCCCGCTCGGTAAAAGAGCTTGGTAAAAGGCGGGGGAGTCCGGCGAGAAGACCCCCAAGACGGAAGAAGACCCCCGGAGCAGTGCAATAAACTATTTTTTCAAAAGTGTGGGTGTTTTTTTTACTTTACATTTTACACCTTAGGTGAATGGGTAGGGGTACATCGTACCCCATACTCATTCACATAGGGTGGGGGGCCGGGATCTGGGGGCCCCCTTATTAAAGGGGGTTCCCAGATTCCGATAAGCCCCCGCCCGCAGACCCCGACAACCAACGGCCAGGGTTGTCGGGAAGAGGCCCTTGTCCTCATCAACATGGGGACAAGGTGCTTTGGGGTGGGGGGGCCGCACGGCCCCCCTTTCCCCAGGGCACCCCCCATGTTGAGGGCACGCGGCCTGGTACGGCTCAGGAGGGGGGGGGGCGCTCGTTCGTCCCCACCCCTTTCCTGGCCTGCCAGGCTGCGTGCTCGGATGAGGGTCTGACATGGATTTGGGGGGAACCCCCACGCCGTTTTTTCGGCGTGGGGATTCCCTTTAAATCCATGCCAGCTTGCGGAGCTAGCGCGGCGGCATTTACTGCCTACGCTAGCTACGTAACCTGAAGTTACGTTCGAAATGAACGGACTGCTCCGTGTGTGGGCAAGTCCGTTCATTTTCAAAAGTCCCGCGGACTTTTGGCCGGCGGATTATCCGCTGGAGAAGTCCGTGCGTGTGTGGGCAAGTCCACACGCTCGGAAAGTCCAGCGGACCCAGCTGGAAAGTCCCGCGGGATTGTCCGTTGGACTAGGTCCGCCGGCAAAAGTCCGCACGTGTGTACGTGGCATTAGATAAAAACAAACAAACATTAAACTAAAGGCTGTAATGTAACAAAATAGGTAAAAAGCCAAGGGGGGTGAATACTTTTGCAAGGTACTGTAAATCTTCCTAGCAACAGCAAGCAGCCATCGAGAGACATGTACTTAACAATTGTCATAGCCCTCTATTAAGAGTGAAATTTATTTATAAAACAAATGGGTGTTAGGGATGACATGGGGGCACTCCTCTATTTTATTTGTATGTGGCCCTGACATTTCCTTCACTGAACAGCAACTCAATTTATAATATTTATATTATGTGTTTTTTCTGGATTTTTGGTTGATATTCTGTCCCTATCATTTAAAATACACCTATGATACAATTTATAGCCCCTTCATTTCTTGTGGGCAAACTTACAACATCTGCAGAGGATCAAATAATTATTTTCCCCACTGTAGGTAATTCTTTGGGTCATGGAAGTGGCTTGATGGGATATTCTGGTACCTTATCACCTTATGGAGCCTCCACTACCTTGTATCATTTGATTCATGCTCAGTGTCAATACAGGTTAACTTTATGTATCTTCATGGATAATGCCCCTACTGAAAAGTTTGGAAAACTATGTTAACTATCACACAGTAGAGCCCTAAATACTCAGAGTTAAGGTACAAATAAATTGGACATAGTATACCTAGACGTGTCTACAGCACAGTATGCAATGCATGCTCATTGCCTTTAGATAACGTTTGTACTTTACTGTAGGTATATTCGAAAAGTACAAGATACACTAGATACTCCAAGTAATGGCTGTAAGTTATCTCAAGCTGTGCTTTTCTAAAGGCTTTCACAGTTGAATTAACTTGCCCTGTTGCCTTGGCAACTGTTGGTTTGATGCTAATAGATCCTACTAAGGACATACTGTGAAAAGCTTAACAAATAAATTTGTTTGACATGAGAAACATCATGTGAGATTTATCACAGCTATATAACATTTTGGAAGGCTGTGCTCAAAACTTAAAACATGCCTATTTTACGATCTACTCAACAAAGTGGCGATTTGGCTGCCATACAAAAATGACTTAATTATATGCAGTTATAATTAAAATGTCATTATTTATTCCCCTTTTCATGCAGAAAGTAAATGTTTCACACTAATCATTTAAACGTTGCCTATTGATTTATGCTGAACTCCATAACATATAGTGTTAATGTTCATGTGCAATTACACTTACACTGACGCTTAGACAGACTCATGCCCTGAAGAGCTATTTCACAGTCCATCTGCCTATTGAAGAAGAAGTCTCATGAGGAGTGAAAACTTAACTGCTGATTTATTGATTCATGTCAAAATACTTCTCTTGGCAAAAGAACTACCGAATGAGTCTCCTTTAAATAACTTCTTTGTGTCTGCTGTTGCTGCCTGCCAGCTCCTCCTCTGCCAGAAGTCCAATTTGTGGGTGTTCCTACTCTGCATCTCACAAAGGGGTTGATTTGCTAAAGCTTGAGAGTGCAAAATCTGATGCAACTATGCATGGTAGCCAACAAACTTCAGCTTGTTCAATTAAGCTTTGACAAAAAAAACTGGAAGCTCATTGGTTACCA
Source organism: Lithobates sylvaticus (assembly GCA_028564925.1). Classification (NCBI taxonomy): domain Eukaryota; kingdom Metazoa; phylum Chordata; class Amphibia; order Anura; family Ranidae; genus Lithobates; species Lithobates sylvaticus. The sequence goes on along the minus strand of CM053030.1, from coordinate 202,352,649 downwards.
TACAGAGCTGCAGCAGATTTTGCACTCTCCAGTTTTAGTAAATCAACCCCATAGTGTTTTTTGTTACTCATTTGCTGTGATGTTTGGCAGTCTGATATTCTTAGAGTAAAAAGTGACCAGGTGCGCTTCTCAAATCAATGCTTGTATTCAAGTGACAGAAATCTCAAAAACACAAACAAAAAAAAAAGGAAATACAAATTCATCAAAGTGATATAAAAAATCTAAAGGAGAAAAAAAAAATGTATATTATTATTAAATAAACATCCATATAAACAATATGGCACCCAGAGACTGAAATGTGCAAAAAGCAATAATAACATGCAGTGGCAGGGTGTTCACACAGATCCTTTCCCACAGTGTATCACGCCTCTTACCAGAGACTGTGGATCTCTGGTATAGAGCTCAAATTCACTTTGTACTCCACACACTCCTCTGTTATTCAGAGAGGATAACCTGTCATCCACCGAGAAGGTTTAGCATCATCAGACGAACACTTTCTCTATTAGAAAACCCAGCATATATGGAACAGCGATCCTCAACGTTTATCATGTGAAGGAAGAGGTAGGCAATTCATAGTGTAGTATTTTATAAAACAACAATTTATTAAAAAATTGTTGAACTTACAATTAAGATGATAAAAAACAGCGGTTGATATGACAAACACAGCCGCAGACCTTGCCAGTCAGCTTGTGTGCACAGACGTCTCAGATGTGGCTCCACCCGTCACGTTTCCCCATAACATGCGTCAACTGGGAAAGGAGGCTTTTACAGGTAGTTGCTCTGACACACACACTCCCTCCCTGTTGTAACACTAGCGCTGATCTTGGGAAAATGTCTGAGGCTGAGACCAGTGCTGTCAATCAGCCCTAGTTAATTATTCATCTCCTTCAAAGCAGCAAGGTTGAACAGTGGTGGAAGAAGTTGTGGCATACTGTTGGCCACTTCAGCTCTGGATCTACAGCCCCTAAAAAAACGGGACAAAATTCTACATGCACTTTGTCCACCAGGGAACAGGGTGAATAAATAATTTTTATGATCTGACTTTTTCTTTAAAGTCATATGCTAAATTGTTTTAAATTAAAATAAAAAAGGTTATACTTACCTGAGTTGTGCAACGATATTGCACAGAGTGGTCCCTTACCTTCCCTTCTTGAAGTCCTCTGTTGGTGATGTTCTCTTCTCCCTGCTCTGAGTGCCCCCTTAGCAAGTCGTGTGCTATGGGGGCACCCATGTAAGAATACTCCAGAGACACACATAGCGCTGGTAAGCCACACCCCACCCCCTCCTCACAGGGCATTTGACGGACAGTAGCAGGAGCCTATGGTTGAAGTGAGAGGAGCAGAGCTGCAGCCGGGACTGCGCTAGTGTGGTGAGCCATATATTATCAATTTAAATAATAAATACATTTAAATGGACTCGGAAAGGGCTTGGTGGACTTCAGAGGTGTTTAGATGCTGAACCCAAACCCTATTAGAGTCAAGGGGAGCCAAATTTGTCAAATCATAAATGGCCATTTTCTGAGCTAATGGGGGTGAACACTGCCCTGGGGAACAGGTACCAATGCAAAAATAATTCTTTAAAAAATGCCATTAGGCCGGGAGGAGTGATTTTTTGCAAAGCACTGACATACAAAGGAAAAAAAAATGTAATTGCTGGCAAATGACATTTCCCTCCCAGTTTCTTTTTTTATACACAGACCTGAGATCTTCAAAAATACATAGCAGACCCCTAAGGGTTTGGTATGGATTTTAAGGGGTACCCCATGCAAAGAAAAAAAAAGCATGTGGCCCTTCAGGAAATCAATATCAGACCCTTCGGGTCTAGTATAGATTTTAGGGGGATCCCCAAGCAAAAAAAATAAAAACAAAACAAAAAAAATGCACGAGGCCTGCCTAAAAATTCATACCAGACCCTTAATCTGAGCATGCAGCCTGGCTGGCTAGGAAAGGGCAGAGGGCAAGCTTGCACCCTCCTCTCATGAACCATACCAAGCCACATGCCCTCAACATGGGGGGGGGGTACCTTGCACATGTTGATGTGAACAGGAACTTCTTCCCTACAACCGTAGCCAGAATTTTGTTGGGGAGCTTATCAGAATCTTTAATAATATGTGAATGAACAAAACCAGTGACCTGGACACATGACCAACCTGGAGAGTACCACTAGGCAAATTACATCTCCCCAACTGTCATCAGATTCATAAGGGAGGGGGCAGGGATAGTAGTGATATCATTGCCCGAATATGACCATGGCATGATGAGCTCATTCCTAATACTCAGGCAAAAAACACAGGTAGTGTAAGTTTTAGACATTTTTAATAAAAAACAAAGGAATTACAGACAGTTATACAACTTAGTACAACAGAACAATACTGAGTGGTATACAGCATAAGTCCATCTGGAAAAGGCAATGTGCAGTCTTATAGAAATAGAAAACAGAAAAGGCAAAAAGAACCTGGCTAAGACTGTATAGGTCAGGAACACGAAATAACATCAATCCCTCAGCTGTACGATTGCGAACGTTAAATTGTTTTAATTATGCGGAAAACAATTTAACAGCCTCTCTAATGAAGAGGTAGTTTATGAAAAGCACATAGTTATCTTAAAGTGGAAGTAAAGTCAAAAATATAACTTTTACCTACAGGTAAGCCTATAATAAGGCTTACCTGTAGGTAAAAAAAAATATCTCCTAAACCTGTACGGTTTAGGAGATATTCCCTGTGCAATGCGCCGCTGACTGCAGCGGCGCATGCGCACGGGGGATTCTCGGCTGAAGGGCCCGCAGAATCCGAACCCTGCCGGGAAGAAGTCTCCCGTGCGCATGCGCGGGAGTGACGACATCGCGGCTCCAGCCACTCACAGCGATGGAGTCGCGATACCCGGAAGACACGCCGAGGCAACATGTAAGCGACCTCGGCATGGACCAGATGAGTTACCGACGCTTCGTTCTAAGGTAAGTATTTCATAATGAGCTAGTATGCGGTGCATACTAGCTCATTATGCCTTTTCCTTTACAGGTGTTAAAAAAAAAAAAGTTCAGCGGCTTTACTACCGCTTTAACTTTAAACCCAGCATTAAACATTTAATGTCCCCATTAGCTACCACGTGGGTCGTAACAGTAAAAATGCCAGTTAGGCTCTACCAATTAGGTTGAGCACCCAGATAGCAATGTGTGGACACACCACAACATGCACATTTTCAGTACCATGTGGCTAGGTACTGCATATGCTTGGTATTCTGGAGTAGAAAAGAGGAGGGAATATGAGTAAGGATGAGTAGGGATAGGAGAAGGGCAAGGAAGAAAAAAATGGGGGTAAATATTAATGGGTAATGTTGTTTAGAGGAGAGTTTACCACCGGTTGTGGGGCCTGAGTACAATTAAAACTGAATCAAAGCTACTCAAGAGGCTGCTAAAAATGTCTGATATGCATATCAAATATATATAGTCACTCCAATAGAACCAGGTTTTACAACATTGTTCCCAAGTGCCATTGGCAGATGCCACAGTCTCTTCCATAAGCTGGATTTCATTTATTTTGCGGAACCAAAGGCTAAGTGGTGGGGCAGTAGTTTGCTTCCATAGCAAAGGGATATACAGTATGACTTTGTGGCATTCAAAAGATGGATTACAAGCAATTTCTTATCCCTTGGTGAATTTGGATTCTCTGATCTCCGCCTCAACTCCAAGAATGACCTCAGCCCCTCTGACACACCTGGTTAAATAAAATTACTGCAAACACATTTAAGGACACATGCGGTAAATACGGTTATCCTGGCTGTGGATTTGCACCAAAAATAGACACACACTTGGTAGTGATAAACAAGTTGAATATATTAGCACGGTTTAAAGTATATGGAAACTTATAACACTATTAAACCTTGCTACAAATAACTAATACATTAGAAAAGACAACCTTCAATATATAGCAACTCCAGGAATAGAAAGGGCAGTAATCTATATGTCCTAACACAGGCACTGAGAGGGAGGAGAGAAGACTTGTCAACTTCTCAGCTCCTTCTGGGCCGCAAACACCTTTGAGAGGCAAACACACAACGAAAAGAAAAGGGTTACACAAGCACAGTTCTATAATGTTGCAGGTCCTAAGGTGAAGAATACTAGTGTCTTCTGCTAGCAAACGGTGGTGTCCTTGTTTTAAAAGAGTAGGTTTAAACAAGCTTGCATGGAGCAGTTATCCTCTAGAATGTTCCGTTGGGTAAAGATTTAAAAGGGCAAACTACTAGAGATGGCAGCTCCAAACAAGCATCCCGTTACACTAAAAAGGGAAATTGGTGTCTGCATGCAGTGTCAGTATGGTGTCAAGAAGAATGTTGAGTTTGCAAACCCCTCACCAATCCTCTGTGTGATGACACAACGATAATCCCAGGTGCTGGTTCAGACTCCTGATGCTCCTAGCGATGTTGTAAGGCACTGGATCCCATTCTGAGGGCCGATCGAGATGACTAGCAGCAAAACTCGCAAAGTGAAGAGGCAGTGCCAGTGACCTAATACCTGGATGGATATCATGATCCCTGAAATGGCGTGGGTCTTCTCCGCTGAGCTGGGTGCTGATTGGGTCACCGATAAGAGTTCCTGAGCTTAATGGTGGCAGACACCAATCCTGGCTCCCCTCTATCTTCTTGCAGCTCTCTCCCTCTCTCTCTCTCTGGTGGAGTTCCACCACACAGTCTGGTCACTTCACCACACTCTCTCTCTCTTGGCAGTCTCTGGAAAGGCTTGGCTTTCTCTCTCTATAATAGGTCACACACTCTCTGTGTGTCAGTGTGTCAGTGTGTGTCGCTCTCTCCTTTAGCCTGATGCTGGTACATCAGCCCGCTTTCCTCAGACAGCCCTCCCTTCTTTAGATCGCTCTCTCTCCTTTAGATCGCTCTCTCTCTTTTAGCCTGATGGTGGTACCTCAGCCCGCTCTCCTTAGACAGCTCTCCCTCCTTAATAATAGGCCACACACTCTCTGGTGACAGCGTTTGTGTCTCTCTCCCCTCAGCTCCAAAAATCCCTCTCACAGCGTTTTTTGGTATCGATGCAACCCTATATAATACCAATCACTAATAATAGGTACTACTGTAAATGCTTAATCCCATCATAGATCCCACCTGGTTCTTAGAGAACAATGTAAACTTAGTACCATGCCACCCCACTGCCAATACTCCCCCCCCCCCATTTCACTTCCCTGTGGTATTGTATGTCTACTAAAGGAAAGGGACAGTACTGTATGTCCATTTTTCTCACTACACCTTCATCTGGTGGCTTAAAGAGTAACGAGAATTTCACCCTACTCTGCTAGTAGTTTGGTTGTGGGTGATTGACCCAGAGTTAAAGCGGAGCACCACCCAAAAGGTGCCTGTGGTGGTTTTGACAGGTACCAGCTCCCACTTCCAGTTAATCTCGCAGCGGCAAGATCACCTGGAAGTTTGGCCCCCTCCTCCTTCGCCCATCGCCAGGCCATTAAAAAAGCACAACGCGCAACCAGCTGTAAAGCCACAAGGCTTCACTGCCAGTTTCCCTTAGAAGCAATGGTGGCGGCAGTACCCAAGAGGCGAGAGCCGATGGAAAAATCAGCTGGGGTGCTGGAATCGCTGTATCCCTGGACAGCTAAGTGTCCTAATATTAAAAGTCAGCAGCTACAGTATGTGTAGCTGCTGACTTTTATTTTTTTCTAAAGGAGTCTGGAGCACCTCTTTAAGAAACTGTACAAAAATTCAGTGACACCAACAATGAAGGACCAGCTAAATGACATTGTCAGGCACTGGGGTAGTCTGGAGTCTTTTTTTTAAAACACAGTAAAGGTTTACTGACAGTAATATGATCTATGCATGGCCTGTGCTGGCCATGCAGAAAAATGACCCTGAGCATGACTATAAATACTGAAATACTGTCCTTGCATTTTCATGTTTGGTTATCTGACGCCTTTTTAAAATGAGAGAGTTCATTTAAAAGGAAAAATATACTAATACATTTTCTTAAGTTTTTCAAATTGAGTTAGGCCCCTTTCACACATGCGTTCCATGAGTCCATTTTTCATCCATCTGTTGACAGATGAAAAACAGACATACATGTATCTTTATGGGATAGCGGGCGCTGGCGGACAATCATCCACCGTCTCCGTGAAGCTAAGCTAAGCTCCATTTTTTAAGACAACCCTATTTTTCTTCCGTTAAAAAAACCCCGGAACAGACGAAAAATGGATGTTAGCAGATGATCCTCTTACACCGGATCCGCTGAAATTATCGTTATGTAACGTCACTTTGCCCTGCGTCGCTTCGCCCTGCTCACCCTGCTCGCCCACGGAGCTGATGCGAGTGCCCGGTCACGATCACCGCCGGACTCCCGTGATCGCTCGAGGCACACGGAGAACAGGATCTGTGTGTGTAAACACACAGTTTCCGGTTCTCTGAGGGAAGAAGTGACAGATCGTCTGTTCATACAGAGTATGAACAGCGATCTATCACTTCCCCTACACAGTCCACTCCCCCCTTCAGTTAGAACACACACTAGGGAACACAATTAATCCCTTGATTGTCCCCTAGTGTTAACCCCTTCCCTGACAGTGACATTTTTACAGTAATCAATGCATTTTTATAGCACTGATCGCTGTAAAAATGCCAATGGTCCCAAAGATGTGTCAAAATTATCCAATGGGTCCGCCATAATGTTGCAGTCCCAATAAAAATCGCAGATCGCCGCCATTACTAGTAAAAAAAATAATAATAATAAAAATGCCATAAAACTATCCACTATTTTGTAGACGCTATAACTTTTGCGCAAACCAATCAATATACGCTTATGGCGTTTTTTTTTTTTTACCAAAGATATGTAGAAGAATACATATCGACCTAAACTGAGGAAAAAAAATAGTTTTTTTTATATTTCGCTCTTTTTTTGTTTATAGCGCAAAAAAAAAAACCACAGAGGTGATCAAATACCACCAAAAGAAAGCTCTATTTATGGGAAAAAAAGGACGTCAATTTTGTTGGGTGCAACATCACACGACCGCGCGATTGTCAGTTAAACTACGCAGTGCCGAATCCAAAAAGTGCTCTGGTCAGGAAGGGGGTAAAATCTTCCGGGGCTTAAGCGGTTAAACACGCTGTATATAGCTGGTTGCTAAGGAGGGGCCAGGAAGCTGGTCACCGCGTCCTTAACAACCAATGAGTCATCAGCTGTCAGCGGAATTCCTGGCTGACAGCTGAATGTAAAAAATAAATAAAAATTGCCGTAAAAAAAATGGCTAAAAAAACGGCGGCGGGGTCCCCCCCAGGTCCATACCAGGCCCTTCCCGGTCTAGTATGGATTAGGAGGAACCCCCCCCCCCCACGCTAAGATTGTTTTAAAAAAAATGACGTGACCAGACCCTTATCTGAGCATGCAGATGCAGCCTGGTAGGTCAGGAAAGGGAGGAGAGGAGCGATCCCCCTCCGAAGCATACCAGTCCACATACCCTCAACATGGGGGGTTGGGTGCCCCCCACCCCAAAGCACCTTGCCCCCATGTTGATGGGGGCAAGGGGCCCCTCCCGACAACCCTGGCTGGTGGTTGTCGGAATCTGCGGGTGGGGGGCTTATCGGAATCTGAACCCCTACCCATTAACCAAAAAAGCAGTGAAAAGTTAAAAAAAACAAGAACTGGTTTTTCGCAAGTCCTTTATTAATAGCTCTGAGCTGTCTTCTCCTGCCGCTGTCTCTCCCTGAGCCGTCTTTTTCCGCCGCCATATGTCCTGGTACCATCTCTTCCGCCGCCATCTTCTCCAGGTGCTGTCTGTCCCACCGCCATCTCTTCCGGTGCCATCTCTCCCGCTGCCATCTTCTCCCTCTGCTGTCTTCTTCCTCGCCGCCAGTTACCTGCTAAATGCCGTTGTATTGTTACTAGCGGTCTAGCATCTGTTATATAGTCATGGTGCATGGCCATCAGATGACATCACCCGAAGAGCCCGGTCGCCCCCTCCCTTTCCTGACCTGCCGAGCTGCATGCTTGGATGAGGGTCTGTTATGAATTTTTCGGGGGGGGGGGGGGACCCAATTTTTTTTTTTTATTTTGGCGTGGGGGGGTCCCCCTCTGAATCCATACCAGACCCGAAGGCCCTGGTATGGACCTGGGGAGGGGACCCATGCCGTTTTTTTCACAGTCTGCATTTTTTTTTTTTTTTTTTTTTTTTACTTTCAGCTGTCAGCGGGAATCCTGCTGACAGCTGATGACTCATTGGTTGTTAAAGTGGTGTTCCGCTTAAAAAAAAAAGAATTAATAGTCAGCAGCTACAAATACGGCGGCTGCTGACTTTTAATAATCGGACACTTACCTGTCCCAGGGTCCAGCGATGTGGGGGAACAAAGCCCCGCTCATCTCCCCCTCCGCTCGTCTCCCCCTATGCCGTGATTGGCCACACAATCATCTGGGACCTGTGACATGTCCCAGATGATTGACAAGAGGGAGGGGGCAGAGCTGATCTCCCTTCCTGCACCGAGGGAAGTGACATCAAGAGCCCAGGCGCTGAAGGAGGCAGACTATGAGGGACCCCCTAGCAACAGGCATTTAGAGGAGAGTAAAAAAAAAATTTTCTCCAAATGTTTTTTTTTTTATGCACATAAATTACATTTTTTATTTTTTTGGGTGGAACTCCACTTTAAGGACATGGCATCCCAACTTTGTGGGAACAGTTTGGGGATGGCCCCTTCCTGTTCCAACATGACTGCGCAACAGTGCACAAAGCAAGGTCCATAAAGACATGGATGAGCGAGTTTGGGGTGGAGGAACTCGACTGGCCTGCACAGAGTCCTGACCTCAACACAATAAAACACCTTTGAAATGAATTAGACTGGAGACTTCTCGTTCACATCAGTGCCTGACCTCACAAATGCGCTTCTGGAGGAATGGTCAAACATTCCCATAGACACACTCCTAAACCTTGTGGACAGCCTTCCCAGAAGAGGTGAAGCTGTTATAGCGGCAAAGGCTGGGCTAACTCAATATTGAATCCTACGGGCTAAGACTGGGATGCCATTAAAGTTCATGTGCGTGTAAAGGCAGGTGTCCCAATACTTTTGGTAATATAGTGTATATTGATTGAAGGGAATTTATAAAAACTGTAGCAGCTGTGAATAGTAACCAATTAGCTTCTATCTTTCATTTTGAAAGCTTAACTGAAGCTTGATGATAATTTGTTTCCATGCATAGCTGCGTCAGATTCTGTCTGCTCCAAATTTAATAAACTTCCCCCCCCAGTGGGTTAATACTTGTTCACAAAGGGAACACGTCTTGAATGTTGTGGTGCTGCATTGCCATTCATTTTTGTGTTTTAGTGAACCACAACACACATTAATGCACAAAGAGAAACAAATGCTCCTGCACTTGAAAGGTTGCCGTAGGGTAAATTGAAGAAGAAGAAGTTCTTCACAAATCACACCACTGTGTCGGCTGTGCTGCCACTCTCTACAAGTCAGGGGGAACTGTTGTGAATAAACCCACTATACTCTTTTGCGCTTATAAGCACACATTCAGTCTAATGGTATAATGCATCTTTAAATAACCCATATCTCCCCCTTTCCCCAGTAAACAGACATCACCACAGCTTACGTCCTAACTCCCCATCCTGGGTAGTGGCTCTTGCTTTTATTCACACACAAACAGGAAGCCACAAACTGGAAGCCCTGCCTCCAACAGCCAATTGCCTCCTACACAGGATGTGACCTCACAGGATATGACCAAATAAGGATGTAACAACACAGGATGTAACAACACAGGAAAAATTAATTCATACGACAACCAATACAACAATGACTAGGGGAGTCTTATGGGCGTGTCTGGGCGGGGGAAGTGTGTACAATCTCCAGTCCCCTGTCTCTGTAAGATATCCTCAGCATGATCACAGAAGGCCTGAGATCATGAACACTTCTCCCAACCACAACTATTCAAAGAATCATGTTCTTATCTTTTGTGCGTGAATCCTTATTCTTCGTTGTTCAGAAAACAAAGCATACCCGGACTATACTACTGTCTCTGTGGACGAGAGATGACCTGCAGGTGTATGCCCATGGCACCACAAATCTGTCGATCAGGCATATAGGGGTGACACGAGCGCACATCCGCTTCTTTGCAGAGAGAACACATCCCCCCCCAGATGATCGTTCTGTGCATCGCACAGGGGCCCTTCGCTGGCGGACATGTCCCCACTCCGCAAACACCTCCCTACATCCCCAAGGAGCTTTCCACTACCAAACGGATCTCAACCAGCGTCAGTCTGCCCCAGTCAGCTCTTTAGAGCGGGTTGTGGGAGTACTAACACTGGGAGACACTTATGACAATACATAGTAAAATACATCTTCATAAAATTTCCACAACATAACCCAGGAATAACTCTAAAGGAAAACAGGGACAGAGAAGCTCCAGCCTTGCACATTACCTTTGCAACATAGAGATTTATTACAAATAAAATATTGTACTCACAAACGAGTGATAAAATCAAGCGAAAAAAGCAAGATCCATCATTGACCTCATCCAACAAGATCTGCTGGCCAGAAGACTTGAGTGGGATGAAAACAGTCCACTCAAGACTGTTGTAATAAATCTCTGTGTTGCAAAGGTAATGCGCAAGGCTGGTGCGCCTTCTGTCCTTGTCCTTTACAGATTAATGCACTACTGTGAATTGTGGTGTGCCGACTTTAGAAAAAAACGCACATGTATCTTTTTGGTGTGTTGCACCAATGCACGTTAACGTGTTGTGTAGACACACTGTGTAAATGTAAGGCTTGTAAGTGAATAGTTCCATTTAGTGGATGCAAGGAAGAACAGGCATAATAGTGTCCTAATTTAATTATGAAACTAGGTCAGCATTCAACTTCCCAAGGTCAAAAACGTATGACTTTTCTATACACTTAGGGATCAAATGCATAATGACAGAAACATCTGCATATGAAGTATAGCAATTAAAGTATCCATCATAGCTTTCTGTATTACAAATGGATCTGGGAATTGATTGATTTATGTTATTAATATTTATAGCTTGTCATTTTTTGGGTACTCTGAGAATATGTGACATTACATTTATTAAGTCTGATCATTACTAAAGTACAATTCGCTGGGCATTGGTTGGGAAATAAAGGTCCATAAAAGCTCTTCTTCCAATTTAATATAATCATAATTCAGTCATGCACCTTCATATCATTAATACATGCATTTCCAGTAGCCATTTTTAAAGGTTAGGAAATGAAAGCTTACTGTTGAAATTTTGCTGTTGGCTTTAGCAGCTCTTGAATTGAAATGTCTTATGTGAACTTGTTTAGTGGGATGAAGCTTCTCATGCTTAAATTTCCCCCAGTTTATTTACTGTTCTGCCCATCAGATGTATATATTCTTATTATCTGCATTTGTGTTGGTTAAAATGACATTTAATGTTGTAATTTCTATGGAAATCATTTGCAGAGTGTAGGCGCCACCTAGCGTCCCTTTTTGGTATTGTTTCTTTTGTTTACTTTATTATTATTAAATTTATAACCCAGGAAGTGTTTAGAAGGCAAAGTATTCTGGGTAAAATCTCTCAGGAAGAGAAACATTCACCATGCTTTTCAAGACACTGCAAGAGGCAGGATATGTCTTGCTTCAATCTCTTACCATCATCCCTTAGAGAACTTAAAAAGTACGTTTTTACTGTCTCATATTGTATTGTGTATATATGTCTCTGAAATGTATGCTAAATTTATGGGATATTGTACTTATCAAGGTTTATTCTTGTTATTTGTAGTTTCACCTAGCTTGTTCCAATAAACTGCGATCGAAGAAATATGGTATCATGTTTATGGGATAAGAATGGTTTAGCTGAATGTCCTTGAGACAGAACATTTACAAAATGACATAAATAACATTACATTAACACCTATGGTGCCAACATAACACAAATATTCAGCCCCACTAAACTAGGCTTTTTCCCGTGGGGCTGCATATAGTTGTGTATCTCTCTTTGTGCTGGGAGAGTGCCACACTGTATGCTCCCAGCACAGAGACTAGGTCACCTGATCTCTGTGATAGCCTCTGATTGGCTATTTAGTCACTGCCACTGTAAAGCTCTTCTGGAAGATTGGTCTGGATGCAAGAAATGTCAGCATAATGACTCCTTTCTCTAACGTAGAACTAGGAAAATCCTTATATCAGAAAGCAGATGAGTCTTTAATATGTCTCTGTCCACCATGGGCAGTATGGCCTCACTTTCTTCTCCTTGTTTCTCCAGGTAACATCCACTAGTGTGCTGTAGCTCAGCTCCCCAGGACAAAGAGGAGAAAGTGAGGCCATACTGCCCATGGTGGACAGAGACACATTACAGACTCATCTGCGTTTTGATATAAGGATTTTCCTGGTTCTACTATTTAGTCATATTCCTGGGATTTCTTGCATTTAGACTAATCTTCCAGAAGAGGGAGCTTAGAAGGAAGTTCACCAACACCAAATGCCATCTTGTCATCCTGTGTTGAGCACAGCGCTTTATGACTTCCTGAGAGGTAATTTATATCTGGTGAGTGAGCACTTTTTAGCACAAGGTGATCTGCATGCTGGGTGTGGAGGCACACAGACGCTTTACTATATATTGACCTATGCAGACTTTGGACACTTGAATTATTTATGATTAAGGATTTAACTTTATTAAGCCCCAACTAGCTCGAAGAGGTTCCAAACTCACACATTCTTACTTTTTTCCCCTAGGGGATCTAGCTTCGGAAGAACCACCAAAAACCAACCAAGTAGAAGCACAATACCTTAAATGGGCCCTCCAGTTTTGTAATTCAAATATCCACTGACCCTCCAAAGACCCCCTGACCCACCAGGTTGCAGTGCCATTTTTATTTTCTAAATAATACCTCTCCATAACCCTTGACTTACAAGCAACCATAATTCTAGGGTAGGTGGGTGGGGAAACTTCCTTCTCACCCAAACTTTTCAGAATTAATACCGAGCATCCTTTACAGCACACTTGCAACTCCACCCTGTCCATCTGACCTTCAACCTCCAGTCCAGTATAAACCTATACACCCTTCACATTGATCTCCCATTTTTTAACCCTTTTCCGTACTGCTTCTCCCCTTAGTCATGCAGACCCTGCACCCATTTTCTCTTCTCTAGGTCTCACTGACTAAGTGTCATTCAGTTAGGCTTTACAGTTACATCAAGGGAATCTTACCATGGGAGAACTATAGGTGTTGTCATTGCTAAGCTCTTTTTTTCATAATGGTAGCTGCTCTGCTGTAATTCTTCAATTCTTAAGGCCCATACACACGATCGGACTTTTTGACAACCATCCACGGGAAAGTTGGTCCACGGTCCGATCGTGTGTATGAGGCTTTAGATTGACTAACTTGGAACAATAATGCAGACTATTATCAAGTCTTTGGGGTTGATTTAGCTGCCCAGCTGTAATTCTTCAATTCTTAGGGCTCTTTCACATGGACGGTCCGTATGTCCGTTTTTCATCCATCCGTTTTCGGATGAAAAACGGACATACATGTATCCCTATGGGATAGCGGGTGTCAGCGGATGAGCATCCGCTGACACCCGATCTCGTCCGTGCCCGCTATGGTCCGTTTCTGCAGACGGAGGAAAACCCTATTTTTCATCCGTCTGCAGAGCGGATCGGATGACGACGGACTCTATGGTCCATCGTCACCTGATCCCCCATAGGGGAGAGCGGCGCTGGGACAGGTCCGTCCCTGCACAGAGTGCAGAGACGGGCCTGTCATCTTCCTGCTCAGCGGAGATCGCTCCGGCGATCCCCGCTGAGCAAGCGGATATCCACGGGGCGGATCTGCACTGATCCGCCCCGTGTGAAAGAGCCCTAAGATTGACTCACCTGGAACAATAATGCAGACAGACTATTATCTCTGGGGTTGATTTACTAGAATTGGAGAGTGAAAAATCTGGTGCAGCTCTGCATAGAAATAAATCAGCTTCCAGTTTTTATTTTTTTGTCAAAGCTTAATTGAACAAGCTGAAGTTAGGTGCTGATTGGCTACTATGCACAGCTGCACCAGATTTTGCACTCTGCAGTTTTAGTAAATCAACCCATTTGTGTACCACCAGAGCATGTGCAAATGGTACCATATTATCTTCACAGGTTTAAAAAAAATTAGGAGTGCATTGCTTGCCACAAGATGGTTCCCCTTGCAATTGCTCAGGTTGCACAGTAAGGGCTCATTTAATCTTGTTGTACCACTTGGAGAGTGATCCATGATGGATCGCCTTTCACATGGCATTTTGTTAAAACATTTAAAATCTGCATCACTGTGCCCCAACTGCATGGAGAATGTGTCACGTTTTGTGGGTGCTATTGTCCACCAAGTGCACCTGTCTGCTGCCTTTGTAGCTTAAGAGGGAGTGGTTAGGAATGGCAAAAACACTGCTCAGTCATGAGCTAAATCCCCTCTCCCCGAAAGAAAAATGATCTATAGCCTTAGCTGCTACAGGCCACACACGGAGCTGAGGATGTGACCACTGGATGCAAGGATGCTCTCCCCCAGGTTTAGCTCCTGTCAAAGTCTGGATGCCTGGACTGGGGATGTCACCGTCTCAACAGCAGTACATGTGGGTGAAGCGGGCAGAGGAAATCACACTGCACACACTGCGGAACTGATGACTGTCCAGCCCAACACTCACCAGCGCTCTTCATAGGCCAGCTCACATGTTCCTGATTTAAGCCATGGAATGCTGCTGAGAGCCTGAGCCATCTACTCTCATCAACCTGGAAAAATATTACGAACAAGTGCATTGACTGCATCTTCTGAATTCATGGCCTTCGCCTACTGTCAGAAACCATGAATCAGACTGAGACAGAAGTGCAGCTAAAACCACACTTGTTTAATAATAATAATAATAATAGTAAAAGGTAAACAGAGCAACATAGTCAAATCATAGCCAGTGTTCAGTAACCGGACCAGATAGTCAAACAAGCCAGGACACCAGGGAGCCAGAGATCAGTGTACTTCAGGACAGGCAAGGAACTCAGGAAAACTGAGAATTAGTGTAGTGGAACAGCTAGCAGGATCAGGAACCAGAAGGGATGTCAGCCAAGCAAGTCTACAACAGGTACACAGGAGAACGTCTCTGGATGTGTTGACCAAGGCAATGGCAGAGAGGAACTGAGCTGAACAGCTTAAGTAATCAGCAGAACTAACGAACAGGATATCATCATCAGATGACTCACTGTGGAAAAATTGGTGCTGGCAATTAACCAACAGCTGAGCGCCCGTCTTCTCCCGCCGCCGTCTCTCCCGCTGCTGAATTCTTCTGCCGCAGTCTCTCCCGGTGATGTCTTCTCCCCGAGCTGTCTTCTTGTGCTATCTTCTCCCGCTGCTGTCTTCTTCCTCGCCGCTGGTTACCCACTATAAAAAAAAACGCTGCTCTGACATCACAAGGGGCGGGCTCTCTCCGGGTGATGTTATCGGATGGCCACACCCCAGACAGCGGGCGACAACACAAGAAGACAGCCACAGAAGAAACACAGCTTTTTTTTATAGCGGGTAACCGGCGGAGAAGAAGGAGACAGTAGTGGGAGAAGATAGCACAAGAAGACAACTCGGGGAGAAGACGGCGGCGGGAGAAGGCGGCAGCGGGAGAGACGGCGGCAGGAGAAACGGCGGTGGGAGAAGATGGCTCAGAGCAATTTTTTTTAATAAAGGGCTTGTCAAAAATCAGCTTTTGTTTTTTTTTTATATTTCACTGCTATTTTGTTATGATGTACCCAATACCCTTTTACATAGGGGGGCTGGGATATGGGGGCCCCCTTCTTAAAGGGGGCTTACAGAGTCCAATAAGCCCCCTGCCCGCAGACCCCCACAACCATAGCCCAGGGTTGTGGGGGTCTGCGGGCAGGGGCTTATCGGAATCTGTTAGCCCCCTTTAAGAAGGAGGCCCCCAGAATCTGCCCCCTATGTGAATGAGTATGGGGTACATAGTAACCCTACCCATTCACCAAAAAAGTGTCCAAAATTAATAAAAACACAGAGCCAGTTTTTGACAATTCCTTTATTAAAAAATAAAAAAACTGTGTAAATCCATCATCAATAATGATGCTCACCACACCACCTGAACCAGAAAAAGAAAACAAAAAAAAAACGTTCCGCACTCATTGATGGCTGACCGCTGAATGCCTCCTCCGCCGTTTCTTATACAGGTAAGGGTGGGGCCACCTGGCGACACCACCTGGTGGCACCGTCCTTACCTATATAAGAACTGTTAAACAGCAAGGCAGCCAATGGGCAGTTTGCCTTGACGGTAGGCGGAACTTTTTTTATTTATTTTTTCAGGTCCGGCGGTGGATCTACATCTGGGGACATCGTTTTTTTGTTTTTTTTTTAATAAAGGAATTGTCAAAAACTGTCTCTGTGTTTTTATTATTTTTTTTACACTTTTTTTGGTGAATGGGATCGGGGATCATGAGGGGGGCCGGGATATGTGAGCTTCCAGATTCTAATTAGTAGTGCCCCCCTGCCCCAAAGCACCCACCCCATGTTGAGGGCATGTGGCCTGGTATGGTTCGGGGGGCTCTTTGTTTTTTTTTACAATTTTTTTACCAGCAACTGTTTTTTTTTTTTAATCATCTGCCAGCAGGAAAGCTCTTTGACAGCTGATGACTCATCGGTTGTTAAGGATGCCGGCTTCCTGGCCCCGCTCCTGGTTTGCCCAATCAGAGCATTCAGCGCAGCGAACACCCGCCAAACACCCTGCAAATTCGGGTGTTCCTCGAGCGGGGTGAACAGCCAATGCTCGGGCTGAATCGTTCGCCCAACACTATTTTACATGTTTCTGTAGTTCAGCACTGGGCTAAACACAGACAAATGTTAATATGCTATGGGCTCTTTTCCACTTACACTTATTGCATGTTTTATGTGTGTTTTTTTTTTTTTTTTTTTTTATCCGTGCATTACTAGTAAAAAGCATTTGTCATACCAGCTGGTAAAACAGTAAAAACAGAGGTTTTCAGTTACATACGTTTGCAAAACACATGCATGTGAATGTGGGTTTTCATTCTCAAGACCATGGGCAAATAGTTGAATGTTTCACAAAAAATACTTCTGATTACACTTACAAAAACAACATTCATTTTCGAACAGACAATACATGAAATCAATTTTTTTTATTAAATATTGACCATTTAACCTTTAAAGCTTGTGTAAAATAAACATTAGGAGTTTTAAGTCAATAGCCTTTGATTTACTGAAAGGTTATTGTTGGCCATCATTAAGCCTTTTGCAAATATCCATGTACCACAAATGACAATGTGACGCAATGTTATTGTGTGCTTTCTTTTATGCATAGTGCAAATGTCCGTTTTTACCAAATTCTACATTTTTTGCGAGTTTGTTTTTTGATTAATTTCAAAGCAAAATTTGCAAACAAAGAACAATAAACACAGTCACAGAGCTTAGAAAACTGTCTCTAAAGAATTTTAGATATTAGAAAAAAGTTTGTGTAGTGCTCCCTGACCCCTGGAGACATGGTGGTTCTCCCAGAGACAGGGTGGGCGGACGTTTGATCTGTCTTTGTCGTTCTCAAGAAATAATGGGACATGAGAATAGATGGGCGCCAGTCACATTTAGGTGAAACAAAATAGGACACCATGGGAGAGAGGGGTAGAGCTTCATATGCTCCAAGTTAAAACAGAACTCCAGTACTTTAACCATTTCACACCTAAGGGTAAATCAAATCTAAATGCCTAAGCACAATTTTGAAACTTTTACATGTGTTAGTAAAACCATACATAATACCACTTTAATCCAAATCTTCTTTAATCTCCTTCAGCAAAAAAACAGAATACCTCACGGAATTACAGGGTGTGCACATCTTAGAGCCAGTTTTACTATAACTTCCATTCTTTCTGTTCCTGCATTGTTAATCACATTCAGACTTCCAAGGCAGGACTGAATCTTATTAGTAGCTATAAGATTCTTCATATTACTACCTATTTAAATTTTGTTAAATCAGATTTGTTGAGCACTGCAGAATAACTGACCAGCTTCCTAGTCTGAGCTCTGCTAAACAGATGATTGCAAGAGGCTAATACCAGTTAAAATTAGGTTCTTGCTTGCAGTTAAAGGCTAAGATCACCTTTTCAGATAGAATTTTATTTTTCATAATAAATAGAAGCCTTTTTAATGTTTTTTTTTCAAAAGTGCTTATCTCTCACATACCTAGTCCATGGCAGAATTCTGCACCTCTGTTCAAAATTTAAAAAAATTCATTCTGAGCCTTGACTCCATATCCCATCATGCACTACCCTACTGCATCACAGAATAGGGTGTGGTTACCTCTCTGGACCACACCTTCCTTATCACTATACCACCTCTTTTTTATTTTCACCCACTTTCCTACTTCTTCCTTTAAGGTGGACATACACTGTACAATCTCCTTTAGATCTACCACCAACTGTGTAGTGCAAGGGCCTGCCTTATTTGATACAAATTGAATTGAGTGTCCAGGTGGATCCAGTCCTCCTATTACATAGTTTTGGCAAATCTTAAGGAAAATGTTCAGAGGTTGTACATTCAGATTGCATAGTGTATGGCTTATGCAAGTACATGGGAGGGAGTGGGTGGAGACACCCAGCTGTCATTGTTCATTGTAAACTCACAAATTTCACTTTCAGACCCCATTCACACCTAGAGTAGTGGGGGCACATGTTTTTTGGCACGTTTTTTCCGTAACACACATAGGACAGCCCATTGATTTTAAAGTTCTGCCATATGTGCAACAAATGCGACAAAGTAGCCCATGGGGAGCTTTGTCATGGTGCTGTTTGCACATTTTTACTGGACCTTTTACCACCTTTGTCACACATTTTTGCATGCAGTGAACTACGTGTTTGCTTCCGCATTTGGGATGCCATTAACAATGAATAGCCCCAAAAGTGTGATTAGCTAATTTTAGGTGTATAAAGGTGGTAGATCTCAAGACGATTGTACAACAAGATTGTATACTGTATGGTGAGCTTTACAAACTTCCAAGTGAAAGAGGTGGTTGAGAGCCCCCCTAATATATATTTATTGTTTTGGGTTATTACTTAAATATATTTGTACTGTCAAACACAATATTTCTGTGGCTATTATGTTAATTGCCTCTAGATGGCGCATGTGTGCTTACGTGTTAATTTTTTTCCCCATCATGCATTATTACATGCTAGCTTCCTGTTTTTTCTTCTTGCTGAACTGAAAGGAGAACAGTGCTTTCTCTCAAGGTATAAAGTGTTTTTGGTGTGTAAAGTAAGCCATCTACCAAGAATCTGCAAGATACAAACCCCCTCTCTTAGCTCACAAGCAGGCAAAAGTGATATGTAGATTTATTTCTGTCTAGCTATTAGTTCCAAGTCATGTTTGTTTTAAATGTAATTCACTGTATGTCTGATGATTTGTCCTGCATATTTGTTCTCTTTACTCAGTTCTACGGTGTTGATGTAAGTGTCGGTGTAAGAACTTGATATGCACATTAAACATCAGTGATACAAGAACCTCAGCCTTCTCATTGGCTTCTCAGTAGAACACTTTTCTGCGTCTGAAGGCCAAAGTATATCACTTTTCTGCATCTGAAGGCCAAAGTAGAACACTGTTCTGCGTCTGAAGGCCAATGTAGAACACTTCACTGCATCTGTGAAGGTCAAAAAAGAACACTTTGCTGCATCTGCGAAGGCAAAGTAGAACACTTTGCTCTGTCTGTGAAGGTCATGAAACAGTGAAGCTGCATGCAGAAATCTTCTAGCAAGGAAAGCCATATGTTTGATAAGGGAAGTACAACATTGAAAACGATCCCAATTAGTTGACTGAGGCTGCTAGTAGCAAGTAAAGGCTGAACAAGCAAGCGCCTTTAATACGGAACAGTTTAACATGTCCGACACAAGTGAAAATACAGTTCTGTCCCATAGAGAAGTCAGTCCTACAGGCCCTATTGCTCAAGATGTTGTCCATACAGAGCAAGCCAACGCACCACAGCAAGCAGAATTAGCAGCACAAATGCAGCAGCCCTAGGGGAGCTCAGATAAGGCACAGCTCTCAGACAGAAGAAGTCAGAGTACACGCACACTCAACAAAAAGGGTAAAGCACTGCAAGATGTTAGATTACATTTTTTAATAAAGTATTTCCAACAGAAATATAGAAGATGGAAATATCATATCAATGGTTTGAAAAGAGCCCTTAAGAAAAGTGTTAATGCAGAATTGATTATTGAAGTTGTGAGCACAATCAATGCCACTCAGTCCGAAGTTGACCATATTTATGGTGACATAAGAAGCATCACAAGCCCTGAACCTGAAATTCGGGAAAAAAATGACACTTGTTTTGCAATCACTAATACTGCAAATGAAAAGGTTCAAGGTTCTCAACGAAGGTCCAGAAGACATAACCTGGCCTGATTCAGAATCAGTGTTTGAAACTACTGTGTCCAGCATAATTTCAGCAACCTCCAGTAAGTTAAGGTCTGTTTCCAAGATGTCCAATCAGTCTTGTCATGAGTCATTGCACAAAAAACAAGAAGCAGCAACTGAAGTAGCAGTCGCACAAGAGGTGATTAAAATAATAAAGACGCAACATCAATATGAAAAAGAAATGAGAAAAATCGAGGCAGAGGATGTGAGGTTAACAGCAGAGAGAGACACCCAAGAAAGGGAAATAGAAGCAGAGACTACAAGAAAAAGAGCACAATTTATATCAAAGAGCACCGATAGAAAAATTAAGTTGGAAGAGAAGAAGAAAGAGTTGGAACAATTGGAGGAACTAAAAAGGCACAATGCAGCACAAGCAAGGCTACAAGTGTATGCTGGAAGCATCAAAAGTGAGGATGAAGAGTAACGTTCTACTCTTCTTCCTCAACGAACACAAGAAGTCATGTTTCTCAACCAAGTGCTCCTTCTACTCTTTCTCCGCCAGTCCTGCTCACTAAAGTCACAGCTCCTTTAAACCAACCCCTTGTTACTCAAAGGGTTCCATTCACCAAAGGCCCTCAGTCAGCTATATTTACTACCTCCCATGAAGCTTCTAATAACCTTGCGAAAGCACTCGCTGAAGCAATTACGGCCAATAGGATTCAAATTCCAGAACCTGTTGTTTTCTTTGGAGTCCCTCTGAAGTATAAAGACTGGAAGATGTCTTTCCAGATATTAATTGCCCGCAAGAACTTGCCAACCCAAGAAAAGATTTTCTTTTTACGCAAGTATGTAAGTGGCCCAGCAAAAAGAGCCATTGAAGGACACTCCTTGCTTGGAACAGAAACCGCTTATCAAGCTGCCTGGGACATACTTGATGACAGATTCGGTAATCCGTTTGTAGTTGTAAAGTCCTATCATGACAAAATACAAGCATGGCATAAAATTGCCACCAAAGACAGTAAAGATCTCCATGAATTTGTAGATTTCCTAAGCAGCGTTGGGTCAGCAATGCCTTATGTTAAAGGTTTATAAGCTCTAAATGAGTGTGTTGAAAATCAAAGGATAGCAGCCAAGCTACCAGAGTGGTTGAGTTCACGTTGGAACAGAGCTGTCACAAAGTTCCAAGATGAATACAGAGCATTTCCTGATTTCAGGTACTTTGTTGAATTCCTTAACAAAGAAGCTAGAATTGCATGCAACGCGATTACCTCATTGCAAGCAATACAGCCAACAGAACTAAAAAGATCTAGCACACAGATCAAGACTATTTTATGCCGCAACGCAATAAAAGTTCAAGTGCCACAACCTTTAATACTAGTTCTAGTGAAAGGACTAGCATCATGTGTGACTTTTGTAAAAGACTTGGCCACACTCTTCATAAGTGTCGCAAATTTATGGAAAGACCAGTGGACGGAAGAGGGAAGTTTGTACAGTCAAAGAATTTGTGTGTTGGCTGCCTTAAAACCGGTCAGAACTCCAAAAATTGCACCTCCAGAAATGTGTGTGATAAATGTGAAAGGCGTCACCCAACATGCCTACATCAAGATTGTGAGAATAAAGATCAAGAACAAAGAGTCAGAATCAACCCAGAGCAGACCAAGGCCAATCATGGACCCGCAGAAAGAACAGCTGATTCAAAGAAGACACAAGAATCTATGCAAGTGACTTCCAACAGAGTTGTCCAAGAAAGAAGTAACACTCATACCGCATCAATTATTCCAGTATATGTCTCAACAATAACTGAACCAAGCAAATAAATTCTAGTGTATGCTTTGCTTGACACCCAAAGTGACACGACTTTCATCCTAAAAGATACAGCTGAAATGCTTGATATTAAAAAAGAGCCAGTCAAACTCAAGATTTCTACCATAACTTCTAAAACAAAGGTTGTGTCCAGCTAGAAATTGATTGGTCTACAAGTAAGAGGCATCCAGTCTGAAATAAAAATTGAACTTCCAATAACTTATACCAGAGACTACATACCTGCCAATAGATCCCATATACCCACATGTGACACCGCAAGGAACTGGCCTTATCTAGAACACTTAGCAGATGAAATGTTTCCTGAACTTTTTTTTTTTTTTAGCTTTTTTTATTTAAACTGTTTATTTCGGTTTTCAGCTAAGTGCATCTTGAATTTTCAGTTTAGAATTTTAATTTTGGTACAATACTAATTCCTTCTGTAGACTGCCCGATGTCTTTGCAAAAAATAAAGGCTGCATAAAAATAGACATAGAAATAGAGTGCACAATAGACAAAAGCCGCATTATCTGGATATAAGGAATGTGACATTCACACTGAAGTTCAATGTACGAGCAGCTAAACTCGTAGCATTTGCTGTGTGTGCATACCACAGAAATGTATTCAGACTGTCATTCATGTCCTTCAGTAAATCAGGCCACTGATTCTAGATAAAAAAAAAAAAAAGCCCCCCATCATTCATAGCTACCCCAAAGTACGCACCATCTCTATCCAAGCTCAGACCATAATCCAGGTCACCACGGTCTCGCTATTACACCCCTAGAAGGTAAAATGCAGAATAGAGACAGGAACACAACACGTGGAAAGGGGAACTTTTATTGTGCATCTTGTATTGCAGCAAACATTTATTCTTCTAACAGGCTATACAGAGGGTCAGTTATGGTGGCAGGGCCATACGAAAGATCAGTGAGCGAGACAGAGCTGACAATGATGGCAGGGCGGAGGGTCAGTAATGGCAGAGGGTCTGTTATGACACCAGGGCCAGCAATTGAGAATGGCCAGCACTGCGGCTGACATGTCCCTCATTGGTCAGAGAATATAATTGTTTTACTGTCTGCAGCAGACATGTAGGAAGGCAGGGCGTAGGCCCGCCTGAACTTGTAGGAGGGGCCTCGCTGATTTAAGCCAGCCCCTGGTCCTCCCTGGCTGTCGGCTTTCCTTCCGTGTTGTGGGGCGTTTCCTTGGTGTTAGGGGTGTTTCGTGAGTATTGGACACTCGTACGCGTCATTTACGGCGTGACTGCCGATGTCATTTCCGGTATCACATCGAGTAGACCTATGGCTACTGAGGGGTTTTCCATTTCTCCCTGCTTTTCATGCAGGCTCAGGTATCGATAGGGGGGGGGGGAGTTTTACTGCCGGTGGGGGCGCCCATTTCTGTGCTGGGTCTTGTATGTTGTTCTAGGTAAGGGGGGGTGCAAGGAGGGGAGGGGGGGCGCTCGGGGGGGGTGACACTGTTCCCAGGGTCTGTCGAGTGGTAGGGCTCTCCAGATGCTGCTGTCACCCTGGCCTGATAGTATCATGTGCCCTGTGTTTGGAATATAATACGTGTTTTGGAAGGAAGAAACAAACACTGTTATCAGGGTCAGAACAAACGGTTGGCAGCTTGCTCGATGTTTTCATAAAACGGTTCTCTACTCATTTATTTTTAATGTTCAGTTTCCTACAAATTTGTTTTCCCACCTAATACATGTCAAGCAAGTCTCGATACTGCTATTTTCAAACATATTCCCATGCAGTGCTCTGTGTAGCTGGTGTTTCTGTCAAGGGCATTCATTTTATTTAATTTTGCAAACATGGATGGCTGCGGTATGTTTATGATGCCGCAACTTACTTTGTCTGAGGTTGTTCAGCTACAGTGTGGCTTGGAGTTTCCTCTCTGTTCGCAAGTTCACCAGGAGCAGTGCAGCTGTGCAGCTTAATCTGTGCTTTCACGGGTATTATACTGGTATCAGCAGCCAGACCAGTTTGTTCAGAGGGGTCATGCATAGCGATCAGATACTGTTTTCATCACATATCCCCAGGCTCTAGTACCTCACTACATTTCACGTTTCAACGTAAGATTTTGGGCATTCGGTTCAAATCGTCCTGCGATGTCGCATTTCACGCATATTCTCTTTTTCCCCAGGAGCTGGTTGGAGTGTGTGTGTGTGATCAGCCAATCTGTTCTTTTGTCTATTTATCAGTAAGCTTAGTAAGTGCCTGCACTTTCTTTCAGGTACTGGTCTCAGTTTGTTGTTAACTTTTGTAGCCACGGTCCGGTTACAGGTCCCAGGCATGACGCACACGCTTTTCCCACGTGGATGCGGGGCAGGGTACAGCAGGGGTTTTGTTGGGGGGGGTGGTGTTTTCTTTGTGGACCTAATGAGGTCTTTGTATCTAGGGCTACATGGGGTGTGGGTTGGTTTTCAGAGGGGGTTTATCATTTCAAGGATTTATCACTCGCTCACCACTTCAATGTCACAAACGGTCACGGTTTCAGGCCTGACATGGTGTTTTCCTAACCCACTGTCACTTGTATCAATTAGGTCATGTCTCAAGCTGCAGACATCGAGGATTTTGCATCCGTCCCTCCTTCCCAGGCTGGGGGTTCCGAACACGGCAGCACGCCCACCCTGAGGTCTTGGCCGATTCCCAGATTAATGGCCGAAATTCAAATGATGTAGGGGTATCTCTTACCCGGCATCAGCACACAAATGCGGAACTCTTTAGACTTTTGTTCCCCAGTGCACCACCCCGGAGCAAGTTACCCTTCGTTCTGTCGGGGCATCCCTCACGTTAATCCACTCCTCTCTAAGTGTGTTGGCAACATCTTTTCAGGAGTTACAAGCCAGGGTGGAGGTCTTGGAAAGCCCTCCTTGCCCAGTCCCGGTAGCACCTGCCATTCCCCACACGTCAGCTATCTCCGCGTTACCTTTGGTCGTTTTAGCGTCAGGTAAAACCGCTAGTTCACTATCAGTCACTTCAGCCCATTTCATCCCTGCTAGTATCAAAAAAGACATTTTGGATGGTAAGGATGTCAATTTAGCCTCCCTTTTGATTGCAGCTCATGACATTGCGGACAATAAGTCGTATGCTTGTGGCGATGTTTCGTGGTGCTCAAAACCAGGGACCACAGGCTCAGTCGCAAACTTTCCATTCCTGACTTCGTTCTGGCATTTAGCATCTTCAGGGATGTTGTTTGCTCTGTTAGTCCTCAAAGGAGGGAGAAGCTTGATCTCTATCTGTATGCTGTAGTCGAGGTCAAAAATATGGCGGTTCGGCCTTTTATGATTACCATCGGTCCTTTTCTGCTAAAGCTGCGCCTGTGTTTGCTCAGCACCAGGTTATGACTGACTGGAGTAGCGTGGATACCGAACTTTTTTGCCGCCATTTTGCCGGTTTAAGGTCTCCTGTTTGCACCACATGCCAGTCTTCTGCACATACATCTTACTGGTGCCCCCCTTTATGGGACCCCCTGCTGTGCCAGGTACCTCCAGGGCGCCCTCTAGTTTATTGCCAACCCCGGGCCTTTCAACTTCCTTCGATTAACTTGGCCGCCCCATTCAATTTCTGGGTAAATCACAGATATGTAATAATTTCAACCAGGGTTCATGCAACTACAGCCAGTGTCACCTCCTGCATGTCTGTGCCAGCTGCTATAGGGCGCATTCCAAATCGCCTGTTTGGCATCCCATCCTTCCCCCACATTATGTAAATTTTTGGTGGAGGGTTTCACGCAAGGTTTTCATACAGGCTTCATCACGTTACCTCAGGGCACTTTCGAATGTAAGAATTTGTTATCCAGTCACAGACATGGAGGCGGTGGATCGTCTGCTCCAATCCGAGCTGGACAAGGGCTTTGTCATTGGGCTTTTCTCCACACCTCCTTTTCATAAGTGGAGGGTCAGCCCCCTTGGCTTGGTCAAAGGAAAATTTTCGAATAAATTACGATTGATCTACGATTTGTCAGCTCCTCATTGTTCACATGTGCCTAGTTTAAATACCTTAGTTCCATCAGAGGAATTTTCGCTCAAATATGCGTCTGTAGATCTAGCTATCCAGCGCATCATCTGCATAGGTAGGAATGCTTGGTTGTCCAAAACTGACATTTCGGATGCATTCAAGCTTCTCCCTATTCGGCCTGCTCTCTGGCAGTGGCATGGGATTAAGTGGAGGGGGGTGTACTATTTCACTACTAAACTCACATTCGGGTCCAAAAGTAGTCCTTGGCTTTTTAATGTGTTTGCTGGTGTGCTCAATTGTATCCTCACTCAGAGGGTACTTTGTCAGGAGGTCATACATTATTTAGATGATTACCTCCTGATCGAGAGTTCAGGCCGTGCACCCTCAGCCAGCAGATAAGTTGGCCAGAATCAGGGAGTGGATTCATGTGTTTTTAGTTTCTCAGGCCACTTCCAGGAAAGATTTACAGTCACTACTGGGCATGTTGAACTTCGCCATTGGGATCATTCCTCAGGGCAGGTCTTTAATTTCCCGGTTGCTGGCTTTGCTACCCACAGCCCCTGACTCTGATTCCAGGGTTAGATTCAGCGGCTTTGTCTGACCTACGCATGTGGGATGAGAGCCTCCACCACTGAAACAGCGTTTCCATGTTTATTCCAGCAGTTTCGATGTCTTCCCTACAGGTTGTCACTGATGCCCCAGCCTCCAGAGGCGATGCGGCCATCTTTGACACACATTGGCTGGCAGGTCCGTGGCCGGACGAATGTCGTACGATTCCCAGGTTTTTTAGACGGCTGCGTTATTTGAGGTTTACCCCATAGTGGCTGCAGCCCAGGTGTGGGGGCATTTATGGACAGGTAACACCGTTATGTGTTTCACAGGCAATCAGGCAATCTCGGAAATCATTAATAAGGGTAGATCTGGTTCATTGCACATAATGTCTTGCATACGCAGGCTCATCTGGTTATCACTACAGTTTAGGTTCCACATACACTGCAGTTTTATTAGTGGTGTGCAGAATTCAGCAGCAGACGCTCTATCCCGTTTTGATGTCTCATCCTTTTTCCATCAGGTTCCGGCCGCAGACGTCTCTGCCACCCCGTCCCTGCATTTCTCGCTCCTGAGGATGGATTAAATACACATTGGGCAGGTGCATTAGGGTTGATCGACAGGTCACTGTCTGTCAACACTAGGAGGGCTTACAGCACAGCCTGGAAAACTTTTCAGACTTTTCAAACTTTGTACCCTAGGTCGAATTGTTTTGATAGTCAATACATTTTGGCTTTTGTGGCGTACTGTCATTCTCAACTTAAACTATCTCACAGTACAATCAACGGTTACTTGGCAGGTGTCCAACATTTAATTTCTCTACAATATCTCGGTAGACCTTCGGTGTTTGCAGCTCATTCTGTCAAAGCTATCCTTAGGGGTATTCAGAAAAGCAACCCTCCGGGCCCCAATGACATGCTTCCAATCTGGGGGCACATTTTCCGAGCCATGTCGGAAATGTTGTCTAGGTCTCCTTTTGGGCAGCTACCTAGTCTGGTGCTGAAAGCAGCAATATATTTAGCCTTGCTTGTACTAGAGCAAAGTCTCGTACTGTCCATCAGTCAGTTAGGTATCCTGACCATTTCCTGTTACACCTGGATGCATGTAAAACGCAGCAAACTGGGGTTGGTACTGATATCAGGTATTTCAAGGTCGAGGCTGGTTGGTGCCCGGTTTCGGTCTTGGATCTACTCTTGGCCCAGTTGTCAAATAGACCCAGGGATAGTCCTCTTTTGCCATTTAACCTCTCACCTTGGCACTTTTCATTAAGCCCTGCCGCACCCTCTTAGGAAATCTGGGGTTGAATCCCAAGTCCTACTCAGGTCATTCTTTCAGGAAAGGGGCAGCTTCCGCGGTCTCGCACAAGGGGGTCCCTGTTCACGTCATCAAAAGGTTAGGCAGATGAAGATCATCATGCTACTCCAGGTACATCCCGGAGCCACTAATGGAGATGTCTCAAGCATTTCTTCATTTGGCTGATTAATTGTTATTTTTGTTTCAATAAACTTCCTTTGCATATTCATCCTACTGTCTTTTGTTTTTTTGCCCCCATTTAGGCATACTGACCTCGTGACCACGGCACACCCCATGTCACCTTTTCAGCTTTCTTCTGTTTCCCTTCCCCTAGTTACCACAAGAGTCTCTGAGTACAAATGAAAAACTGACTCTCTTACAGGGGAACTATTGGCTGCTCTTACCACACCGCATAATGAAGCCTGCAGCACTGAAGTGACTGGGCACCAGTGTGGCACTGCAATCTGATATGACGCAGGCAGGCTCTGTGTAAGGAACGATAGCATGATAGACTCCATTTTGTTTAAGATGCTTTAAGAGTAATTCTCAATATATGAGTTTAAGGTGAAACCCACACATGTTTAAGCTGTTATCTATAGAATATGTTCTCATAAGGTATTCTTGCATATATATAGTCTGTGGACTTTGACCTAGCTTAGACTTGCATTTGTTTTAGATAAGATAAGAACATCTGTTCAAGAATACATATATATTTTGTAGTAGAATAAGATGTGAATTTTGGCTTATGTTCACCAGCTATGACGTAGAATATTGACTGAAGCTATTTCTTCTGTACACGTGTTAAGCATCATAACTCCTCCTTGTTTCTTATAATTCTACATAAATATGGTACTTTGAGTCAGCAATACAGATATCGAAGTGTACACAACCAAGCGTCTCCTGTGTCACATTATTGATATCTTCAGGCCTGCTGAGGGGTCAACGGAAGTCTTCCTGCATTACCTGAAACCTGTCTGGGTGGTCGTAGAAGCCAAAAATTTCCCTTTATCTGGGGGCTGTCCGGAAGGAAAAGCAGAATTATCTGACGGTAAGTGATAATTTGTCTTTGACGAAATATTCCTTGCCCCAGCTCTGATCAAAGCTTTTTTGGACCCATAAATTAGTAGGGAATAAGAACCACGCCAGAGGTTAATATTGGAGGGTTTTTGGGAAATCCACAAAGATAAGCAGTACTGCATACACATATATAGATACATTTCTTTTGGGAAGAAATAAGAGGAGGTTAATGAGGAAATAGACTCCGGTGACCCCAAAATCTTTTGCTTTATCTTTCTTTTGCTTAGACGTGATAAGTTTATTTGTTGTGTGGGTCAGAAGACTGCGTGGTAAAACAGTCGGCTCCCACTGTCAATATGGGTCAGAAACAAGGTAAAGAAGATCCTCCCCCTCTCCCCAACCCAGGAGAAACGTGTAAAGATTATGTAGCCAGAATTTGTGGTACTAATTATGAATTTATAGTCCCATGGGTTTCAAATGTAGCGGGATGGACCGAAACCATACACAGTGTAGATCCATTTTCCCGGAATGGTAGTAACGATGATTTTCACATGGACATGATAAAAGGATTGTGTTTAGGAGATAAGAGAACTTTCCCTTGGTACCCCGGGGATCCTCAATGGGATATGGATTATATGGCAAAGAGAGGGGAGAACTGGTTGAAATACGCCCCATATTGGTTTCAGAGGGACAATAAGAAACAGAAAAAGCCCACCAAATGTTTAAGTAAGGAAGATTATGACCAGAAACATAGAGAAGAAGCTGATAAAAAAAGAGTTGTCCCTGACCCAGCAGCCCCACCCCTGCCAATAGTCAGTCATCTTCCACCCGCATATGTACATGTCTACCCGAGTTTAACAAAGGAAGATATTGATCTTCTGGCTGGACATTATGCAACCAGACAACGGCAGGTCCCTCCCGCTCCACAACCACAACAGCAGATCTTTGCCGCTCCACAACAAGATAGACAGCACCCACAGAGGCAAGAAGAGAGAGCCCAAGTCGAGGTAGCTGAAGAAGAAGATCAGGGAGCGACAGGAGGGATAGTTTCACCACCTGGCCAACAGCAGCAGGAAGAACAGGAAGACGACGATAGGGATAAAATAGTCAGTCCCCCTAAAACAAAAAGAGGAACTGTATATAGTAACACTAATCTTCAAGCGCCTTTCATGACCATTGGAAATGAAATGTTGAAAAAGGTAATAGACATTGAGGACATTGACAGGATAGTAAAAAATTGCCCCAAACCCACCGCCTCTGCAGGAGGCACTTTAACTTACTTAAAAAAGGCCTGTAAGGGTAGAAATTATACACAGGAAGATATGCGTCTTATCATTGATGGCATTATAGGACACACTAGTTCCTGGAGCTGGGCAAATGTTCCAAGTATAAACACTATTGACACTAGAAATGCAGGAACATATGGGTTAAACACAGTACCAGGTAGGAATACCATGTGGACAGAATTAGAGACTGAAATGATGAGAGTATTTAAAAATAAAAGTTCCCTCCCTACTGCCATAGCATGCAAACAGAAGTCAGGAGCGACTGTAGTTGAGTTCTGGAAAAGATTTCATGAAAATTGGACAACAGAAGCTGGATTAGCTATAACTACTGATGTGGGAGCTTTGTTTATTCAAACTTATATGAATAATCTAAAACCCCAGTTCGCCTTGGTGGTCAAACAGATGATATCGGAATGGACCACACAGACGATTGACCAATTTCAGGAAATTTTAATACAGAAAGAAGCAGCAGGGTGTTTTGATGTAATACAAGAGAAAACACTGAGTACCCATTATCAGGGTGGAGTGCAAACCCAGCCTCCCCAAGATAATGGTGGGCAATGGGACAGTGGAAATAGTGGAAACAGAGGCAGAGGAAGAGGAAGAAAAAGAGGGAGAGGGCATGGTTTCCCCAGACAACCCCAGCAGTCCTGTACTTGTTGTTTTAACTGTGGACAGGAGGGGCACTGGAGAAATCAATGTCCTTATGAATGGAATAACCCAAATACTCAAGATCAAGATCAAATGCATACACAGGGACCCCAATCTAGCCAACAGAATCAAGTTGCCCCAAAACAACAGGGTCCCCGATTCCCTATACAGTGGAATCAACAACAACTGAAATGAAGCTGCCCAGAAGGGAGTATCCCAGCATTTCCCTTGATCTCACACTCTTACAATGAGCAACCAATTGTGATCCTATATGTTAAATATAGGCCTGTTCCGTTTTTAACCGATACAGGGGCGACTCGGAGCACCCTCAGTGAGGACTACTACAGAGGTGAGACCAAAATTGCTGAACCTTCAATGGGAATCAATGGGATACTTACCAAAACGTACAAAACACCGCCTTTACCAGTAAGTGATGTTGGAAGGGAAGGTGCAACAGTCTTGCATCATTGTTTCAGGATTATACCAAAATGTCCTGTAAATCTCTTGGGAAGAGATTTGATGGGAAAATTGGGTATAACACTGAAAATGACCACTGAAGGAGGGGTCTTTGTA
Source organism: Lithobates sylvaticus (assembly GCA_028564925.1). Classification (NCBI taxonomy): domain Eukaryota; kingdom Metazoa; phylum Chordata; class Amphibia; order Anura; family Ranidae; genus Lithobates; species Lithobates sylvaticus. Next base: position 202,321,173 of record CM053030.1, on the reverse strand, counting down.
CACTCCAAGGTAATACCAATATATTACACTGAGGATAGTGATCTCCCTCCACCAGATGATCCGGTATGGTCTAAAAGCTCCTTGGATGTAGGTCTTATTTCTTGTACCCCATACAAGGCAGCTTTAAAATCATGGGCACAGCCGGTTTATCACAAACAATACCCCATTTCCAAAGAAAAAGAGGAAGGAGTTGCTCCAATGGTAGAAAGGTTCCTGCAGCAAGGAATTCTTAAAGAGACACTGTCACCCTACAACACCCCCATTAACCCAGTAAAGAAGCCGGACGGCTCTTACAGGTTTGTACAAGACCTTAGAGCTATAAACAACCTAGTGATACCGATTGCTCCCATAGTGCCTGACGTGCCATCACTCCTAACCTCCATACCATCCGATGCAGAGTATTTTTCAGTCATTGACCTTTGTAATGCATTTTTTTCAGTTTCTGTTGACGAAGAGACACGGCCTATCTTTGCATTTAATTTCAGAAATAGGCAAATGACATGGTGTAGAATGCCAATGGGGTATGTAGACTCCCCTGTAGTATACACAGTGGCCCTCCAAGCAACCCTGCGGTCCTGGACACCCCGCTATGGTTCCGTCCTACTTCAATATGTTGATGATTTGTTGTTGTGTAGTCCAAGCCAGAAAGCATGTAAAAATGATGGTTTAGATCTGTTACATTGGTTAGCAGACAATGGTCACAAGGTTTCTAAGAAAAAGTTACAATGGTGTCAGGAAACTGTTGAATACCTTGGTTTTGTACTCTCCAAAGGAGAAAGGAAAATCAGTCACAAGAGAGCTGCGGCTCTCGTGGGTCTGCCCCGCCCACTTACTAAGAAGGACATGCTATCCATTCTTGGTATGATTGGTTACTGCCGCCAATGGATACCTGATTGTTCCTACTATGATAATCTCCTGAGGCAAGCCACAGGTACTGGCATGCCAGATTGTGTGAAATGGAATGATGAAATGTACAATGCTTTTGTGTATCTTAAAACTGCAATGGTCACAGCTCCTGGACTTGGACTACCTGAATATGGGAAAATGTTTCACTTGTTTGCAAGGGACAACTGTAAAACCTTGGCGGGGGTTCTGGCGCAGGAGCATGGGGGCAAACTCCGCCCTATTGCATTTTTTTCAAAAGTTATGCCGATGCCAGTACAGGGCATGCCAGTATGTCTCCGAGCTCTTGCATCGTGTGCGATGGTGGTTGAAATGGCTATGTCATTCACTCTAGGACATGCCACCACACTACACACCACTCACAATGTATCCATTCTACTAAAAATATCCATAAATAGCACATGTCAGCCCAGAGGCTGAGCGGTTATGAGGTAATTTTACTTTCTAACCCAAAACTTCCTCTCCCACTTCTGGTCCAGCTCCAATCCTGAATGCCTTGCTAGGCTTGAAAGGTGAAGAAGATGAGGTAGTTCCTCAACATGAATGCATGGACCTCATCCAACAAGACACATCCCCAAGACCAGACATGTCTTCAACTGCTCTCCTTGGAGCACAGAATGTCTTTGTAGATGGGTCTTGTTCAAGGCCGAATGATAACACATACCATGCAGGGTATGCTGTTGTTCAGCTGCCTGATAAAATACTGGAAGCAAACCCTGTCCCATTCCAATCAGCACAAGCTGCAGAACTTATAGCTCTTACTAGAGCTTGTCAGCTTTTTAAAGGGCAGGATGTAAACATTTACACAGACTCCAAGTACGCTTACGGCGTTGCGCATGATTTTGTAATATGAGTTATATGGAAAAGGCGGGGCTACATAGCAGCAGATGGTAAATCCATCTCACATTCCACGCTTGTCACAAGTCTTTTAGAAGCTATACAATTGCCAAGGTCCATAGCTATATTACACTGTAAGGCACATACAGGGCAACAGGATGACATAGCCAAAGGCAACGCCTTAGCTGACAAAGCAGCAAGAGAAGCAGCATCCACACAGCCTGCAAACATACAAATGCCATTACTCTCACCAGAAATTCCTCTTTTGGATCAAACATTGCGTGATCTCCAAGCATATGCCACAGACCAAGACATCCAGAAATGGAACTCAATAGGTGTGCAGACAAGCCCAGAAACTGACCTTGTCTGCCAAGAGGGGAGACCATGTATCCCTGTAGCCAGCGCACCCATTTTTATTTCACAATACCATGGGATAGGTCACAGAGGGTGGAAAGTCACATGTGAACTTTTGGCTAAGGATTTTTACATTCCAGGTCTTCCTTCTCTCGTTAAGGCATATGTTTCCAGATGCATCACATGCATTCGGAATAACCCTACGAACCCTCACAAAGCAAAACATGAACATCTGATATATCCATCTACACCATTCACTCATCTGCAGATAGATTTTACACACCTGCCCAAACTAGGTAAAAGACAGGAATATTTGCTCGTAATAGTGGACATTTTCTCAAGATGGATAGAATTGTTTGTAACTACAAAGGAAGATGCACAAACAGTAGTGAGGATTCTGACACAAGAAATTATTCCAAGGTGGGGTTGCCCACTACAAATCAACTCTGACAATGGTCCTGCATTTGTGGCCAAAGTTTGTCAAGACTTGGTAAAAACACTGAAAATAGAATGGAAGTTTCATATTCCTTACCACCCCCAGAGTTCAGGTATAGTGGAAAGGATGAACAGAACCATTAAAGATAAGATCAGGAAGGCCACTGGAGGTACGTATGCAAATTGGAAGAAGGTCCTACCAGCTGTACTAGCCGAGGTAAGAATGACACCCTCTAAAAAGACAGGATACTCTCCTTTTGAAGTCTTAATGGGTAGACCATTCCCCACCCCATGGGCCAGACAGCCACTTATGGTAGAAAGAGGGGACCTAGATCTTATTCAGGAAGAATATTTAAAAAAACTTATTGAAGCTTTGGATCAAGTTGAAAGAAACGTTGCTCGCACCTCTCCTTCTTCTTCACAGGAACCTACACACCCTTTCCAGGTGGGTGACACCGTGGTGGTCCAGCAATTGAAACGCACCAAGAAACAGGAGTATCCCTTCGGACCTCCAACCACAGTGATCGCAGTTACCCGCACAGCTATTCTGGTAGAAGGACAACAGGCCTGGATTCATGCAAGTCGTGTGAAGAAGGTCAACCAGGACCCTAAGAAGCAAGGCAAAGACAAAGATAAAGCACCGAGGCGTGAAGGAGGTGGTCAAGACTCTGAACAAGATGGCCTCGCTTATTTCACCACAGACTTCTGGGAAGGCCTTGTGCCTCTTATGCTGGGCTGCTCTGATTGTGTTCCTGCCAACTTTGCTGATAACTAACTGTATTTATCACCCTGAAGATTTGGGACTCATAAAGGGTATTTGTGGAGCCTCTAAAACTCTACAACAGAATAATATGAATAATACACATGACAGACACAAGAGAAATGAAAACTCAGAAAGTTTTACAGATAAAATGTTATTATTGAAGTTTAAATATAGCTATGCCCAGAAATCTGGATTTGAAAAATGTTGGATATGTAGTAAACTCCATCCTAGCACTGCTAGGATCCCCCTAATGGCAATACCTCTAAACTTCACCCCTTTCCTTAATGGCACACCGCCTGTCGTCCTTACAAATGTCACAAGAACGCTTTCAAATAATGCCCTTACTTTCCAAATTATTGGTAGAAGTAATTTCCCAGACTGGTGTTTTAGGTTGGGAAACTCCACAAACGGAGCTGAAGTTTGCCAACAAGCTAAAATTAACTTTTCAATGACTTCAATTGAAAGCCTTTTCTTTCACACTTCAGAACCTGCCCTAAACACCACTCTGATAAACTTTCTTAGCTCCAGTTCCAGTTCCACAGTAGGACAATTATTGTCGAGTTTAACCTTTTCTAGTCTTTCCGATGAAATGATGATAATATTCAACAAACAATCCTTAGCCCTAGGAGACAGTATTTATATTTGTTGTGGAAAAATCTGTCACCCTTGGATCCCCACTGAACCCCAAGGATGGTGTTATCTTGCATCCCTAGTCCCCATCATGGGCGTAGTAGGAGATAGCAAGGGAAGACATCTCCTTGAAGCTAGCATGCATCCTAGGTACCCCCTCAGACACCGCAATAAAAGGGAGTTATTTCTTGAAAAAGATATGGCATGGGCTTGGTTCCCCTCATGGACTGGGTGGGGAATAGACTTAATGAAAAGGTTGAATAATTACACTGGAATCATTGATGAAGTAATGGAAAAGAATTCTGATGATATTACTAAATTAAATATAGAAACTAGGGCAATTAGAAAACAATTAGAACTACAAGAGTTAGCCATAGAAAGCATGAGTGCTGCTTTAACAGGGTTATGTGAAAACACAGAAGATTATGAGTGCTGTACCTGGTTTCATAACACAAGTATTGAGGTACCAGATTATTATGATATAATTGCACAACACCGGAAAGAAGTAAGCAAATTACAAGATGAAGCTAGAAATATTGCTAAGACATGGGATCCTTTTGCAAACCTAAGTTCTGGAATAGGAATACTTACATGGTTAAAAAGTGCTGCCATAACTATAATTATGATTATTCTTTTTGTTTTGTTCCTATATGCCTGTTATAAGCTTATAATGTGCATAATTGTTAAGGCATCCCAAACCCCTGATCCTGCTGCTGCGAATAGAGTTAATCTCAGTATGTATTATGATAGAAGAAAGATTACATAACTGTGAAATGTAGTGAGACATAAGTGTCTCAAACAGGGGGTTGTAAGGAACGATAGCATGATAGACTCCATTTTGTTTAAGATGCTTTAATAGTAATTCTCAATATATGAGTTTAAGGTGAAACCCACACATGTTTAAGCTGTTATCTATAGAATATGTTCTCATAAGGTATTCTTGCATATATATAGTCTGTGGACTTTGACCTAGCTTAGACTTGCATTTGTTTTAGATAAGATAAGAATACATATATATTTTGTAGTAGAATAAGATGTGAATTTTGGCTTATGTTCACCAGCTATGACGTAGAATATTGACTGAAGCTATTTCTTCTGTACACGTGTTAAGCATCATAACTCCTCCTTGTTTCTTATAATTCTACATAAATATGGTACTTTGAGTCAGCAATACAGATATCGAAGTGTACACAACCAAGCGTCTCCTGTGTCACATTATTGATATCTCCAGGCCTGCTGAGGGGTCAATGGAAGTCTTCCTGCATTACCTGAAACCTGTCTGGGTGGTCGTAGAAGCCAAAATTTCCCTTCACTCTGCAGTGTGAAGAGCCACCAGAGGGAGCAAGAGAGCCGATGTGAGAGGACCATTACCTGCTTGTGTCCTGGACTGACTATACGCTTACAGACAGTAATACCACCATCTCTGCTCCAACAGGGTGAAATCCACGGCAATCCTGCAGAATGTTTTCCTGGGCCCTTCCATCATTCTGTGCACACAGGATTTACTTCATGCGTTTTTTTTTTTTTTTTTTTGAAGAAACACACTACAGTCCATATAACATGGTTTCCTATGGTACACGTTCACATCTATGCTTTTTTTTTCGTTTTCGGAAAGGGTCAGGGACTTTTTTTAAATGCCAAACGGTGCTTTTTTGGTTCAATAGACTTCGATGGAGAAGCGGCAAAAAAGCATTTAGTGCATTTTTGCCAAGATTTGCATTTTTTTAATCTGTCCAACAACAAATTGGTCAAAATTTTTTTTTAAATATGCGGTAAAATCACATGTGCAAAAATCACTGCAGAAACAATCAAAAGCAAACTGCATAGATGTGAACCGAACCTTACTGCGCTCCTTGCTATTGCATCCCTGCCACTAATCCGTCAGATTTAAACCGACGTTGGAAAAAAAGAAAATACCCAAACATGATTGGCTGTGGGAGCAAAAACAGACAATTCTTATAAAACACGGTGATAAAATATATCCAACTGGAATGAGAGTGCAGCAACCGCCTAACTAACTGAGCTACAGCAGGTGGGCACGACATCTAAATACAGGAGTCACCAATACAGAAATGATCCAGAGTTATATAAACCTATAATAATATTAATAAATACATATTTGGGGGGGTCAGAACAATTGTCCATCATCATTGTTTAGCACGCCCCTGAGGAGAATGAAGTGGGGCTCCCATAGTGCATTGCAGTCCAGAAGTGAATGGTTACACAAGGCAGAAGAAGCATTTCCTTATCCTGGGTCATCTGACACCGCTCACATCTGATCCTGGCTCTCTGGGTTGTCGGATGAAGGTGCATAGACGTAACATCCAACATCACTGATATTCACCCCTTTTGGTCCAGAGATGCCCGTAGCAGGACACGTGACAGTACGGCAGGTCATCATGCGCTGCATGTCCCCCTGAAGTCAATGTCTTGTTGCAGCGCTGGCATCGGAGGCAGGGGCGGTGCCAGCTTCTGCCTAGTGACATCACTTTCTCCGCAAAGTAGACAGCCTTTCCACAGCCTGGGCATAAGGGTGTCTCCCCAGAAAATGTCCGTGCCGGGGCCACAACTCGTGTAGCTGGCTTGGCAGTATTGTTTGCAGAACTGACCACAAGGGTCACGGGACCCTGGTACTCCAAGGCTCGAGGCATCGTATCGTAGATGTAGAAACCAACTCCACCAATGTTCACACCCTCAGGGTCAACCAGGACAGCGTAGCACGGCTTGTGGCAGTATGGGCGTCCATTATGCTCGGTGTGTCCCCCGGAAGAGAGGATCTTGCTGCACATCTCACATTTCAGACAGAAACTCGTGAACCCTATTAAAGTCTATGGGACTCAAGCTTGAAAAATCAAAAGTGCCCATTTTAAAGGCTTATATGCAAATTATTGGCCATAAAAAGTGTATGGGGTCTTGGTACTGTCCTGGGGGACATGTATCAATGCAAAAACATTTTTTTTTTTAAATATCATTTTTACAGGAGCAGTGATTTTAATGATGCTTAAAGTGAAACAATAAAAATGAAAAATTCCTTTAAATATAGTGCCTGGGGGGTCCCTTAGTCTGCCTGCAAAGTGGGGCACCTGTACTGTGTATAGATATAATACAAAAATGTTGATGGGGAAAAGGGCCTCTTCCTGACATCCCTGGGCAGTGATCTGTGGGCAGTGATCAAGGGGGCCCTCAGATCCCGTTCCCCTTCCGATGTGAATGAGTGTGGGGTATTGTACTACTGTCAGATTTCACCATCCACATTTCATCATCCATGGGTGCAGAGTAGGTCAGAACACAGAGCCCCCCCTCCCCCCACAGGGCCCATGTGCAGTGAATGCCCTGCACCCATGGATGATACGCCACTGGGTTCGCAGCTAACTTTGGGTTTTGCAGATTTTAAGCTGAATTCAACTAATTTCTCCAATGTCGCGTACACACGATCGCACATTCCGACAACAAAATCCATGGGATTTTTTACGACAGATGTTGGCTCAAACTTGTCTTGCATACACACGGTCACACAAAGTTGTCGGAATTTCCAAACGTCAAGAACGCGGTGACGTACAACATGTACGACAGCACTAGAAATAGGAAGTTAAATACCAAGTGCGCCACCCTTTGTGCTCCTTCCGCTAATTGGAGGAGGCTGCGGAAAGCCAGGAGGTGGCCGGGCCCAGTAGCCTGCCCAAATCGCCCAATAACCTGAAGGAGGCAGCAATTGGCCTATTTCTGAAGGCTACTGCAGCCCTCAACCCCCCCCCCCCCCCCCCCCCCCCCCCCCAGTGTTCAAGAGGACTATGCCAACATGACAGCATGCAAAATGCTGGAAATGGAGGAGGGCCAACGCTTCTTATGTGAGGAAGTGATCTTGCAAGCCCTAAATTAGGGGTTGAGGGGCGAACTCACAAGCCAAAGCCACGTTTGTGAGTTCAACCATGGTCCTCCTGCCACAACTTCAACACCAGAGCCACAGCCTGGAAGGAAGTGTGTAAGAAAGAAAAGAGAATGATGGCCTGGGTTCAGTCTTGTCTGGCAAAAGACGCAGGCTGTGGTATGACCATAGCCTGGGGACAGATATGTCATCTGCGGCTGTTCCTGATCTCTTGGAGTACTGGACCAGATTTTGCTCACTATTATAAGGACTCCTCAGGCCACCAATTTTGACTGTAAAATAGTTGATGTGTGCCCTGGGGTACAAAGGCTTTGCAAACATCAGAGGTTTCTCCAGCGTTGCCTTTCTCTTTATTTTGTCATGACCCAGAATAAATGGCTATATATTTTTAACAAATACTTGCCTATGTGTTTCACTTCAAAAATAACAGTTTGTTTGTGAGTAGGCAGGTACATTTCAAAAATATAAGATCAAATTAACCAACCAACCTCCTTGAGGTAAGAAAATACAAGATAATAATGTTGTGGTAACTTGACACACAAAACGAGAAATAATATTATGGATGCACTAGAAAAAAAAATGCAGATCTTGATAAAAAAAAAAAATAAAAAAAAAAAAAAGTATTATGGAGATGTGACTAAAAACAAAATTAATATTATTCATGAGAGTGTGAATATGAGCAGCAAAACAACTTCACCCTTCTAGCATTCTTCTAGCATTCTAAAGAAGAAGAGAATGCGCTGCATTAAAAGACTTTAAAATTTGCAGCGTGACGAATGTGCTACCTCCCTTACGAATGGTAGTTTTACCAGACCGGGCGCTTCTGTCTCATCATTTATTCTGAGCATGCGTGGCACTTTGTAAGTCGGAACTGTATACACACGATCAAAATTTGCGCAAACGGATTTTGTTGTCGGAAAATTTGAGAACCAGACTTCAATTTTGTGCAATGGAAATTGTCCGATGAAGCCTACACACGGTCGGAATTTCCGACAACAAGCTTCGATTGCACTTTTTACGTCGGAAAGTCCGACCGTGTGTGTGCGGCATAAGAATGAAACACAGGCAAATTCCCTCATCCATGCCAGTTAGCTATTCCACAGTTAGTCCCTGCTGCCCTTTGTAAGTAGGAAAAACTCCAAAACAACTACTTAGTATTTTAAAAGTATTATAGTAAATAAATAAATACAAGCTGCTGCATAGTGCGTGTATTTTACTGATTATATACTAATGTGTCACATTTATTTTAAGACTTTATTTGTTTTGCTTTATGCTTCCATTAAATACAGTTTGGTGTTTTGGTACATGTTAAAATTAGTTACATAATCAGTGAACAAGTACTTTTCTGTATTAACTTCAAGATTTAGTTCCTCTGTTTGTTTTTTTTGTTTTTGTTTTTTTTATTCAATGTGCAGTAATTTTATTTTATACCAACATATATAACTCAATAACTTTGCAAATAATTTGCTAACCTTGCACTTTGGTAATTTTTAAAGTAAGCTATGATTAAATAACAGCTGTGTGTGAAATGTACCTACGTGGCATAACTGTTTGGATTAGATATTTATTGCCCTTTATTAATTCATCAAGAGAATTTTGTGTTATGTCATTTTTTTGCCTGCATTTCATTTGGTGTCAGCGTGACTCACAAACTCAGACATCTGGGTATGTGTTATGTTAAAATAATAGACACAATTACAAATTTAATGTATTTATTTGAAAAACTAGAGAAAAATTATGAAAACGGATTTTATAGTTCTGTCAGGTCTTTGAGAATCAACACTCAGGGGTAGGCAACCCCCGGCACTGGTGCTGCCAGCAGCACTCAGAGCCTCTTTTTCCGGCTCTCGACTCCATCCCCATCAGCAGACCAGCACAGGGAAGTGTCAGTGAGACACTAATGCATTCCAATTTCAGGATTCCCCACGCTGCACCTGCACTGAAGGGGAGGCACTGTGCCCCCACACATTGTAAAAGATGGTAAACATTGTTTGGTTCTCTAACTTTGCTGTAGCTGCGATTGCTTTTGTGATGGGGAAGAGATTGGGTGTAGTTCTGCTAGGGGGCGGTCCCTGTTTCCAGGAGGAGGACGACTGTCATTGGTCACTGCTAAAGCCAATCACAGTCCTGCTAGCCCCGTCCACCATCTGGAGGAAGATTACTCGCTTGGTTGCCACTACCAATCTCAAAAAGAAGGGATTTCACTGTGATTGAGAAAACCACAATCAGCTGACAGTTTGTTGAAATTATTCCTGAACCTTTGCGTCACTTACTACTGATCGCCTGCACTCTGTGTCCCTTTAAGCCAGAGCCAGTATTCAGCGCAATAAAAAATCACACTCAACTTTTGTTGCGGCGATTCGCACAACACTTTTTCTCAGCTGTGGGGGCCCAACTTATGATCCTGCACATAGGCCCACTGCTTTCATAAAATGCCCCTGACCTGAGCTCATCATTGCGCATCTATTCCAGATGCTTGTATGTGACATCACATACGCCACATACGTCACACAAGTAACATACAAATATGTGGGCTGGAGTGCGAGAGGTGGATCAGCAGGATGAGTGTCCCAGGACAGGTAGATGTGTCTCTTTGCTACTTCTTTTCACCACTCTGCATATCAAGCATATCATAGGTGAAAAGAGGATACAGCGGTGGAGCAGATGAGCAGGAGGGTACAGCGGTAGGGAAAATGAGCAGGAGGGGTTCAGAGGTGGGACAGAAGAGCAGGAGGATACAGCGGTGGGGCAGATGTGCAGGGAGGTACAGTGCTGGAAGAGATGAGAAGGGGGTTCAGCAGTGAGACAGAAGAAGAAGGGGGTAAAGTGATGGGGCAAATGAGAAGGGTGTTACAGTGGTGGGCCAGATGAGAAGGGGGTTACAGTGGTGGCCCAGATGAGAAGGGGGTTACAGTGGTGGCCCAGGTGAGAAGGGGGTTTCAGTGGTGGGCCAGATGAGAAGGGGGTTACAGTGGTGGGCCAGATGAGAAGGGGGTTACAGTGGTGGGCCAGATGAGAAGGTGGTTTAGTGGTGGGACAGAAAAGCAGTGGGTAGAGCAGTGGAGCAGATGTGTATTTGTGGGACAGATGAGAAAGCGGGTTACAGTGGTGGGGAAGATGAGAAAGCGGGTTACATTGGTGGGGCAGATGAGCAGATGGGTTCAGTGTTTGGACAGATGAGAAGGTGATTCAGTAGTGAAACAGAAGAGCATGGGGATACAGCGGTGGAGCAGATGTGCTGGGAGGTACAGTGGTGGGGCAGATGAGAAAAGGGGTACATTGATGGGGCAGATGAGCAGGAAGGTTACAGTGGTGGGGTAGATGTGCAGGAGGTACAGTGGTGGGAGGGATGAGAAGGGGGTTCAGCGGTGGGGAAGAAAAGCAGGGGGGTATGGTGATGGGGCAGATGAGCAGGGGGTTACATTGGTGGGAAAGATGAGCAGGGGGGTTCACTGTTGGGGCAGATGAGAAGGGGGTTCAGCAGTGGGACAGAAAAGCAAGGGGGTACAGCAGTGGGGCAGATGTGAAAGGAAGTGCATTGGTGGGACAGATGTGCAGGGGGTTACAATGGTTGGGCAGAAGAGCACGGGGCACAGAGGTGGGGCAGATGTACAGAGGGTACAGTGTCAGGGAAGAGGAGAAAGGAGGTACATTGGTGGGACAGATAAGTAGGGGGGTGCGGAGGAGAAAGGAGGTATATTGATGGAACATATGAGCAAGGAGTTACAATGGTGGGGTAGAAGAGCAGGGGGGACAGAGGTGGGGCAGAAGAGCAGGGGGAACAGTGGTGGGACAGATGTGCAGGAGGTACAGTGGTGGGGCAGATGACTTTGATTGACAGCCGCGGGAGCCAATGGCACCGCTGCTTTGTCTCAGCCAATGAGGAGGAGTGTAAAAAAGAAAAAAATTGCGCATAGAGAACAAAATAAGCAGCCAACACGTCACTAGACATACAGTGCAAAATAGTAATAAAAAAAACAAAAATGTGGCGCTAAGTGACCACGCGAATAGCGTGTGAACCTGGAGGGGCAATGGAAAATTGAATGTGAACAAAACCAAAACATAAAAGTCCAAAGTGAATAATAAACATCTATGGAAGGTCCATTAGAGTTCAGAATAAAGTGAAAGGTCTTTCTTGGATAAAAAAGATGATAGTGTTCACTCTTACCAGATTCAATGGACACACGTACCGCATAGCACGTGGGTCAAACAGGCACTCTTGAGGGAACCTCAAACAGGAGCTCCCACCGCTGGAAAAACTGTAAGAAGGGTTCCACCCAAAGTTGAATGAGGACTGTCAGATATCCATGATGGACTCCAAAACATGGGACGAATCACATCAAATGGTGTGCATGAAAAACAAATGATCTGCACATAGTGTGAAACACATTTAATGGTAAAAAAAGGGGGTTTACACTTACAGCAAATCCAATAAAACAAGCTTGTACTTAAAATGGAGTATAGGCAATGAAGCCAAGAGCAACACCCGACATGTTTCGCCCTGTTGGACATCATCTGGGGTAACATCATCTTGTTTTTTTTAAATCAGGAGGAGTTTCCTGGATGGCTGAGGGGATCCTGAACATGGCTGGAGTGAGAAGGGGCTCAGGTAGGTAATTAAGAGGGTGCTAGGGGGGTTGCTACACAGCCCCCCCAGCACTACACAACTCCACTTAACCACCGCGCTATAGCCAAATGATGGCTACATCCATCCATCCATGCTCAGCCATCACAGCCATACTCATTTATCCATCCATGCTCAGCCATCCTCATCCATCCATGCTCAGCCATCCCAGTCATACTCATCCATCCATCCATGCTCAGCCATCCTAGCCATACTCATCCATCCGTCCATGCTCAGCCATCCTAGCCATACTCATCCATCCATGCTCAGCCATCACTGCCATACTCATCCATTCATCCATGCTCAGCCATTCCAGCCATACTCATCCATCCATCCATGCTCAGCCATACTCATCCATAAATCCATGCTCAGCCATCCCAGCCATACTCATCCATTCATCCATGCTCAGCCATCCCCATCTATACTCAGCCCCCCCCCCCCCCATCCATGCTCAGCCATCCATACTCAGCAATACTCATCCATCCATGCTCAGCCATCCATACTCAGCAATACTCATCCATCCATGCTCAGCCATCCCATCCACCCCCATCCATACCCAGCCATAATCAGCCATACCCAGCCATACCCAGCAATACTCAGCTATACCCAGCCATACGCAGTCATACCCAGCCATACGCAGTCATACCCAGCCATACTCAGTCATACCCAGCCATACTCCGCCATACTCAGCCATACCCAGCCATACTCAGCCATACCCAGCCATCCCATCTATCCCCATCCATACTCAGCCATACTCAGCCATACTCAGCCGTACCCAGCCATACTAAGCCATACCCAGCCATACTAAGCCATACTCACCCACACCCAGCCATACCCAGCCATAATCAGCCATACTTATTCATGCTCAGTCATCCCATCCATACTCAGCCATACTCAGCCATCCACATTCATGGCCCAACCATACTCAGCCATCCCCATCCACGGCTCATCCATCCCCATTCATGCTCATCCATGCCACATAATTTCTCTTCTGTAACACTAGAGTGCCTCACAAAAGTGTAATAGGTAGTCAAAGTAGATTTGAAATTTATGCCCCTAAAACCCCTGATGGTGCTCCCTGCATGTTGGGCCTCTGTATGTGGCCAGGCTGTAGAAAAGTCTCCCACGTGGTATCACCATACTCAGGAGTAGGAGAATCTTTTTTGGTATGTACATGCTATGTGTTAGAAATATTGTATAAATGAAGAACTTTGTGTAAAAAAAAAATGCGTTTTCATTTTCTTTCCACATTTTCCAAAAACTTGTACAAAAAAATGACATGTTCAAAAGACTCATTATGCCCCATATATGTTAGGGTGTTTTCTTTCCAAAATGGGGTCATTTTTGGGGCGTTTCCATTGCTCAGCCATCCATCCATGCTCAGCCATCCTAGCCATACTCATCCATTCGTCCATGCTCAGCCATCCCAGCCATACTCATCCATCCATGCTCAGCCATACCAGCCATACTCATCCATCCATGCTCAGCCATTCCAGCCATACTCATTCATCCATGCTCAACCATCCCAGCCATACTCATCCATCCATCCATGCTCAGCCATCACAGCCATACTAATCCATAAATCCATGCTCAGCAGTGATGTAAGTAACTGAGTTAAAATAAACTGAGTTACCTAACGCAGTTACTTTAGAGAGTAACGAGTAATCTAACTGATTACTTTTCCCCTCATGGTAACTCAGTTCCCATTACTTTGGCTTAGTTACCCCAATTACATCTACCGCCACTAGATGGCAGTAGTGTAATTCCGGTGTCCTGACGAAAAAGTTCCACCGACGGATAAGGACCCCCTGTACTGCGCAGGCGCAGGGCTTGCGCAGTACGAAGGACTACGGAGCTTCCGAAAATTGCCGGACCTAAACAGCTCTGAGTGAACTCTACACCGCGCAGGTGCAGTTAACATGTAATTGTACGAGGCGATGCCGCACGCTCCCGATGCTCGTGCTACTCTGCAAGGGGCGTCTATCGTGTAAGGGGCGGGTCTAGTATTACTGTAACCAAGGGGCGCATTTATTATTATTGTTATATATCGAGCTCTGCCCATTAATTTAACATTCGCCCTCTTCTTTAGCCATCCGCCCCTTACACGATATAATAAAAATAGACCCGCCACTTGCTTACACGCTATAACAGATCTGCCCCTTGGTTAGAGTAATAATAGAGCAGCCCCTTGGTTACACAATATATAACAATAATAATAAATGCGCCCCTTGGTTACAGTAATACTAGACCCGCCCCTTAGTTACACGTATAGAATATTTAAAAAAAAAAAGTCAGTTACTTTGCTGCGTAACTAATTACTTTTCCAATGTGGCAACTGAGTTACTAACGCAATTACTTTTTGGGAGAAGTAATTTGTAACTTAACTAATTACTTTTTTAAAGTAAGATGACCAACACTGATGCTCAGCCATCCCAGCCATACTCATCCATCCATCCATGCTCAGCCATCCCCATCTATACTCAGCCCCCCCCCATCCATGCTCAGCCATCCATACTCAGCAATAATCATCCATCCATCCATGCTCAGCCATCCATGCTCAGCAATACTCATCCATCCATGCTCAGCCAGCCATACTCAGCCATCCCATCTATCCCCATCCATACTCAGCCATACTCAGCCGTACCCAGTCATACCCAGCCTTACCCAGCCATACTAAGCCATACCCAGCCATACTAAGACACACCCAGCCATACCCAGCCATAATCAGCCATACTTATTCATGCTCAGTCATCCCATTCATACTCAGCCATACTCAGCCATTCACATTCATGGCCCAACTATGCTCAGCCATCCCCATCCACGGCTCATCCATCCCCATTCATGCTCATCCATGCCACATCAGTTCTCTTCTGTAACACTAGAGTGCCTCACAAAAGTGTAATAGGTAGTCAAATTAGATTTGAAATGTATGCCCCTAAAACACCTGATGGTGCTCCCTGCATGTTGGGCCTCTGTATGTGGCCAGGCTGTAGAAAAGTCTCCCACGTGGTATCACCATACTCAGGAGTAGGAGAATCTTTTTTGGTATGTACATGCTATGTGTTAGAAATATTGTATAAATGAAGAACTTTGTGTAAAAAAAAATGCGTTTTCATTTTCTTTCCACATTTTACAAAAAATTGTACAAAAAAAATGACATGCTCAAAAGACTCATTATGCCTCATAGATTATATGTTGGGGTGTTTTCTTTCCAAAATGGGGTCATTTTTGGGGCGTTTCCATTGTCCTGGTGCTCCGGGGCCTTCAAAAGTGCAAGAGGTAGTCAAGAAATGATATGTGTAATTTATGCTCCTAGATTACCTGTTGGTGCTCCCTGCATATGGCCATACTGTGTAAAAGTCTCACACATGTGGTATCGCCATACTCAGGAGAAGTAGCAGAATGTGTTTTGGGGTATAATTTGTGGTATGCATATGCTGTGTGTGAGAAATAACCTATTTTGTAAAACAAAAATATTGATTTTGCAAAGAATTGTGGGAAAAAAGTACAACATTAAAAAAAATCACCATGCCTCTTACTAAATACCTTGGAATGTCTACTTTCCAAAAAGGGGTCATTTGGGAAGTATTTGTACTTTCCTGACTTGTTAGGGTCTCAAGAAATGAGATAGGCCCTCAGTACTTCAGGTGTGATCAATTTTCAGAGATTGGCACCATAGCTTGTGTTAAGCTAGTTAAAAACACCTGAACCCACTAATTCGGGGTACTTTGTCGCAGTAAGTGGGCTTAGCACTATATAACCATATAGTGTGACCAAACACCCGTATTTTTTGAATATGTTCAGGTGTTTTTAACTAGCCCTGCAGGAAATGTCATTCTTGAATGTGTGCGCTGTAATATGTTCGCAATTGTTTGTTGGTCTTATAGCAGCACCATCTTGAATCTAAACGCGTTAGGGTGTGCTTCCCAAATATGTTTTTGTATATTGTAATAGACCCTGACCAGGTGTTTTGGGTTAGAGCACCCCTCCCCCTCTTCATTACTTCTTATTTAGTGACCCCCAGTGCATAGAAGGAATCCCTTCAGTTCTCCCACATAGAGGAGTTTGGCTCCCATGGTTGAGACGCAGGATCTTTCATTGTATTACTAGGGTAGGACCCACTAATTCGGGGTACTTTGTCACAGTAAGTAGGCTTAGCACTACATAACCATATAGTGTGACCAAACCCCCATATTTTTTGAATATGTTCAGGTGTTTTTAACTAGCCCTGCAGGAAATATCATTCTTGAATGTGTGCGCTGTAATATTATATTTATTATATATATATTGTTTGTTATAGCAGCACCATCTTGAATCTAAACGCATTAGGGTGTGCTTCCCAAATATGTTTTCCACAGCAAAGGCACACATTTTAGCCGTTATATATATATTTTTTTTTTTAAGCGAGCACTGCAAGAGTGTTAATAAAACTTTAATTTGACCATTGAGTACTGTTTGCTTTAGGGCCTGTGTACATAGGATTTTGTTCACATCAGAATTGCTTTTTTTCCTACGCAAGTCAATGGAAATGCAAAAGCAGATAAGAATGATGTCAAATGCAGGTTGGAAGGATGTCAGAAGCAGGTGAGAAGGAACTCAAAATGATCATGGTCCAAGCTGTCCATCAAACTGTCAGTTTCTGAAGTTGGAACCAACCAAATAACACTGCCAGGTCTGCTTACATTGGTAAGCTTATAATCATATAATGTTGTGTCTAATAAAGGTTTTGTTAACATCATGCATCATACAAAAAAACTATAGAAAAGAAAGCATCATACACAACCTTTAAATTAATAAACTACTGTGTACATGGTTGACAAAGGAAGGTATTGCTTGAAATATTGTATTATCTGTTGCAGTGCAGTGAATGAATGAATGAATGAATAACTTGTATAGCGCTACAATGCGAACTGAATCGCCTCAAGGCGCTGTATTGGCGATTGGTTATCAAGCTTCTAGAAGAGGTAGGTCTTGAGTTTCTTCCTGAAGGCCAGATGGTTTTCTTCCATGCGAATGTCGGTTGGTAGAGCGTTCCATAGCCGTGGTCCCTGGACAGCGAATCTCCGTTCCCCCTTTGATTTGTAGCGGGATTTAGGAATGAGGAGAAGATTTTGATTAGCCGATCGAAGACTGCGATTCGGTGTGTAGTGTTTTATTTTCTCGCGAAGGTATTGCGGAGCGCTTCCATGTGTGCATTTGTGGGTGAGGCAGAGGGTCTTGAATGCGACCCGATTCCTTACGTTTAGCCAATGCAGGTTCCTCAGGGAAGGGGAGATTAACAGTATTAGTTAAATTTAAGCAATAGTTTTTGGCCCATCCACCACTACGTACACATTAGGACCGAGGGAGAAGGGAGAGGTGGGAAAAGTGTCTCCATTACGCTAAAGTGAATGCTATTGTTTATACCCGTTGACCCTAAATCGTGCCTATTAGGCATTTTAGATGATATAATACAGGATGCTTATGTCAGAGAGGTAGTATCCAGACCTCTTTTCCAAGCCCGTAAGCTTATCTTGCAGCATTAGATTTTGGAGCTTCCAATAGTTTCTTATAAGAGGTTGGATTTCTAAATTGTTTGTAACCGACCAGTCCATATTGCATAGTATTCTGGCAAATCTGAGCTTCTGAGTATAGTGATCTCTTCCATAAGACAGATTTTACCCACTCCCAGTGTCAATTTGGGTACTGGGGGTGGCTTGATCCAGTATTTACCGGTTACAAGTCTTTTGGCTGTGTTTGATAAATGAGGAATTGTGTTTTCTGTATTTGGTAGCTAACATAGATTTATTATGAAATAAGAGTACCCAAGGATCCCATGCAGTGTTAATTTGTATGTACAATTTCTATTTACTTTTAGTTATAGTCTTTTTACTAAAATGCCATTTTAGTTTTAGTCGTATTTTAGTCATCTGAATTGTTTTCGTTTTAGTCGTATTTCTCCAGTACATTTTTTCGACTAAAATCTCCTACATTTTAGTCGACTAAAATCGAATGGGTTTAGTTAAATTGTAATATATTATTTAAGCATTTCTCTACAATTGCCAAATTCATTATATACTCCTGGAGTAAAAATCTAATAACATAAGCATATCGTTTTCAGCCAGAATTTTTGCCGTGATTTGTACAGGTCAAAAGGTCACCAATGTGGTAAAAGAATGAAAAACGCCCGTAATCTGCCAAAAAAGAAGCTCCTGTACTTTCTTGAGCGACGGGCGTTTTGCTTTAGGTGACAGAATGCTCAGATGTAAACCGGGGCCATTGAAATGAATGCGATTTGTCCTGTTGGGCGTTTTTGGAACTGAGGCTTAGAGCATAAAACGCCCAAAAACGTATAGGTGTGAACAGAGCCTTAAGGTTTGAACATGCACTGCCGTTGTGATATATATTATCTTTATAAATAAAACCAAGTTTCACAAACAACTACTTTTCGACAAACAGAAGTGCAACTTTAAAATGTAATGAAAAACAAAAAAATTGTAAACTCTACTGGCTGTAATGCCTTTGCACATAGTACCTGAATATAGCGGCCTACATATTCTTATGTGGTAGTGCAGTGTTCATTTTGATGTCTAATTTTCAATTTAGTTTTAGTCACAGTCTTTTGATTAAAATGCCATTTTAGTTTTAGTTGTATTTTAGTCATCTATATGGTTTTTTGTTTGGTCGTATTTTAGTTGACTAAAATAGTGTTAATTTAGACAACCAAAATATTTTCGGCTACAAAATAAACACTGGTCTCATGGGAGGGTGACTGTGTATGATTTGCGATATAAGAGTAATATTTTGATCCCACTAAGGTTGTATTAGGAAATAATACTCCCTAAGATTCCTGGAACTATTCCATACATTCAACAGAGGTCTGGGAGGTCTCATTTACTCAGACTTACCAGGATCCTTCAGCATCCAGCAATGAGTTTAAAGTTTGTGTCTGGATCTGATGAGGAGAAGAACCATTGCTGTAAGGGGTCTAATAATGTTAGTGGTTTTATGAGCTCTTTAACAAAGTTAACATAATTGGAGTCATCTCCAATAATCTAAAGGTGTAGGGCTGCAGCATTTCCTCCAATCAGTTCCAGAACCTCATCTTTCTTTATGACATGATGTAATCTTAGTGGCATGTCTACTTTACTATAGTGGAAGGCACCTGTGTCCAGGCCAGGTGGGAACTTAGGGTTGGCCCTAATGGTCAAGGGGAGATTGTTTTTACAGTTTTGCTGGGACCACACCATTTCCAATTGTTCATGGAGGCGCTCATGGAGACTAAACCTCTTTTTTAAATGTGTGCCTAGAGCACTGCTCTAGTTTCCTGCCTGCACAAGGTTCTTTAACTTCTGACCTTGGTTCTGTGATTTTTTATGCACCCAATCTAAGGTTCTGTTGAGTACTGAGACTTTACTATCCAGAAAGCCCATTCCTCCAGTAGGTTTTGTTCAAGTTAGCAGTCAGAATTGTATTTGAGGTTTCTTATACAACCAGGTAGAAATTATACATTTGGAGGTCAGGGATCTGAGGAAATCCTTGGGCAATGGTTTTGGTAACATTTGAAACAAGAGTTACCTTTATGGTAGGATATTCATTTTAGAAATACCGATATAGCCTTGTTATGTCTCCAGGATACCTCTTTCTCTTTTGAGGTTCAGAAAAGAGAATTGCCTTGTCATTTAAAAGGTTATCTGCCTGGATAGCTACCCATAGACTCCGGGAGTACGGGGGCGAGGCCAGGACAGTAAAACTCCGTCCAGGAACACTACGGATAGTGCAGAAGGGGAAGGTTTTGGCCCACACGGAAGAGCTACAGTCTGCAATCGACTATACAGTCACTTTCATACAGCCAAGCAGCATACAGAGA
>CM053030.1:202279408-202300437 GCA_028564925.1 Lithobates sylvaticus | reverse complement strand
TGTCTTCAGTAAATCAACCCCAATGTCTTGGCTATTTAGCTGTCATTTACATTTCAGTGTTGTCAGTTCCATGGAGTTTCTTTTGAGTGATGCTGCAGTACAATGTCGAGGTGGGTTTGGGTAAAAGATTTGAGTTTAGTAGTGTTCTAAAAGTAATAGAGGTTGGTTGTGGAGCTGGCAGCAGTTTGAAGATATTGAAATAATTGAGAAGCAGTAGAGAAAGAGTTATGTTTTTGATGCTGGGTAATATCTTTAGTTCTTATTTAACCTCCCTGGCAGTATGCTTATGTCAGATTTTTGTTGCTGAAAGCGGTACAATTATTTTGCATGGAAATTTGGCGTTTTATATTGTAGGCCTGCAATTCTTAGGAATTATCTCACTTAAATTAGTCTAGTAGACATCCCGGTTATGATAAAGTTTGAAACACAAAATCATAAATTATAATATAATTAATAACTATAAATAATAATAACAAATAATATATAATAATAATACATTTTATTCAATACATTTTAGTCAATAATATAATCAAATCAAAAACACTGAATTTTTTTTTGGGCCAAACAAGGGTGCAATATTACTAGTCATATTGCTTCAGTAAACATCCCGGCTTTGGTAAATTTTGAAACATGGGACTGCACAAAGTCCGACTTCACAATCAGGACAATAGAACCTGGTTTCCTTTCGGATTTTACTTCCAGTGTCATCATGCTTTGAGCAACAAGCTACACACATCCTTGTGGGTGCTGACTTTTTTTTCAGTTGCTGGGATGTGGTCCAGGAAGTGACAACCAGTCAGGCGTTCCGGGTTGACAACACCAGCAGCACGACGTCCAGCTCTGTTTACAGCTGTTGGTGTTTGGCGGTTCAGAAACATACGTTCTGCAACTTTCCAAACAAAGTCAGCATGAACCACAGGCTTGTCACTCTTTTTTTTGTAGAATGAAGGCATTCCATAGGCATTGCTCAAGAAGATGCCTGAAGATCTTTTTGTAATACTTTTTTTGTTGTTTTCTCATGGCTGGATAAAATGTCATTGCCTGGTCGGCTCTGTCAATACCTCCCATGGTGTTGTTGTAGTCTATCACTACTTGTGGTTTCATGATGTCTTTCCCACCTTTTGTGTGTACTATGATAGTGGAGGTGTTATGGATTGTACTAATTAGGCACACATCTTTTTTGTCACGCCATCGCAGTGCCATTATTTTGCCTTTCTGCGAGGCAACCATTTCTCCCGTCTTGAGCTTCTTATTGCCAAAGGTTGGCGGCATGTCATGCCAGTTAGCCCTAACGGTTCCATAGGCATCCGTTTTGTTCTGTAGAAGGAACTCATAGAGTTCAGCAAAATGTGTAAAAATTGTCTGTAGTTACACAATAGCCCTGATTTAGCAATGGCTCAATCAATGAAAGAACTTAAGATGTTGCCATTCCATAATGACTGTATTTTTGGTTGAATTTGGTTCCTTTCCCGATATATAGGCCAGAATTCCACATGTAACCAGTGCTCGATTCACATAGCATAAATGATTTTACACCAAATCGCGCTCTCTTTGACGCTATATATTGTATCCAGCTGAGCCATCCCTTGTAGGCCATTAGACTTTCGTCTATGCTGATGTCTCTATCTGGCACATAGCTCTGTTGGAAATTTTTCATAATCATCTGATATACCTCCCAAATCTTCTTGAGTTTGGGTGCTGGATGGGTAGTTTTCGACAAATTCTTCACTATTTTCAAAGTGCAAATACTTCATTATCAGGGAAAATTTGTACTCCGACATGACCGTGCCAAAGAATAGAGTGGCTAGTAATTCATTGGTTGTCCAATACCAATTCTGCAGGGGTTTCCCCACCACTCCCTGAAGAATTATGAGGCCCAGAAATTTCCATAGGTCCTCTTTGGTCACTGGTTCCCACTTTCTGCTCCTTAAAATCCTCCTATGCGTAGCAGCTTGTTGCTCCAGGGAAACGGTTTGTCTCCGTAACTATTTTTTCAATAACCTCATCGTTCAAAAATAGTTGGAGGTATGCCAAGGGGTTGTCATCTTCAACATCCACTTTGATACCAGGTGCTCCAGTAAATGGGAATCTTGGGGGCGCTGCGTGATCCGTCCAGTCAATAGAGCACCAAGTCCGCACATCACTGAGGTCGCAGGTCGCAGGATCGTCGCAGAAATCACTTTCTGTTTCTGATGACGAACTTCCCCACGAATCGCTATCACTCAATTCTGCAAGTGATTCTGTATCGCTATCGCTGTTTTCCAGCATGTCAGAAACCGTTTTTGAGGTAGAGGTGTGCCATGGTCGTTCTCCAGTTTCCCAGCAGAAAGTTCAGTAAAACTGCAGGCAAGGGCACTGGACAAGGCATTGGGGAGCAAACTAAGATCAATTTATTTGATACAGTAAAGTAATCCAATAAGATTACAATGTATTGAGTTTGTTGTGTTTTACACTTTTTGAATCTGCCGCCGGTTCCACCCCCCTGCATTGCTCGCAGGAAAGGGAAGCCG
Organism: Lithobates sylvaticus; assembly: GCA_028564925.1. NCBI lineage: Eukaryota > Metazoa > Chordata > Amphibia > Anura > Ranidae > Lithobates > Lithobates sylvaticus. The sequence goes on along the minus strand of CM053030.1, from coordinate 202,297,927 downwards.
GAACACACAGAGGATCAGGCAGAGAATTTGGCCACCGTACACAGCAGGAGTACATCGCGGGATCCCAGGGACAAGGTAAGTAACCTCTTCCAGGATCCAGCGATGCAATCCTGAGTGTGGCTCGTGGTTACCGCTAACGGTACTGAAATCTCACCCCGAGCCACACTTGGGAATACCGCCAAGGAGGTTAAATGGTAAAACATTCCCATAGACACACTCCTAAACCCTGTGGACGGCCTTCCCAGAAGAGTTGAAGCTGTTATAGCTGCAAAGGGTGGGCCAACTCAATATTGAAGCCTATGGACTAAGACTGGGATGCCAATAAAGTTTTTATAGCTGCAAAGGGTGGGCCAACTCAAAATTGAATCCTATGGACTAAGACTGGGATGCCAATAAATTTGTTATAGCTGCAAAGGGTGGACCAACACAATATTGAACCCTACGGGCTAAGACTGGGATGCCATTAAAGTTAGTGTGTGTGTAAAGGCAGGTGTTCCAATACTTTTGGTAAAATAGTGTATATTGCTTTGTTTCCCCTCATTTCCTGTCAAGCTAACCAATATCTAACTCAACGGGAAGTTGGGGGAAACATATTATATGTGGATACAAACATACTTTAAAACCTTACAGAGGTTCCAGTCTATTCTCACTGTAACCACAACAACAAAAAAAAAGCTTTGGCTTAATCTGGACTTCTCTCCACATTACTGGTGTTATCACATAAGGGTCACAGAGATAACACAGAAGGGGCATGTGTGCCCCCCCCCCCCCATTCTGATATTAATAATGTGAAGGATACCTGCAATATGGAACAAGATGCTTCATAGTCATGGATACAATTTTTACTTCTCTAACTCAGTAACTAGGAGAATAGGATCTTTAAAATTAATATCATCTTGTGAAACAGAAGCATGTCATACAGAGATGTACTCTGAATAATAAAGAATTGCAAACTGCAACCTCCAAACAAAATATGCACAGAAATATTACACATGAGGAAAAGAGTGATATCTGTCTGTATTTAGACTCCGAGTCCGTAAATGAAAAGATTTATAAATGATGCATGAAATTACATTTTAGATTAGAAAAAGGAACAACTTTTACAGAAAAAAAGCACCTTTGGTGTTTGATTTAGCACCTGATATCAATATGATGTATAGTTACTGGTAGAAATATTAAAATATTCTTGAACATACACTGTGATCCTTATCTTTTCAGTAAGGAAACGTAAAGAACCACTTGAGCTCTGGAAGGTTTAACCAGGCCATTTTTTGCTATTCTGTGCGACACTGTGCTACAATTGCGCAGTCATGGAACACTGTACCCAAAGGAAATTCCTATATTTTTACCCCCACAAATAGAACCTTATTTTGCTAGTATTTGATCACCACTATTTTTTTTTTGTTTTTTTTTTGCGATATAAACAAAAAAAGACCGAAAATTCAGAATTTTTTATTTTTTTTACTTTCTTTTGTTTACCAACACAGGGCTCTCTTCTCTTAGCTTAGCCGATCAGAAGGTTCCAGCCATAAAACATTGGCCGGGACCCACTGATTGGCTTGTTCTGTAGTGAATGACAGCACAGCCTGGGTGGGCGGACACGCTCTCTGATGATGAGGCTGCACTGATGGGCACTGATGAGGCAGTACTGATGGGCATTGATGGGCACCGATAGGCTGCACTGATGAGGCGGCACTGGTGGGCACTGATGAGGTTGCACGGATGGACCCTGATAGGCAGCACTGATAGGTGGCACTGATAGGGGGCACTGGTGTGCACTGCTAGGCGGCACTAAGGTAACACTGATGGACACTGATTGGCAGAAGTGCCCTGATTATCACTGTACATGTACTGTCCCTTTTACAGAAGCCGGTTATTGTCTCTCTTCTCCTCTCCTCACACTGTCAGCATGAGGAAAGGAGTGCCAATAATCGGCTTCTGTTTACATCAGTGATCAGCTGAGATTGGACACAACTGATCTCGTGGTAAAGAGTCGCTGATTGGCTCTTTACCTCAATCTGTGATCAGCAGTGTCCGGAGGACACTGCAATCACAGGGTGCACGGCCCTGAATGGTCTCCCAGAACTAGCCGGCCACGCTGTAGCTGTCATTCGTCTATAAGCGCGGGTGGCAAGTGGTTAAATAGGGGTGGGACATTCATTTAAAATGGGTGGGTCTACAAAAAGCATATAGGCAGATTATTGTACAATTTCTAATTAAAAAACAGGAAGATTTAGCATAATAAGGACAGAAACACTGTCAAGGAGGGACTGTTTATTAGTAAAATCATTTATGAATTTGTTTTGCTAGCAAACTTTTAGTCTGTACAAACTATTTGCAACCCAACAACTCTTGAAAAGAATACAGAGAGATAAATACCAATCACATTGCAAACACATTTGGCATACATTTTTTTTTTTTTTATAGAAACCATCATTTGAAATTGAACATTCTGCTGAGTACTTCAACACCTGTTGTAGCTGTTGATGGGTTGAAGGTTTTCGTAGGTGACAAGAACCTTTGCGTAATAAAACGAATTAGGAGGCATTACACTGTGACAAATTCAGAATCACGTAAAGCAAAGCTAGAAATCTTTGCTAAACTAATAGACACAGTCAAATACTGTAGCTGATCCTGAGAAACGTGAAAATAAGCAATTATCCACCACCAATTTTTTCTCTCAGCCCACAGCAATTTAGGCAAAATTGTGTCTTTTGTGTCTAGTTTTAAGGGGAATTCTGCTTTTGCTAAACAAAATATAGCATATACAATTGGCGCACAAGCCATTTTGTAATATAATGTAATATAATGTTAAATATAACTTTAACAGGGCAGCCCCCAGATCACGCCCCCCCATGTGAATGGGTATGGGTAAAATTAGCACTTTTGATTTTTCATGTTCGTGTCCAATAGACTTTAACGGTGTTCGCATATTCGCACAAATTTCTTGTCTGTTCGCGTGTTCTGGTGCAAACTGAACCGGGGGAGGGGGGGGGGGGGGGTTTGGCTCATCCCTACCATAGTTCTGATAGATGGAATGTTTCTTATACTGTAAGTGGAAGGGGAAAAGGGGGAATAGTATATGTTAAGATAGTGGTTATTAATCTAAAGGAGTAGTAATGAGCTCAATAATCTAAAGCAGAAAAGATTATTAGTACATAATCTCAGATGTTTATTCTTATGACTGTAGTCTTATCAGAACTCAGTTAGTGTTTTGTAGTCCTTAGATAGTTTAAAGAGGTACCAGGATTTCCCCACATTTTATGGAATTGTGTGGAAGTTTCTTTGTTTATAGCGATGGAATCTTCCATTTCATAAGTTGCGTTCGTTTTTAGAAGTCAATCTTTTATTGATGGTGCCTGTCTAGTTTTCCATTTTAGTGGTATGTGTGAGTGTCCATTACGGACATGTGGTGTGAGTAAGAACACCACACACAATGTAGTCTGCCAGCTGCCGGGCGGCACCAGGCGATGCATGGATCCATCCATCAAACATGTCATACATCTCTGACATTCTTATTTTTCTGTACCTGTGGGCAGCAGCACCGTTGGCGTCCCACCTCCACACTCTAACTCGCCGATGCCAGAATTAGTGGTTGGTTGCTAGGACCACCCGGCGGCTAGCACCGGACCATGTGGTTGGTCTGCCCCAGTATTCAGTTTAGGAGAACAGAACTTCCTTCTCCAGATCTGGCTGCTGCCAGTGCCCCGCCTCCCACCCTGCTTCAGGCGTAGTTGAGGCCTCAGACTGAGTCAGGACTGCATTAAGAGAACAGAGAACTCAAGAAGGTATAAGGAACCTCTGAATACCCTGATATATTGTTAGAGGAGAAGAGGCTCAGACTGGGGTCCTTGGTAGAAAAAGGGGGATGACTCTGGCTAGGGGACACTGATGTAAAGGGGGGCTATGTGGACTACGATGTGAAGTGGTGGCCTTGAGGACCCTGATGTAAGGGGGGCTGTGTGGACCTTCATGTAAGGAAGGAGGGGTTGTATGAACCCCAATATAAGAAGGGGGATGACTCTGGGGTCCATGATGTAAAGGGGCTGTGTGGACCCTGATGTAAGGAGAGGAGCTCTGAGGACCCTGCTATAAGAAAGGGGATGTCTCTTGGGACCCTGGTGTAAAGGGGGCTGTGTGGACCACGATGTAAGGAGGGGGCCCTGAAGATTCTGATGTAAGGGGGGCTGTGTGGACCGTCATGTAAGGAAGGGGGGCTGGGTGGACCCTGATGTAAGAAGTGGGATTACTCTGGGGCTCTGATGTAAAGGGGGGCTGTGTGTACCCTTATGTAAGGAGGGGGACTCTGGGGACCCTGATATAAGAAGGGGGATGAGTCTGGTGCTCATGATGTAAAGGGGGCTGTGTGGACCCTGATGTAAGTAAGGGGTGCTCTGGGAACCCTATTGTAAGGTGGGGGGCTCTGGGGACCCTGATGTAAAGGGGGCTGTGTGGACCCTGATGTAAGGGGGTGATCTGGGAGACCTAGCGTGGGGTGACTCTGAGTACCCTGATGTAAAGATGGATATGTGGACCCTCATGTAAGGAAGGGGGACTGTGTGGACCCCAATGTAAGGAGAGGGATCACTCTGGGGACCCTGATCTAAAGGGGAGCTGTATGGACCCTGATGTAAGGAGGGGGTGCTCTGGGAACCCTTGATGTAAGGTGGGGTAACTCTGAGGACCCTGATGTAAGATGGGTGGATCTGAGGACCCTGATCTAAGGTGGGGTGACTCTGGGTACCCTGATGTAGGGAGAGGATAACTCTAGGGACCCTAATGTAAAATGGGGTTACTTTGGCGACCCTGATGTAAGGTGTGGTAACTCTGGGGACCCTAATGTAAGGAGGGACACTCTGGGAACCCTGATCTAAGGATGGGGGATCTGAGGACATTGAAGTAAAGAGGGGGGAACTCTGGGGTTTCTGATGCACGGGAGGGTGGCTCTGTGGACCCCAATGTAATAGAGGTGGCTCTGGGAACCCTGATGTAAGGGGGTGGCTCTGGGGACCCTAGAGTAAGGGGAGGGTGAATCCGGGGACCCTGATTTAAGGGAGTTACTCTGCGGAATGGGGGGGGGGGTGACTCTAGGGACCTTGACATAAGGGGAGGAATCTGATGTAGAGGAGGGACTCTGATGGGGATTTTTGTTGTAAGGGGAAATCTGATGTTAACATAGGGGCTCGTCCTAACTGTTGCACTGTATATGTTGGTTTGTCTGACAGACCGGCTTCTGTCGGTCAGTCTTGTAGCATTCAAATAGCACATGTAGCCAGTGACTGCAATGCTGATCTGTGTATTCTGACAGCAGGGGAGTCCCACTGTCAGAATACAAAGACATAGTGGGGATTCGACGGAACATCAGAAATGTCCGTAATTTGCCGCGCATTCACAGAACGGCATCCGACGGAACATTGGAAATGTCCGTAATTGTCGCTCTGCGCATGCGCGGCAGACTTACGAACATTTCCGATTTGCATTATACATTATGTTGTATACTACATAGTATTGACCAATGTGTTCATTGTCCCAACAGTTGCTGGTATTAATAAACTTCTTCTTTAACAGTTTACAGACTGGAAGATTTGGCTGCCAAATGACCAGGCAATTTTTTGCGATACGGCACTGTGTCAATTTAACTGACAATTGCGCGGTTGTGCAACGTTTTACCCAAACAAAATTGACGTCCTTTTTTTCCCACAAATAGAGCTTTCATTTGGTGCTATTTGATCACCTCTGCGGTTTTTATGTTTAGCACTATAAACAAAAAAAGAGCAACAATTTTGAAAAAAAAAACAATATTTTTAACTTTTTGCTATAATAAATATCCTGAAAATGTTTTTAAAAAACAAATTTCTCCATCAGTTTAGGTCGATATACATTCTTCCACATATTTTTGGTAAAAAAGAAATCACAATAAGAGTATATTGATTGGTTTGCACAAAAATTATTGTGTCTACAAACTATGGGAAAGATTTATGGAATTTTTATGGCATTTTTTTTTTTTTTTTACTAGTAATGGCAGTGATCTGACACTTTTGACACATTTTTTGGGACCATTGACACTTATACAGTGATCAGAGCTATAAAAATGTGTTATGCCTTGTACACACGGTCGGATTTTCTGATGGAAAATGTGCGATCGGATCATGTTGTCGGAAAATCCGACCGTGTGTGGGCTCCATCGGTTTTTTTTTGAATCTCAAATTTTCCGACAACAAAATCCGATCTGACTTTTTCCGATCATGTGTCGAGAATTCCGACGCACAAAGTGCCACGCATGCTCAGAAAAAATTTGGAGATGAAAGCTATTGGCTACTGGCCTCTACGTAGTCCCGTCATAGGTTTTATACGTTACCTCGTTCCGAACGATCAAATTTTCCAACAACTTTGTGTGACCATGTGTATGCAAGACAAGTTTTGGACAAAATCCGTTGGAAAAAATCAGACAGATTTTGTGATCGGAATGTCCAACCGTGTGTACATGTCACTGGTAGGGAAGGGGTTAACAATGGGGGGGGGGGGGGTGATAAAGGGGTAAATGTGTTCCCTAGTTAGTGTTTCTAACTGTATGGGGATAGGACTGACTGGGGAGGAGACATATCGTTGTTCCTACTTACTAGGAACAAACGATAGGTCTCCTCTCCCCTGACAGAACAGGGATTTATACACACATAAATCTCCATTCTAGCTCTAGTTCCCGCAATTGTGGGTGGCCGGCGGCAATCGCCCCCATTGGCTACGTGCATCGGGTCGCCCGCTGTGCCGCTGGCAAGCGTGAGCACCTCCGGCGGCTGTTAAATGGGAAGACATACGCTTAAGGCGATTTGCGGGAACATGCCACTTTGCCGACGAATATTGGTGTGAGCAGGTCGGCAAGTGGTCGGCGAATGGTTAAGGTAGGACAAAGTAATCAATTTATGTTTGAAAAGCATATATGATGAAAATGATCCTTCATTTTGAGGCTTATATGTGTCACATGCCCGATAAAGGGGTCCTGCGAGGCTACAAAACGTTGCTGTTTGCTTTAACGATGTGATCGATGAATAAAACTTTGGACCCAATTTTGGAGACCCATGAGGTGCTGCTGATATTTCTCGCTCTGCATTGTCACTCTGTCACATGAGCTTCTGCTGGAGACTTTAACTGGCCATGCCGACCCTCATTGTGTAGATATGTTCCACTGTTGTCATCATAAGGAAGCCCACCCTTACCAATGATATGCAGTCACTGCTTGAGTGAGTACATGTAGACGGGAAGTGTATGCAAAAAGGCTGGAGGAAATCAACAGCACTTAGATGCAAAAAAGGAAAACAAGAATTATTGAACAATGATACTTTATAAAAAAAGAAAATCAAGGTAATTGTTTATGATACACAATGCTTTAGAACATTAAATGTGGTTTACATCTACTTTATGTATTCAATATTTGTATGAAGAATATAAACACAATTCACGAAAACGACTCGAGTTATTATGTATAAAAACAATAGAAAACTGTAATGCCCCGTACACACGGTCGGAAATTCCGATGGAAAATGTCCAATCGGACCATGTTGTCGGAAAATCCGACCATGTGTGGGCTCCATCGGACTTTTTCCATCGGAATTTCCGATGGAAAAAATTTGAGACCCTGCTCTCAAATTTTCCGACAACAAAATCCGATCGGACTTTTTCCGATCGTGTGTAGAGAATTCCGACGGACAAAGTACCCCGCATGCTCAGATCAAATTAGGAGACCAAACCTATTGGCTAATAGCCTCTACGTTATGGTCTAGAGCCCTACGGACGACATGAGTAACGATGACACATAGGAACAACACAAAACTTACCAACATGAAATAGACCTGAAAGTGTGCCTTGGTCTACCGTATGGTACACCAAAATAAGGGGGCATACCCTAGATAAGGAATGATAAGAAGTAGTTATGGAATAATGCGAAATGAGTATTCAGTCTGGGGTAAGACTACTTGGAAGAGGCTTTTAGAAGGGGAGGGTGGGTGGGTATCTCGCACAGGAAACCGACAAAGACCGGCGGCCTTTGGGCTGCTTAAATACCCTCCGGGCTCCTCCCATAACTTCAGGCCGGTACCCGGCCTTCCAATTTATGGTCTAGAGCCCTACGGACGACATGAGTAACGATGACACATAGGAACAACACAAAACTTACCAACATGAAATAGACCTGAAAGTGTGCCTTGGTCTACCGTATGGTACACCAAAATAAGGGGGCAAAAACCTTCAGGTAGGGGATAATTATTTATTAAAGGTAAATGTCACTGAGTAAGTCGGGCAAAGGCCTGAGCCATCTCCAACTGTGGGTTAGGTATGTAGCGAGAGAAGCAGGCCGACTTCCACCGACCTAGTTTCTTAATCACATGGTCCGGAACCCCCTGTCTTTAGGCCGTCGTGGCCGCCCCGATCCGGAATGAATGCCCGGAGTACTGGCTGGGGTCCAATTGAAGATTGCCGAGAAGGACCCGGACATGTTCCACGAACTGCAACGAGTTGAGGGGTTTTACTGGAAAGGGTAAAAGCGGACTGGACCCTGGGTGGTCGGATAGCAGTGCCGTCAAGCGGTTTAACGCGGCAACTGGGCACCAGTTGTTGTGGGTCCTGTACAGGTGAATATCTACTCTGGAACCTCGCTGCTGAGTTTTAGACGTCGCCAAGTGAAGAACGTAGTGATCCTGGTGGCGGCAGAGATTACTTCTATGCAAGACTGGACCAGCTGGGTGGCTGCGAGTGAACTCGCTGGGCCGTAGAAACCCATAAAACGCCATGTGTATCGCAGCCTGCAGGACGGTGCTGAGGAGGAGACCGAAAGGGGACCTATCCAGGATGTCAGACATCCCCTTAAAGATCTCCCCAGTGATAGGCAGCCGCTTCGGGCTGACTGGCGGCTGGTGCTTCTGAACTCCACGCAGTAGAGCCCTTACTGCGTGGCAGGAGAACACCGAAGGCCTCGCGGGGTCTTGAAGTGACAAGTAGTGCTGCACCCCGGCCACGTACTGGCGTATCGTGCTGTGTGACAGTGCTAGGTGAGAATGGCAATAAGCGATAAACGCCAGAACCTGCTTGACGCTGGAAGATTCACGAGGGCGATGGGGCAGGAACTTATTAAACGCCCTCCAGGCCGTCCGGTAGGCCCGACGGGTGTTGCGGGCGAGCGAAGCGTTGATGATGTTAGTAGCTGACTGTGGGGCTAGTCCAAGGTCAGTTGTGACCAATCCGGGATAGTGGCTGAGAGATGGTAGGCTCCTGGCATCTGTTCAAAGAAAGAAATAAAGTTAAAACGGGAGAGTGCGTCCGCTGCTGAGTTGAACTTCCCTGGAATGAATGAGCAGTAAACATTGAACTGATGTTGTAGGGATAGCTGGACCAGTCTGCGGAGGAAGGACATGACGGGCCTGGATTTAGACCTGCCCTTGCTGATGATCTCGGCTGTGGCTTGATTGTCTGTCGTAAAAGCCACAGTCTGTCCAGACCAATGGTGACCCCATAGGTGAGCGGCTGCTACGATGGGGAACAGCTCAAAGAGGGCTGACGTGGTAGTGAAGCCCGGTGTGGCTAGTGCCTGAGGAGGCCAAGGGGCGGCGAACCACAAATGGCCAAAAATGGCGGCGCATCCTGTGGATGCCGCCGCATCGGTCACCACCTGGGGTGACAGCGTGGACACTACTGGGATGAACAGGGACACACCGTTCCAATTACTAAGAAAGTGTTCCCACATGGCCAGATCTGCCCTGGCTGCTGAATCCAGCCTGGTGATCTGGTCTGGGTCCTGAGTGTAGGACAGGAAGACCAGCAACCGGGACACGAAGGAGCGGCCCTGGGGGATGATCCTCATAGCAAAATTCAACATCCCGAGGAGAGACTGAAGTTGCTTCTGAGTACATCCCCCCACCCGGGTGAACTCTCGCAGAACCGTCCTGATACGGTCCAACTTATCTGCGGGAAGGCTGGCCTGCATGGCAAGCGTGTCAAGGTCGATGCCCAAGAACGTGATCTTGTGCGCCGGGCCGTCAACCTTGTGTTCCGCTATGGGGACGTTCAGATTGTCGAAAACCGTCCTCAACTTTCCAAGGTCCCCTGGGGGAGCCCCGGGTGGTTCTATCAGAAGGAAGTCATCCAAATAATGGATGACCTCGTGGCACTGTGCCTCGTGGAGAAGGATCCACGCCAGGGTCTCCGCGAACTTGTCAAATAACCAAGGACTACTCTTAGACCCGAAGGTCAATTTGGTCGCGAAATAATATCGCTCCCTCCACTTGATGCCGTGCCAGCACCACAGGGAAGGATGTATGGGCAGCAGCTTGAAGGCGTCAGATATGTCCGCCTTCGAGAGCCAAGCACCCACCCCAGTCCTGAGAATGGCCTGGATAGCCATATCTACCGAAGCGTACTTCAGTGAGAACTCCTCGGAGGGGATGAGCGAGTTGAGACTGGGAACGACGGAAGAATGAGGCGCTGACAGATCATACACCAGACGTTTTTTATTTGAAAATTTTCCATGTACAAGCCCGATAGGGCTAACCCTCCAGATACTAAAGGGAGACTGACTGAACGGGCCTATCATAAAGTCCCGATCCAACTCCGTCTGAAGAAGGACGTCAATAGCTGGCTCATCTGTTGCTGCTGAGCGCAGGTTCGGACATTCGTGGGTGGAGTGGGGCAGGGTGATGAGCCCGGTATGAAACCCATCTGTGAAACCTCGGATGAGGTAGCTGGTGAGTGACGGAGTGGGGTGTGAGGTCAAGTAAACATCGAGCCAAAGGACATTGACCCGGCTTAGTCACGGTTTCTTCTGCTTGACCTCACACAGGACCCTGGGGTGCGCCCTCTGGCATAGGGTGCAAACGTGCAAGAGCCGGCACTGGCTGAAACTGCAGGAGCCGTAGTTGAAGTTGTTGCAAATGGCGGCTCCCCCAACCATCCGCACCGGACGTCCCAACTTGTCCACCTTCTGCCCTTGCGCCGGGGCCTGCTGAGCCTGGCTCGTGCTGGTAGAGGCCGTGCTAGCTATCGGGTGGACAGAGGCTATGTTGGCACACCAGACCGTGGTGTGAGATGCTGACTGACAGACAGCACATAGCGGGGAGCGTAGACCCGCAAAGTGGCGGCAGAACGACTCAGTGTCCACTACGCTCCAGTCCGTTGTCAAATGGAACTGTAAGAATCTGGCCGCGGCTTTGGCCGAGAAGGACCGATGATAATCGTAGAACGCTGAGCCACCGTATTTGTGGCCCAGGTCTATGATCAAATGGAGGTAGAGGTCCAGTTCCTCCCGCCTGCCCGGGGAGGCTGAGCACAGCACGTCCCTGAACATGCCGAAAGCGAGCGTGAACTCGGGCACCATGAGCTTTCTGTTGAGCCTCGGATCCTTTGCCTTCAAAACCACCGAGACGTCCCCCCAGGTGTAGGCCTTGTTCTCGGCCAAGTCATGGACCGAGATCATGAGTGAGGCCAGGTTAACGTCTCTGCCCTCTAAAATGTCCTTCCTTACGCTGGGTGGCACCAGGTGGGAAGGATGAACGGTAGTCGTGGCAAGCTCACTACCTGCGGCCGGTGCACTGATGGCTGGGACCACCGCAGGGTCCGGAACCGTGGCGGCCGGGCTGGCCTCTAGACGTGACACCCTGTCCTGGACCTCAATGACCGAGGAAGACAGGGAAGACACGAGGGTGTGTAGCTGAGCGACGGCGGCTGAAATAGACTCCAGGGACGCCTGCTGGCTGCTGGAGCCTGCTGCGGCCGGTGGTGGGAAGAGGAGCCTGAATAGCTCCGCCTTCCTGGCCGTGGACGAGAAGGGTATGCCTCTGCGCCTCAGCTCGGCGGACAGCCTGGGAATTGTCCATGCCCTAAGAGACTGGACACTGCCAGCCTCGGAGGCTGACGCCGGAGATAGCGGGGTGGTGAGGTCATCGCTGCCGACTGATGACATGGCGGCTGCCAAGACCCGTTACTTAGTTGACTGGTAACGTGTCTGCAGGCTGGGCATATAAAGAGGTGACACGAAACGAGTTTGGACGTGTAACCTATGGTATACGTACCTGCCATGAAAAAAGCAGGAGCCCCCCACGCCCCTGCGTCTTTTTTTTTTTTTTTTTTTTTTACCTGCTGGAACCCTGATCAAGCTGGTGCAGGTGGACCTACTGAATCCGACTGACCTGAGAGAGTGTGAGAGAAAGTACCTATTTAAGAGCCTGAAACTGCTGCCGTCCAGAGCGACGGTACCCAACGTTGATGATAACAACAGGCGATAGTGACTTAAGTCGACTGCCGAGACAGCTGTGGAATCAAATGACAGACAACAACACGAATGACTGACACGACATGTTGCCTTAACTGAAATGAACTTCCCGTGACAGGGCCCGGCCCGGTCGTACCGTATGGGGGTGACTGTGAGCCGGACTCTGGAGCACGTACAGAAATGAGGCAACCGTGAAATGAGGCCAACTGCCTGGGTACGCTGGGGCCGAACTGTGACATCCAGGCTGCCACCGGGTCCGACTCCAAGTGCTACAGCATGCATTTGGAACGCAAGCACTCGTGTGCCAGTGACCTCGATCATCATGCCACTGTCTAGTGACTGAACCCCTTTCTTTTTTTTTTTTGTATTGAAATGCGGCCGGCCTAGGGCACGCCGGCGCGAATTCGTACAGGGAGGTGACCAATTAACGCCGGGGCGTGGTAAGGTGACATAGAAATGACATAACATGACAAGGACAAGAATCAAAAGTTTCTTTTTTTTTTTATAAATGCGATTCCGTCCCTGGCGCATGTATTGACATGAGGCCGGCCTAGGGCACGCCGACACGAATTAGTGCGGGGAAGTGACTGCATTCCTGCCGGGCGTGGTAAGGTGACAGAAATGACATACCATGACAGGGGCAAGAATCAAGAATGAACGCAACCTGTGAGGCGATTCCGCCCTTGGCGCATGTATTGAAATGAGGCCGGGTAGTCGTGCGTCTGGATTGCCCCGATCAGAGCATCTATGGATGCGACCGGACCTACCCAGAGGTATGGTGACCGAAATGAAACCATGACAAAGACTAGATTTCAACAAACCGAGCAACTTGTAACCGAATCTAATCTCTGGAGCATGTATAGAAAGGAGGCCGAGCGGCTAGGTGAATCAGTGCGAATCGATGCATCCCGGATGCGACCGGACTCAGACCGATACGTGGCCAATGACCGAAATCATGCCAAAGACTGGACTCGAACCCGCATCCGTACGAGCTGTGGGCCAATCTCTGAAACATGTATGGTAATGCGGCCGTAACCTGGGTACCCCGAGACAAATCCGTGCCTAAGTGTGACATGACTTGAATCTGAGTGCGACCAGGATCGAAATGATGGCATGAACGCCCTGTTTAACTGATGCGAAATGACTTAGCATGACCGAGTGGCCTGATACGTTAGCCATGTTTGAAATGATGAAATGATTGCCATGCTAATACAATGAAATGTTTCGACACGTTCAAAGTAATTCGTGCGTTTAACATGCCAACAGACTCGGAACGTAACCAGTGACCCGGCAACTGACTAGACCGATTTGACATGACATGATCGCTGTGTGTGAGTGCGAACGGCACCCGTGAGCGAGCTACGTTTGAACGCTTCAAAGCCTGCGTACTCCGACCGCGTAAGGGGAACCCTTGAGTGCTGGACGCGGCATCGGTCGGAGTGTCATGGCGGGCGGCCCTGAAGGTGCGTGCCACTAGGTGGCTCCCGACCGTGTTTAACCAAAAACGTGCGTGTGGCTGTATGTTGTTTATCGAGGCAAGCGGTGCGTGGTTCGTGAGCTACGTAGACCACAGTTTAGTGACATGATAAGCAGTGCATGAGAACGTAAAACATGGGAGCCGAAGCCCTACCTGCGACAGCCGAACCAGACTCTTTGTACGGAACCGCGACTCGGCGACACGAGTGCGACCTGAAGGGACAACACGACTTACGAACACGGAACGCGGGACTGCAACAACAAGGAGACGGACAGACAAAACGGAGCTCACGAACCGGCACCAACAGCGCTTGTCTCGAACGAGTCGGTCCTAGATGTCTGACGTATCAGATATCTCGCACAGGAAACCGACAAAGACCGGCGGCCTTTGGGCTGCTTAAATACCCTCCGGGCTCCTCCCATAACTTCAGGCCGGTACCCGGCCTTCCAATTAGTTCCGTCATATGCAACGAACGTCACCACGTTCAGAATGATCGGATTTTCCAACAACTTTGACCGTGTGTATGCAACACCAGTGTTGGACAAAATCCGTCGGAAAAAATCAGACGGATTTTGTGGTCGGAATTTCCGATCGTGTGTACGGGGCATAAGAGTCTTTACTTTCACTCTGAACTTCTTTTTTTATTCTTGAAAAGTAGTCATGTTTATAAACCAGATCATGCATTGTGAGCTGTATGTTAATACTCTCATATGAAAGGAAAGCATTGCTTTTTAATGTATGACTTTCACCTCTGAACTTCGTTCCCTTTTCATATTCCCCTGTGCATCACAAATACTATTCTCTTTATACTAGTTCATCTAACTGTCATGCATAAGTGCTTTTCTAGTGAAGTCACCTTACTGAAGCAGCGCATAGCATTTTTTATTTTTCTTATTTATTTGCCATCCCGGTGAAACATGTCCTACAGCTAAACAACAAATAATTTTGTATTCCATTACATGGCAGGAATAAATTATATTTGGTTGGGAAATTGCACAAACTGCTTTGAATTGCATACTCTTTCACCCTACTTCCTATATCATTCAAAGTTGGCTGCCACCATTTTTATTTATATTCCTGACAATCTGCCGCAGAACTTTTCAGGTTGTTAATATGAAATATGATGTTCATTCATCATATAAGTGAACCTCCAGCAACAAATGGGGAAATCATCAGTTTATCCATTTTTTTACTCTATTTAACAGAAGTGTTGGCCACATCCGCGGACTTACCAGCGGTCATGCTTATGCACAAACTGCAGGGTATGTGAAATTGCTAGTCATTTCTTGTTTCAAATAGCCTGTTATCTTTTCCTAGAACAGAATCTATCATCATGATTTGTCAAGAGTAGTGGGTGCAGCTACATTGTAAACCAAGAAAACACCAAACAAACTGGCTTGTATTGCCTTTATAATTTCAGTTATTTGTTATTGTTGTTTTCATGAAACATATTAATTATTTTTTCTTCATAAATTTTAGCCACAATTTATACTGCTACATATCTTTGGTAAAAAATAACCCAAATTAGTGGATATCATTTGGTCTTTGTGAAAGTTAGAGAGTCTACAAGCTGTGGTGCAAATCATACAAAATTGATCACATCTGATGTACTGGTTGCCTATCTCAATTCTTGTTACCCGAACAAGGCAGGAAAGCACAAATATCCCCCAAATGACCCCTTTTTTGAAAGTAGACATTCCAAGGTATTTAGTAAGAGGCATGGTGAGGTTTTTGATGTAATTTTTTCCCACAATTCTTTGCAAAATTAAGATTTTTTTTCTTTTTTTCACAATTGTCATTGTAATAGGTTATTTCTCTCACATGGCATCTGTATACCACAAATTACACCCCAAAATACATTCTACTACTCTTCCTGAGTATTACGATACCACATGTGTGGGACTTTTCCACAGCCTGGCCACTTAGAGAGGCTCAACATGCAGGAAGCGCCATCACGTGTTCTAGGAGCATAAATTACACATCTAACTTGTTGACTACCTATTACACTTTTGAAGTCCCTGGAGCACCAGGACAATGACATGTGGCACTGATGACAGATGGCACTGATATGTGGCACTGGTGACACGTGACACTGATGTGTCACTGATGACAGATGCCACCAATATGGGGCACTGATGACACGTGACACTGATGACATGTGGCACTAATACATGGCACTGATGACAGATGGCACTAATACGTGGCACTGATGACAGATGGCACTAATACGTGGCACTGATGACACGTGACACTGACGACAGCTGGCACTGATACGTGGCATTGATGACACGTGACACTGATAACAGATGGCACGTGACACTGACAGGTGGCACTGATGACAGATGGCACTGATGCGTGGCACTGATGACAGATGGCACTAATATGTGGCACTGATGACACGTGACACTGATATGGCACTGATGACAGATGGCACTGATGACACATGGCACTGATGTGGCACTGATGACAGATGGCACTTATACGTGGCACTGATGACAGATGGCACTTATACGTGGCACTGGGAACAGATGGCACTGACAGGTGTCACTGGGGACAAATGGCACTGACAGGTGGCACTGGGGACAGGTGGCACTGACAACAGGTGGCACTGGGGACAGATGGCACTGACAGGTGGCACTGGGGACAGATGGCACTGACAACGGGTGGCACTGTGGACAGATGGCACTGTGGACAGGTGGCAGTGGGGACAGGTGACAGTGGGGACAAATGGCATTTTATTTTAGTTTTTTTTTTTACTTACGGCCACTGCAGACGTTCATCTCTCCCTCCTCACACGCTGTCTCTGTGTGAAGATTGAGAGCCGGCGCTGAGAGATGATCTCATGTGTTTACATATGAGATCATCTCTCATTGGACACACCGATCGCGCTGTAAATGGCTGCTGTGATTGGCCGTTTACATCGGTCTGTGACTGGCTGTGTCCAAGGGACACGGCCAGCATAGAACTTCCCCGATGCGCGCTCTCAGGAGCGCGCATTGTGGAAGTAAACAGGAGGACGTCCAGGGACACCCTCCCGGCAGTTAGCATCCGCTCTGCAGCCGTCTTTCGACTATAGCGCAGGCTCTGTCTTCTCTCCCTGCTCTCATAGGCTTTGCTGAGGCAATGAGAGCCAATGGGGTTTGCTTTATTACTTCATCTAGAATGCAAAAAAATGTGGGGCCTATCCACAAAGTGTATAAAGGGAGTATTATTATAGATACTGTACCATCATCCAAAATTTAAATGGAAAGATTTTTTGGTGATCTGGTTCCCAACCCAGAAGACCAAAGAGAGAAAGGGGAGCTAGTGGACTATTGCGGTACTTGGTGCAGAAAATTAGATCACAATGTGAAGCAGATATAAAAGTTTTTACCAGTTTATTACAGAAAAGAACAGACAAAAGCAAAATCTAAACACAACATATATACTAAAAACCGTACATATAGTGGATGATTTCAATATTTCATTTTGACTAGTTTCGCCACATAGTGGCTTCTTCAGAACATATATACATCTGAAAAACAAATTCACAGATATATCATATATCACAGCATATCATAATACATATACAGAGAAGCATCAAGGATGCATGGGAAAAGAATTCATTGTGTACATTGATCTCTTACCCAACTAAAGCACGGTCAGATTGTAGTGAGCACACCCAACCACAATCCCTGTTAAGTATGTTTATAGAAGCTATTAACATAAATTCCATGAATCTGCGCTTTACTGTCTCTACGGATAGAGTGCAGTTTCTATTTCTTGACGTTTTAATCGGGATTAGATCTTCCTGACTGACATACACATGGAGACTTCCCAGGGCAAGGTTGGATGAAGACTTGGCACACCGTTGTCTTCAAGAGAGACCTGCTAGAGCTGCCAGTCTCTCACCTTGTCTGTCCCTGCACCATGCTGATCTACTCACTGTCGATCCTTGCTTCTGCTGCCTCTCTGGTTAGTTGCCTAAAACCCCTCTTCAGCAGGGGTCCCTCAAAGGCTACTGACAGTCTCCCCTCAGCACTGCTTCTCCATCTTCCACCCGACTCCTAACTGGCATGGCTCATTCCTATTTAAGGGCTCCTTAGTCCCCTGCCAGGCCCACTTCCTGGGGATTGGCTAAGGGCCCCTAAATATTCAAACAACCTTTCCTAACTTCCGCCCACTATCTTCTAGAACGTTATTCAACATTCTAGAAACAGGGTGCAGCACTAGAGAGCTGCCAGGATGAGTCATCCAGTCTTGACCTCTAATAACCCTGACCCAGATTCCATGCCTCAGGTTTCTTCCTGGGCCAGATGCATCTCCCTGTACTAACATTAGTAGCACATTCGAGGGTGCTACAAATATAACCCACTTACGCACTTATGCACATTCTCATTTACATGGAAAGATAATACCCTTTGCTAGCTGGGTATAATTTATATAGACAAAACTTTCAAAACATATACAACCAGACACAAACTGAAAAACCCTAAAATTCTCATGGTCAGGCTTGTCCTGGCCTCGCCCCCCGTACTCCCGGAGTCTATGGGTAGCTATCCAGGCAGATAACCTTTTTTCTGCGCACACAATAATTGACTGCTGTTTCTTTGTCTGTGTCTTTTATTGGCACGTTGCAGATTTTTTTTTTTTTTTTTTAACTTTATATTTTTATTGATCATTTTTCAGTTTTGCAACATAAACATCACATTCTTACATCTATACATTTTTCATTTGTTAAAAAGGGAAATGGCAAGACCAATCATCCTCCAATGGTAAAAAGGAGAAGAGAAGTACAAAAAGAAGAACA
>CM053030.1:202255979-202278949 GCA_028564925.1 Lithobates sylvaticus | reverse complement strand
TTTGGTCTTTTTTTATTTGTTGCGCAAAAAATAAAAATCGCAGAGGTGATCAAATACCACCAAAAGAAAGCTCTATTTGTGGGAACAAAATGATAAAAAAAAATTGTTTGGGTACAGTGTTGTATGACCGCGCAATTGTCATTCAAAGTGCGACAGTGCTGAAAGCTGAAAATTGGTCTGGGCGGGAAGGTGTCTAAGTGCCTGGTATTGAAGTGGTTAATGGCTGTTTCTAGGTCAGGTTGGATGATTTGGAGGAAGATGTGTGAGGACAAAATAGTTGCAGATTCAGATGGTTCTTCGGCTTCTGGAAACATTCGGGAGAGTGCGTCTGCTTTTTCATTTTTGGAACCGGGGCGGTAAGTGATATGGAAATTGAACCTGGAGAAAAAGAGGGACCAGCGTCCTTCCAAGAGGTGAAGGAAACCAGGTAAGGGAGAGCCTTCGGGCCACTTCTTTGAGAAAGGATCTCCCCTGCTGCAGACTCGGAGGCGTCCACCTCCAATACATAGGAGAGATTTGGGTCGGGATACCGAAGGATAGGAGCTGATTTAAAAAGTCTTTTTAATTCATCAAAGGCTTCCTGGGCTTGCTGAGACCATTGGCATTTAACTTGCTGGCGAGTTAGTTGAGTAATAGGGGAAATAATCGCGGAGAATCCTTGAATAAACCTGCGATAAAAATTGGCGAAGCCAACAAATCGCTGAACGGATCTCTTGTCTGAGGGTGCTGGCCATTCTTGGATAGCTTCGACCTTTTGTGGGTCCATTGAGATTCCCCCTGTGGTGATGATGAACCCGAGGAACTGGATGGTGTCTCTTTCAAACTCACATTTTTCTCCTTTTAGGTAGAGCCCATGTTCTCTGAGGATGAGGAGGATCTTCCTGACGTGGATACGGTGTGTTTCTCGTCATATCGTCAAGATATACAATTACAAAGTTGTCTAGATACTCACAAAAAATATAGTTGACGAGGTGCTGGAACTTGGCCGGGCATTTCAGAGCCCGAAAGGCATTACTAGATACTCACAGTGTCCGAATCTAGACCTGAAAGCCGTTTTCCACTCATCTCCATCGCAGATTCGGACTAAATTATATGCTCCCTGCATATCTAGTTTAATGAATACCTTGGCAGTTCTTAGGCGTTGAAAGACTTCAGGGATGAGGGGAAGCGGGTATCTGTTCTTTTTTTTTTTTTTTTGTATTATCAAATCTTTATTGGTTTTTCTTTTAACATTTCCATATAAAATTCACATTATATCATTTATCTAAGCATTTTAACATGAAAACATCCTTATCCCTTATTCCCACCTCCCCCCCTTCAACAATCCGTTGGCCTAAGACGCCAAACAAAAACAAGGAAAGAGAAAAAAAAAATAATAATAAAAAAAAGTATATATAATATCTTCCTTCTCTCCAACTCTCCTCCTCCCTCCCTCTCCCTCTTCCCAAATGGTGAGAGGAAAAAAAAACACACCCTGGAAATTATTGAACGCGGCTTCTAAAAGCCATATTACTCCCCTTTATTCTATCCCCCTTTTTCCCATCCCTCATTTCTCCCTTGTGATTTGTAAGAGAGGTTTGTGTTTTAAAAAATTTCCCCCAAAAAAAATAAAAATAAAAGACAAACAACAAACATACCACCACCCTAAAAAATTGTGTATGAGGCTCCTAGGGGCCATATTTCCCATTTTATCCTACCCCCCGCTTCTTCCCCCCATGTAACTCGTGAGATAAGATTGGGTCCTGGAGAGCTTCCTAAGAAAATGGGCGGGAAGAGGAGGAGGGGATAGAGAGACAGAGAAGAAAAAAAAAAAAGGGTTCCGATATTGCCTCCCCCACTCACACCCCCCTCTCTTCAGGGCACTTGGAGTGGACTCGTTATTTTTCTATTTATTATGCAATCTCTGCTTGGCAGTGGCGGTGCGTGCATAGAGGGCGCAGGAGCGCCGCCACCTCTCTCCTACACCGCTCTATCACCAATAGAGGGATTCATGCATTGCATGAATCTATCTATCTATTGTCACCGCTGCCGCCCCCTATTCAGGTGTCCGGCCCCTTGTCGGGTGCCGGGCATCAGAATTACAGCCGGGTGGGGGGGGGTGGGTTTTGCAAGCGCCCTATTAGAGTTGTCAGCTCTAATAGGCGACCTGATTAGAGCGGTGGGCTCTAATAGGCTCCCATAAGTGTAAACAGCGGGCGCAATGCTGTGCGTTCGCTGTTTACACAGTATTGTGTTAGAGAAGCGAATACGTCGCTTCCCTAACACTGACCCGCCTCTCAGCCAATCAGGTTGCCGTGTCTGTGTTACCTGTCACCTGATTGGCCGAAATCACAGGCGCTGTGATTGGACGCCTAGGCATCCAATTATTGCAGAAGACAGGAGGAGCGCGGGAGAAGATACCGGGTCGCACACCGAGAAAAGGTAAGTGCCGGTAGATGGCGGGCAGAGGGCACATTGGCAGCATTTAATGGACACAGTGACAGCACTTGGGGCACATTGGCAGCATTTAATGGACACAGTGACAGCACTTGGGGCACAGTGGCAGCATTAGATGGGCACAGTGGCAGCACTTGGGGCACAGTGGCAGTGTTTGGAGCACAGTGGCAGCATTTAATGGGCACAGTGGCAGCATTTGAGGCACAATGGCAGCACTTGGGGCACAGTGGCAGCGTTAGATGGGCACAGTGGCAGCACTTGGGGCACAGTGGCAGTGTTTGGAGCACAGTGGCAGCATTTAATTGGCACAGTGGCAGCATTTGAGGCACAATGGCAGCACTTGGGGCACAGTGGCAACGTTAGATGGGCACAGTGGCAGCGTTTAACCGCTTCCCGACCGCCGCCTGTACATACGCGTCGGCAAAATGGCACGGCTAGGCAAAGGCACATATATATACGTCCCCTTTAATTGCCTAGCCGTGGGGTCGGGAGCTCCGTGACCACGGTCGCGGGCCCAGCGGACCTTATCGCCGCTGGTGTCCCGCGATCGGGTCACAGAGCTGAAGAACGGGGAGAGGTCTGTATAAACAAACCTCTCCCCGCGCTTCCTACTCTGCCTGTCATTGATCGGCTGTTCCCTGTCATCGGGAAAGCCGATCAATGACATCAGACGTACAGCCACGCCCCCCTACTGTAAAAAAAAAAAACACAACACGTCACACTTAGCCCCCCCGCCCCCTAGTGGTTAACTCCTTCACTGCCAGTGTCATTTACATAGGAATCAGTGCATTTAAATAGCACTAATTTCTATATAAATGACAATGGTCCCAAAAATATGTCAAAAATGTCCGATGTGTTCGCCATAATGTCGCAGTCACAATAAAAATTGCTGATCGCCGCCATTACTAGTAAAAAAAAAAAAAATATTTATAAAAATGCTATAAAACTATCCCCTATTTTGTAAACGCTATAACTTTTGCGCAAACAAATCAATAATCGCTAATTGCGATTTTTTTTACCAAAAATATGTAGAAGAATACGTATCGGCTTAAACTGAGGAAAAAAAAAAATTTTTATATATTTTTGGGGATATTTATTATAGCAAAAAGTAAAAAATATTGCATTTTTTTTCAAAATTTCGCTCTATTTTTGTTTATATCGCAAAAAATAAAAACCACAGGGGCGATCAAATACCACCAAAAGAAAGCTCTATTTGTGGGGAAAAAAGGACGCCAATTTTGGTTGGGAGCCACGTCGCACGACCGCGCAATTGTCAGTTAAAGCGACGCAGTGCCGAATCGCAAAAAGGGGCCTGGTCCTTTGGCTGCCAATTGGTCCGGGGCTGAAGTGGTTAATGGGCACAGTGGCAGCATTTAATGGGCACAGTGGCAGCGTTTAATGGGCACAGTGGCAGCGTTTGATGGGCACAGTGGCAGCGCTTAATAGGCACAGTGGCAGCGTTTGATGGGCACAGTGGCAGCGTTTAATGGGCACAGTGGCAGCGTTTGATGGCACAGTGGCAGCGTTTGGGCACAGTGGCAGCGTTTGATGGACACAGTGGCAGCGTTTGATGGCACAGTGAGGCTGTTTGTTTGCGCCCCCCCCCCCCCCCAAAATTTTGAGCACCAGTCGCCACTGCTGCTTGCAAAGTTCCCATTCTGTCCATATTTGCACAAACCTCTCTTCTCTGTTTTTAATCTTGTGTATCCATCTTTCAGCCTCCATTATTAGGTTAACTTCCTTCTTCCAGTCTAGAATGGTTGGGCATTTACTCTGTTTCCATAATCTCGGTATCAGTAGTTTTGCTGCGTTTAATAAATATGGTATAATACTGTTCATGTATATCCTACGTGACTTCATTGACCCATGGAATAAAAAGTTTAGGGGGGTTGATTCCATCTGTCCCTGCGATAATCTCTCTATCCATGGGGCAATTACCCCACCTGTTCTTAATAGTAATTTTATTAAGTTCCCTGTAGTCCACACACAGCCTGAGTGAACCATACTTCTTTTCAACGGAAAAGATGCCTGCGCCAGCTGGAGAAGAGGATGGTCGGATAAAGCCTTTTTCTAGTTTTTCATCTATGTAAGAGCGTAGGGCTTCTAATTCAGTCTCTGATAATTGGAAAATCCGCTAAAAGGTATTTCGGAACCGTGTAGCAGATCAATCGGACAGTCATAGGGCCGATGGGGTGCTAGAGTATCAGCTCTTTTCTTGTCAAAGATGTTGAAAAAGTCATTGTAGGCTGAAGGGACATGTTGGAGATTATCAGGACTAGACTGTATTGTTAGGCAGGAGGTAGACTTATGGGAGGTCGGCAGGAGGCAGTGCTGTAAACAGTAGGGAGAAGAAAAGAGTACTTCCTTCTTGTTACAGTTAATCTGTGGGTCGTGGGCTTGTAACCAAGCAAACCCGAGGATAATCGGAAACATAGGAGAGTGGATGATGTCAAAGCGAAAAAACTCACGATGACCAGAGTCTGTGGATGTCAGGATTGGTTCAGTTTCTTGGGTCACAGGACCAGAGCAGGGTAGGGAGCCGTCAGCCAGATGGATTTGAAGATGTTGTTTCTTAGTGCAGAGGGGAATGTGCAGGTTCCGAGCTAAAATGATGTCCATGAAACAACTGTAGGCTCCAGAATCAATGATGGCTCCCAGCCGGACCCCCTCTTCCGCCACCTGTAATGAAATTGGTAGGACAAGGTGAGACTGGGTGGAACCCGCAATATGAGAATTCACAGCAGCATGAGGTCGGCACTTACTGGGTCTCACAGGGCAGCTGTGTATTATTCACCACAATATAGACAAAGGTTGGCTTGACACCGACAAAGTCTTTCACCAGGGATGAGCAGAGCCTGGACTAGGCCCAGCTGCATGGGTTCACAGTCAGTAGAGGGGGAGGGAACTGGAGCAGGTGTAGGCACGGGAGGAACCCGGGGTAGCATCCATGTGGGTCTAGATGACTGAAAGCGTTCAGAGCGACGCTCCCGTAATCGTCAGTTAAGCTTGGTAGCCAACTGGACCAGGTCTTCTTAAGATGCAGGAGTCTCTACCCGGGCTAATTAATCTTTTAAGGTCTCGGAGAGGCCCAGGCGGAATTGGTATTTAAGGGCAGCCTCATTCCAGTCAGTATCCCCAGACCATTTTCAAAACTCTACAATATAGTCATTTACTGGTCTTTTCCCCTGGGTTAGGGTATGCAGGGTGGCTTCGGCTGTAGCGGTGCGTTGGGGTCATCATACAGTTGTGACATGGCCTCAAAAAAAGTCTCTACGGAATCGAGGAGGGAGCTCTTTTGTTCCAGAGGTTATGGGCCCAGGACTGCGGTTCGTCAGATAGCAGAGAGATGATAAACCCCACCTTCACGGACTCGGAATGGAAGGTTCTGGGCTGGAGAGCCAGGTACAAGAGGCATGCGTTTTTAAACGCCCTAAACTTCTTTCGGTTGCCCGAAAAATGCTCCGGAGTAGGGGCCCTGTGTTACAGAAGGGTCATGACAACTGCAGGTGTAGCACCACCTTGAGCTTGTGAAGCGGAGGAGCTGCTTGCTGTGGAAGGTGAAGGATCTGATAGATTAGGAGAGGTCGCCAGGTGCTGTAGACGGCCCTCAATCTGAAAGTAGCCATCCTGGAGTCGCTGCACCGCCCGAGTGAGGGCTGCAACCTGCTGGCAGAGGACCTCAAGGGGTGAGCCAGCTCTGTCGGCCTCTGACATGGCTGGTTTGTACTGTCAGGTACTCACCAGGGCCGAAGTGCTGAGAGCGGCTTCCCTTGCAGCTGGGTGCGCAGTACCCCTGAGGGTTGCCAGCAGGTGTATGCAGAAGTACTTCTGGTGGAAAAGTACGTGTGCAGGATGGTCTGGACTTGATAGGAGAGAACGCCCGGCTGGGGTTCAAACACCAGGAAGAAAGAATCAGAGTCCGAGAGCAAGCCAGGTCATACACAGGAAGTCAGTCCGTGGATCCAAACGTCAGACACAGGGAAAAGGCAGAGGCAAAGTCCAGAAGGCAGGCCGAGGGTCAAACACAGGAGCAGCAGTGAAGAGAGATCCGAGAGGCAAGCCAGAGGTCAATCGCAGGAGAGGTCCAAGGGTAGTCAGGTACAATACGGGTCACAACGGGGAGGCTTAGGAGACAAGGCACAGGAGCACAGGAACACAGGAGCATGATAAGACAAACCAGCAAAGACACAGAGCACAGTGATGCCTTTTATAGGCCTGTCAGGCAGTCAGGTGGTGCGCATAGGCGTGCGCATGCGCACATGTCATTGTACTATATCGCGCAATATGTGCGCCAAGCCGTATCACTGTGTGCGCGGACCCGCTGATTCGCACACCCGTATGCGCATACCCGCCGCATCACGCACCCATGTGCGCCGTTGCGCTGTTCTTCCCCGCAGGCGCATGGGGAAGCGCCGACGTTAAAGTCTGGTGATTCTCTGACAACAACCTATTCATCTGTTTGTATCCTGTCATCTGCTGTAACCTGATGTTCAGAATAAAAGCATCTTGTGGATGGAATCGGTATTTGGTGAGTTCAAACTATCTGATGAGGATTGTCATCAGTGATTATATCTTATACGGGCCAGACATAGAGGTCTCACAAGGGATAGTCACTTCACAACAATCAGAGTCGGAATAGTGGCAGTATGACAAATAGATAGATAGTTGGGCTGGTCTGGGCTGGGCAGGGACTAGCCATGTAGCTGAATATATTAGTTAACCGATGATGGCTAGAACCTATAGCTTTCATTCTTCTGCAGGAAAAAGATAAGAACTGAGAACATGTTTCTGGAACCACAAGAACTAGAACAGCTTTGCATGTTTGAGCTGTGGAACCACAAGTAACATATTGGTTTGCCTGCTGGACTGTTTGACTAAAGGTAACAAATCAACAGCAACATTGCTGTTCCTCTCCTGTTTACTTTCAATTTCTAAGGACTACATGTCCTATGGTACCTGCTGCCTGCAAGCAGTGATTCCTGTAATAACTCTGCCTCCTAAAATTCCTCCTCCCAGCACTTCTGTAGTTTAGAAGGCAGGCTTAGTGAATTCTGTGACACAGCAGTGCCTACTTACAATTCAAGAGCGTTCAGATTAAGTAGTAGGCTAGAAACACTGTATTGAAATACAATGTGAAAATGTCTATATAATTTAAAATTTACAGTGTTACTAATGGCTCATGTAAAAAATGGCACACAAGTAGGTAATTAACTTCATAGTAAATTACTAAATGTAGCACCCTCTAGTGTGCTATTAGTTTAGTGCAGGCAAATTTATTGACTTAAAGGGCTTGTAAAGGCTTGTGTTTTTTTCCCTTAAAAATAACAAACATGTTATACTTACCTGCTCTGTGCAAGGATTTTCCTGGCTCCTTCCCTCTATCGGGCGCCCCCACAGAGAGCCACTTTCCCTGGGGGCACCCGTGCGGGCGCAGGTATGTAAAAGGGGGGCTCTGGGGGGAAACTGCAGCAAAAAAGGTTTTTTACCTTAATGCATAGAATGCATTAAGGTGAAAAACCTTGAGACTTCACAACCACTTTAAGGTAAGTGTGAGCCTGGAATTGGGTCAGGGTTTACTGCAGGTTAGGCTGGATGACTCATACAGGCCGGTCTATGATGCCTCCCCCTGGATCTAGAAGTTTGGATAAGTTAGTGTGTGGGGGCCAGGAGTGTTGATCTGCATACTTGAGGGAACCTGGCCAATCCCCAGGCATACTTTCCTGGCAGGGTGGCTAGTTCAGCCTATAAATATGGATGAGTCATGCTAGCAGGGAAGATGGAGTGCTGAGGAGGCTGTCAGTGGTCTAAGGGGGTCTCTACCTCCAGGCTGGGTTCGGGCTGGATTAGGAAGACACTTACAGCATCACGGATTGTCTAGCTACTTCCAGCTCTGCTAATTCTGGCATTTCTCTCCTACATGTAAAAATCATAATTTTTTTGCTAGAAAATTACTCAGAACCCCCAAACATTATATATATATTTTTATCAGAGACCCTAGATAATAAAATGGCGGTTGTTGCAATTTTTTATGTCACACAATATTTGCGCAGCAATTTTTCCGACACAATTTTTTTGGAAAAAATAAAATGTAATTAATTTTAATGCAAAAAAGCACAATATATAACACAATTTTTTGGTAAAATATAAAACATTATGTTATCCGAATTAAATAGATACCAAACATGTCACGCTTTATAATTGCGCACACTCATGGAATGGCGCCAAACTACGGGTACTTAAAAATCTCTACAGGTGACGCTTTAAACATTTTTACAGGTTACCAGTTTAGAGTTACAGAGGAGGTCTAGTGCTAGAATTATTGCTCTTGCTATAACAATCACAGCAATACCTCAGCGATACCTACATATGCCTTTTTTCTGCGTGCGAGCACAAGGGGACGTGGGCGCTTTTTTATTATTATTTTTTTTATTTTTATTTTTTTACACTTTCCCTTTAAATTGTTTTTTTTTTTTACTTTTATTCCTTTTACAAGGAATGTAAACATCCCTTGTAATAGGAAAAGGGTATGACAGGTCCTCTTTATGGAGAGATTGGGGGTCTATAAGACCCCACATCTCTCATCTATGCTGGAAAGCATGAGATCAAAAAAATGGCAGTGTTTACATCTACCAGAGCACGAAGTGACATCACGGTGTCACTTCTGGCCTCCCAGGGTCATAGAGATGGCCGAGGACCATCTGGTCTGCCAGAGAACAGCAGGAGAGGGGGGATGTCCCCTCCCGCTGCCTGTAAAAGCAATCTAGCGGCTAAACAGCCACTAGGATAGCTTTTCCTACAGAAGGAATCTCCGGCTGAAAAAAAAAAGATATTTGTGTAGCACCCTGGTAGTAGGCAGGGTTGCTAACAAATTTAGCTTGCTAGGTGGTAATTAGCCTGGCTGATTGATAGGGGATTCACTGACTTTTCCCTAACTCTGGATTTGATGGACCTCTCTCTTCTGTCACTAGGTGGCATTGTTGCCTGTGGCATTAGAATGACTAGGGCATAGTGAATTCATACTAGGAGTGGATGGGTTGTCTCAGCCAATTGACAAGGGTTTCTTTAGTCCCTTGGCTTGCTGGGGGAGCCTATTTATTTGGGAGGAGTCAGGTGATCGCTATTCTTTGCCACCCTGACAGCTGTCTGGGTGGACGTGTGTCACAAGGCTCTGGGTTCCTATGCCAGAAGCCTGAGGCCTATCCCTGGAGCACCTGGCTGCTACCCTGTCTGAGCCCTATCCAGGTTTGAGAGAAGCAGCGCAGGGTTGAGGCTTTCGGTCGTACGCCCAACCAAGTTGTAGAGGTTCCACCGGTCGGGGGAACTGCATTGTTGCCAGCGGTGAGGGAGAAGCAGTTGCCACATGGGACGACCACTCCTGTTACCAGAGTGAGTTACAAGTGAGGATCAAGGTCAGAGATAAAGGAGACACGGTTGCCATTAAAGCGGAAGTAAACCCATCGATTTAACAGTCTAAAAAAAAAAGGCATGCCGTGAATGCTAACTGCACATTGGCTGTGCTCTCAACCAAACAGTCAAACCATCCAATGGCTGGTGTCATAACGGATCACATGTGCAGCACTGTGGCAGTTGAAGATTAAACAGAGGCAAAGATGGCAGCTTCCTTGGCTGAAAACGATAGGGGGGTTTACTTCGGCTTTAAGGGTCAACCACTCCGATTGTCAGAAGCCAGTTATTTTAGTCTGAAGAAGTACCAGAGCAGCCTTATTCACTAGCCAGGGACGATGAACCAGTGGGAAAGCTTCAGCAAAGTTCCAAGCCAGGGACCTGCCTATTAGAGCCTCTGGCTCTAATCACGTGCTTCAAAATACACACCCCGCCTATCCCCACCATAGTATTTCATGTGTCCGGCGTCCTGAAAGGGACCAGGCACATGAATAGGAAAGGGCGGCGGAGGTGTCGGGGGGCGCCCACAATGCACGGGCCGCCAATGGCATACCTCCCAACATTTTGAGATGTGAATGAGGGACACCTACTAGCAAACGTATGTAGGCATAGGACACACCCCCTGCCACACACCCTTAAAGGAGAATTAACCAAAAACAAAAAGGTAATTAAATCCACAAGTGCTTTTTTTTACCACTTCTATTCCTTTATATTGGCTTTTGAAATGTACAAATGCAGCAATTTAGAAATGGGATGAAAGGTTTAGCACTGGAAAACACTTTTTGAAAGGAAAAAAGTGCATTTTATATACAACTATATAGATCAGACCAAAATGAGGGACAGATGAGGAGGAAAGAGGGACAGAGGGACATTGCTCCAAATCAGGGACAGTCTCTCGAATTCAGGGACAGTTGGGAGCTATGCAATGGTTCAAGATCTTTTTGTACAGAAGAAGGAAGTTGTCCCATTTTTGTTCTTTTCTTCAAGTTGGGCATCCCATAAATCCCTTCACCCCATCCAAGTTGTTACCCCAAATAAATCATCAAAAACAAAGCCAAGGGACTGACTGGATGCGGAGAATGTGTGTTGCCTGATCATGCAGAACTAGGGGAGCCAGTTACCAGGTGTAGTGCTACATAAATAATAATTAAAAATGTACCTTTTTCTATGTAGCTACACTCCTACACTTAGGCTGGTTTCACACTGGGGCGGTGGGGGCGGCGGCGGTAAAGCAGCGCTATATTTAGCGCTGCTTTACTGTTGTTTTAGCCGCGGTATACGGCCGCTAGCGGGGTGGTTCTAACCCCCGCTAGCGGCCGAAAAAGGGTTAAAACCCCCCGCTGCCGCAGCAATTTGCCGGCGGTATTACCGCGGTATCCCCGCGGTGTCCCATTGATTTCAATGGGTAGGAGCGGTATAGGAGCGGTGAATACACCGCTCCTTCACCGCTCCAAAGATGCTGCTAGCAGGACTTTTTTTACCGTCCTGCTAGCGCACCGCTCCAGTGTGAAAGCCCTCCGGCTTTCACACTGAAGTTAAAGGACCCGCTTTTTTCAGGCGCATTACAGGCGCTATTTATAGCGCTGTAGCGCCTGAAAAACATGTGGGTGTGAACGGGGCCTTAGAGGGACCATGTAGACTGAACATAGCACTATATATCAATATTTGTGTGCTATTGCAAGGTAAAAACATGTAATTAGATTAAGGTATAGAATATGATATATATATATATATATATATATATATATAATATATATATATATATATATACACACACCGTATACCTATCTATATTTCTTACGGCTTAGTGCCACATATCACAGCATACCTTTTGAGGTCTAGTGACATCCATGCCCCGAAGTGTCAGGGCTGTTTCAGTGACAAAAGGGGGGACCTACTCAATTTTAGGTGTGTGATCATAATGCTATGACTGATCCGTGTCTATACTGTATATATTGTGATATGGGGGTTGCCTAGCTCAGTGGTAGATGCTTTTTTATGAGTTTACATCAGTCCAATCTGTGGTTAAGGGCTTGGTAGCCCACTTTTATTGGGAAAAGAAAAAGTCCATAAATAACTGTC
This sequence comes from Lithobates sylvaticus, assembly GCA_028564925.1. Classification (NCBI taxonomy): domain Eukaryota; kingdom Metazoa; phylum Chordata; class Amphibia; order Anura; family Ranidae; genus Lithobates; species Lithobates sylvaticus. The sequence continues at coordinate 202,267,027 of CM053030.1, read as the reverse complement.
CACTTAGGGGAGTTTTCATCATTGAAACATAACAGAAAATGTTAGGCTACCTGACTCTCTCCTCAGTAGCACCTCTGATCTTGGAACTGGTTTCTCAGACCTGGCTCTCTGAACTCTCCTGGTTTGTTCAGCCTTATAGGCTGCACAGGCCTACTCCTAGTCTCTTAATAGGGGTTCCCCTGACACCCCACACTCTCTCTCTCACACTTCTGGGTTGGTCCATCCCCTGGACTTGCCTAGTTGCCTCAGCTTTTCCAGTCTCCCAGACTTGCTCAGCTGTACCATGTACTTGTATAAAAATTATACTATTCTCTATGAATTGTTTCATTTGTGTGAAATACTTGGTGTTCCTGCCAGCCCCTCTGCTTTCCTATTAAAAACTGATAACACTAGGCATTAGAGCACAGCATGGTCAGTTTACTAGCTGTGTTGGGAACTCAGCCTGCTCTCCTCCAATGATTAGACTTCTGCTGGACCCCCCACTGCCCCTGCAGTTAAGTATGCTGCTGTTTCACCTCCTCCAGCTCTCTAAGCTCCTTATGCAGCTGATAACAAAGGGTATGGGATCACTTATAAAAATGGTATATATATATATATGTACACAGGGCTCAAAATTTCAAGTCCTAATCTACTAGCCAGGCCTCAAAGGTTACTCGCCACCAGTGCCCCACTCAATCCCTACCCTGCCCCCCCTAACTCGGCCCCTAGACACGCCCTCATGAATTATCTCATGAAATGACACTTAAATGTTTTATGCAAAAATATTATAAATATTTAAAAAAAACTTTATCAGAGCAGCCTCAACTGTGCCCCTCAATGCAGCCTCATTTGTGCCCACTGTTGCAGCCCCACTGTGCCCATTGCAGCCCCACTGTGCCCATTGCAGCCATACTGAGCCCTTTTGCAGCCATACTGTGCCCCTTTGCAGCCATACTGAGCCCCTTTGCAGCCATACTGAGCCCTTTTGCAGCCATACTGTGCCCCTTTGCAGCCATACTGTGCCCCTTTGCAGCCACACTGTGCCCCTTTGCAGCCATACTGTGCCCCTTTGCAGCCTTACTGTGACCATTGTAGTCTCACTGTGCCCATTTCAGCCTCGCCTGGGCAGGAGAATGCACGGCTGGAGGAAGAGGTGAGCCGCGGGAATCGGGATAGCACACTGTTACCGGCGCTTACATTATACTTGTCTCCGCACTGCTCGACACAGCCCCGCCTCCTCCTGACCCTTGCCAGTGATAGACAAAACACATTGCAGCATTGGACCGGCGTTCTGTCTATCACTGGCAAGGGTTAGGAGCAGGCGGGGCTGTGTCGAGCAGAGCGGAGACAAGTATAATGTAAGTGGTGGTAACAGCGTGCTATCCTGCCGGCTCTCCTCCCTGGGGCAATCGCTGGGAGAACGTCCCCCGATCAACCCACCGACGGTGCACTCCCCCCCCCCTCTCCCAGGCAGGCAGCCCAGCTCGCAAGCCCTCATTTTCCACTCGCAAAATGTGAGTAGGCCAGTGGAAATATTGAGGGCTGTATATATATATATATATATATATATATATATATATATATAAAGGAACAAGTGAGATTGCTGCACTTAAAAGATTTAGCCCCCGTTCACACCTATGTGAATTAGATGCGGATTACACCGCATCCAATTTGCAGGACATTTCAAAATACATTCATTTTAATGAGGCTGGTTCACATATCTGCGGTGCATTCGCACTCCGCATTGCACAAAAAACGTGTGCGTTTTCTAGGCAGTGCGGTCCGGCTCAGGTGCGAATTCAGGCCCATTATCTTCTATGGGCACGCATCTGATTCGCAGATGTGTTCCGTTGTGAACAGGATAAAATACTGTTGCAATCCTGAGCTGATACTGATGCAATCCTGAGCTGATCCTGAAGCAATCCTGAGCTGATACTGATCAAAAACTGACATGAAACGCTGAACAACTGAGTTTTCTCTTCACAGGGAAACCTGAGCTTCAATTCGCGCCGCACATGTGTGAACCCAGGCTCATTGTAGAAAAAAACATCAATTCATCAATTTAGAGCAAGACACAATTAACAATGGTAATCTTTTTGATTACCATTGTTATATGTGTCTTGCTCTGAAGAAGGGCGTTATCTATATAGCCCAAAACCGTGATGCATTTGACACTAAATGGAACATGAATTGATGAATTGATGTTTTTTTTACAATGAACCTTGTAAGTGCAGCAGTCCCACTTGTTCGTTTTTATATGATAGCCTGTGGAATGGCATGATTTCTCAGAACTGCAACGTTAGATCGAGTGCACTTCACCCTCAACACTTGTTCTATATATACTGTATATATATATATATATATATATATATATATATATACAAATGTTTTGTCTTTTGAGGGGTTCACATATATTTTAAGTTCTGGCTTAGAGCATTTAGAGATAAAGCTTAATGTTTTTTAAATATAATTACATGAAAAGTCAAGAAAAACAGTGCAATCTAATTTAGATTTTTGCATGTGTAATTTCGTGTGTATGTGTGTGTGTGTGGGTATACAGTGTATGTGTGTATACAGTGTGCAAGTATGCATGTACAGTGTGTTTGTATATGTGTGTGTGCCCTTTGTACAGTGTGTTTACAGTGTGTGCACATAGCTGTGTTATGCATGAAAGGGTAGTGGCAAAAAAGTCATAGGGGCGCTGGGCTTTATGTACTTTTGGCCCATGTGCTCTGTAAATTACATACATCTGCCCCCTGGACTCTGTGTATTACATTTTCCTGACCCCTACACTTTGTACATTACATACACCCGACCCCTGCACTTTGTACGTTACATAAACCTGACCCTTGCACTTTTTACATTACATACACCCGATCCTTGCACTCTGTACATTACATACACCTGACCCTTGCACCATTTACTTTACATACACCTGACCCTTGCACTAAGTGCCGCACACCTGACCATTCAGGCATTGCCAGTATGGGGGCCCCATGACAGCTTCCGCTTCGATCTACCTGTCAATTACAGCTAGCTGATGGGTAGATCAGGTCTAGGTCTAGCTGATAGGTAGATCAGCTATTCTGCTCACAGGACATGCAGGGAGAGAGGTGAGCTGAGGGAGGAACATCAGTTTTGGGGTGGTAAGCTGAGCACAATACCTGGCAAAGTTTAATGCCAGGAGGAAAGTTTATGTGGAAATATGTGAAGGGTTGGAATAGCAGCGAGTGTGTGTTGGAGCCCTGCAGAGTTTGCAGCCCCCCAAGCTAACATACATCTCCTAAGCAGGAACACATCTCCCTAAGCATTCTGTCCAGATAATGTGCAGTTAATTTATGACCTTTCCGTTTAACTCTGTGTTATCCAAACTCTGTTCAATGAAAAATGTAAACTCTCCACATAAACAAACACTCTATATACAAAATAAAATTCCCCAATAAAGATCAGAACATGATGTTCAAATTTGCATGGGAGCACAATTGAATAAATGCTGATTATTTAGAGAATTACCGTATTTATCAGGTCACAGAGCTGAAGAACGGGGAGAGGTCTGTGTAAACAAAACTACTCTGCCTGTCATTGATCGGCTGTTCCCCACGCTTCCTACTCTGCCAGTGTCATTGATCGGCTGTTCCCTGGCCCTTGCACTATTTAAATTACATACACCCGATCTTTGCATTCTGTATATTACATACACCTGCCCCTTGCACCATTTACTTTACATACACCTGACCCTGCACTCTGTACATTACATACACCTGACCCTTACACTATTTACATTACATACACCCGATCCTTGCATTCTGTACATTACATACACCTGCCCCTTGCACCATTTACTTTACATACACCCGACCCTGCACTCTGTACATTACATACACCTGCCCCTTACACTATTTACATTACATACACCCGATCCTTGCATTCTATACATTACATACACCTGACCCCTCACTATTCACATTACATATACATGATCCCTGCACCCTTTGCTTTGCATATACCTGAACCATGCACTATCTATATTACACACACCTGACCCCTGCACTCTGTACGATACATACACCAGACTACTGCACTATGTACGTTACATACATACCTGATCCTTGCACTCTGAACTAGGGTTGCCACTTTTACTTCAAGCCAAAACCGAACACTTTAGCAGTGGACAGCAAAAAAAAATGATTTTGTAATATACACTATAGGATTGTTATAGACCTGGAATACCTTTTGGGAACTCCAAAGAGAATAGTAATGCGGCACACATAGTGCCCTCTCCCCCTCCTGTCAGGCCCTGTTTCCCGAGCCACATTCCTGTCTGAATAATGTGTCTGGCTTTGAGGTGGACTGAAACCTGGACATATGATTCAAAACTCGGTGAATCCCAGGCAGGTGACAACCCTACTCTGAACATAAATAATCCTGACACATTCACTCTACACAGGTTCAGGTTTTTAGACCCTCCTGTTTTTAGCCCAGTTTTGTCACATCCATATCTCGCTGCAGCGAGCTGCACACTCTCTTTTGTTTTCTCCTTTGGGTATCTAAATCTTATAATTTGGGAGAGATAACCCCCCAACCACACCAAAAAAAAAAAAGACCTTTGCCTCTGCTTCCAGCTAAGCTCACACAAGCTTCAAAGGGTGACTACAAGTGGCCAGTTTAACAAACATCTAAGAATCACCATGTAGAGAAATACAGTATCTTGTTACAGAGCAATACCATTAAGACATCACTAGACTGCATGCATTTGAACAGAATATGGCTTCAAGAAGGCTGCAGGAGATGGATATGTGACAAACGATAAAAAAAATGAAAACAAGTATATTATTTAAAAAATGCTATTGTTTATGATACACAGTGCTTTAGCCAAGTTAACATCATTCAGTTAGGACTTACGTTACTTTAACCGCTTCTCGACCGCCTCACGCAGATATACTGCGGCAGAAGGGCACGTACAGGCAGATTAACGTACCTCTACGTTGCCCTTTAAGAGGCAGCTTGCAGGCGTGCCCGCCGGGGGCTCCGTGACTGTGATCGCGGGTCCCGTGGACTGGATGTCTGCGGGGATACCCGCGATCGTTTCACGGTGAGGAAGAACAAGGAGAAACTAATGTAAACAAGCATTTCCCCTGTGATGAAACGTCCCTACACTCCTCTTAAGTGCTTTCGTCATATACCACTTCCTCCCAGTCTGAATATAGATCTCAGATATTCCAACCGCTCCCAAGCACAAAACGAGACGAGACTTGCTTAGTGCTAACATGGACTGTTTTATTAGAACCAAAATGACAAGTATTTATAATACAGTAGAAGAGGAGATCCCCCCAACCCCTCCTGCTCATATTACTCTAACAATACACCTGTAACAAATTAACATGAGCTAATTAACTAATCCCTTTAAGCAGCCGATGTGACTCTGTGCCCATCAGGATTTCACTACAGGTCAGACTTGTTGTCACCGAGCTTCACACAGTAGATTATACATTATCATAAGTACAACCACAAGACATTTTATCAGAATAGCAGGAGCTCCAATAGGAGTCGGCCCATCTACTACATTGTACAGAGGACAATGTGATCAGCTCTCTCAATTAACATCTTGAGTTTATGACACTAGCATATGACAGTGTGTGTCCCAACAGCATGAGACAACACGCATTATATATACATATAGACAGCATTGAATCTGATTAGCACAGATTATAGCAGGGTTCTCATTCACCCTGTGCCCCTTAAAATCCAGGGCCCATAATCAGTCGGCAAGAGGCTCGCATTCAGTCCTCTCAAAAAGCCTGTGCCCCAGCAAGGTCTGTCACACATCTCCCCTTTCGGCAGGAGACTAACACAGGAGGAGACCCCAGACAGGTTGACTCCGAAGTTTGCCAGGGGTTCCAGTCCTCTAATGCTGGTATCCACACAGTACCCCAAACAAATTGTTCCAAACAGAGTATTCCTCACCCAGCCAACCTCTGCCTCTCTCAGAGAACATATTCGCCGCTGGGGAGATGCCTGGACTGGCCCTTCTCCCTGGAGTCTTTTCAGCCACTGGAGAGAAGACAGGGTGACTGGGCTCACTCCATCATGCTGTTAAGGGTTCTGGGCCGACCGCCCAGTATCCATGGGGTATACAAGTGGAGACTGAAGTCCCATCCACCAATATCAGCTCAAGCTGCAGTTGTGAAGTGCAGATTGCATTCTCTCCTTGGGTCCTGATCTGCTGCTCAGGAGTGACCACCACCTCCTCACCCTGGGCCTCCGGAACTGCCACAGGTGTGGGGCAGAGGTCTTGGACCCTCTGTCCGGTGACCAGCGCCTCAGCTGGGGAAGTTCCTTGTACCTCCACAGATACTGCCGTTGGTGCTGGGCAGAGCACAGTGAAGTTTGGCCCTAATACCAGCTCTTCTGCTGGAGGCTCATCAGGTTGTTTTTCCTCAGCAGAAAAGTCTATCAAATCCCCAGTCTCTGCAACTTGTGTCTGGGGATATAGGTTCACCATCTCCTGTCCATGGAACCCAGAAGATGCTATCAGTGCTGAGCAGAGGTTGGCAGAGCTCTGGCCGGTTGTCAGCACTTCAGCTTTGGGGATGGCAATTTCCATATTTTCCACTGCCGATTCTCTGGCATGCTGCTGGACAGGCACATTCCTCGATCATCCCATGCAGAAACAGGATCATCAAGGTCAGTCAGCACTAGCTGCATCCGCCATAAGACCTCCAAGTCCATAGCTGCAGGGGCAGGTTGGCAAAGCACACTGTTACTCTGCCACATTGCCAACTCTTCAGTCAGGATTTCAGAGTTGTCAACTGGTATTTCCTTATAGTCCCAGGCAAAGGTAGCCCAGCCTTGCCCAGGAGCAGAGTCTAGCAGCCGTTTGTAGGCGATCTCCAGCTCCCATTCCTGAACGGCCAGAAACTCCATATCTTCCAGTGCCCAGTGCACTTCCGAGACGTTCAGTAGCCCTTTTCTGAAATCCATGATTTTGTCCAACCGCCACTCCAAATCACTCCCAAAGTTAGAGTCCCCTGTCAGCTTCACATACAACAGTCCCAGGCCGCTGTAGCTTAAGCCTTCCGTTGGGCTGTCATCCGCTATCCAAGGGCATGCTTGGGATACATGCCACCGGAGGGCTCTGTAACTCTCATCCAGCTTCATCTCTGCCCAGATCAGCCTGCTTAATTCAGCTGTCTGCTCCTTGTGCGGTTTTTCTCCCAAAAACAGCACCCGCAATCCATACTGCGACCAGTACCTTTCCTGGATGGAGGGGAGAACTTTTCCCTGGTGACGCCGCTCACGGGCTAGCGCTTCCTTCCAGAGTTCGCAGCGAATAGAATCAAAAAATCCCAGCAGGACCTGCTCTGATACTGGTCCTCTGTGCTGTAGCTGCATCTCTCGCAACCTCCTGAACATTAAGAAGGCAAGAAATGTCCAAGGAGACTATGCTTTCCTTATATATCATTTATTAATAAAAGGTTATGTGTTCTAATCTGTTGTAGAATTATTTTCTTATACTGGTAATGTATATACTCCATATACTTTTAATATACAGAATCTATACTTAATTTTTAAGTGTTTTTAACTCCGCTCCCCCCATAAAAATACAAGTATTACAAAGCAGCATGAGATAAAAAGGTAGAGGACCAACATTAGCTTTGAAGCGACATCCCAAAAAGAGGGCAGTGGGCTAATGACTTGTTGCCATGGAAACACTGAAACCATGGATATAATTTTTTTTCTTCTATATTGACATTAGAAAACAACTTAAGCCGCCATTTAAGAAATGTTACAATGAACGTTTGAGAATGTTTATTCATGAACACATCTGAGCACTTTTCTTATGTACTAGTAGACACTCCTCCTTTAGAAGACAACTGTATGCCATGCATGCGTAACGCTGTCATCATCATTATACAAGCTGATGTTTTATGGAAAAAAATGGCATCCCCAGCACACCTTTGACAGCAACTGGTCATTTGCTTTACTTTCAGCTTTAGATGGTGGTGTTTATGTGCAGTTTTGATCTTTGTAGACTGCTACATAAACTTTGGATTTAGTAAAATTTGGGTTTGCAAAGATCAGATTGCAATCAAGATTTGTATATGCTTTTGGATTTCATACAGATTCTGTTGCCTGTTGGAAAGATGTACCCTCACTTCCTGTCCATTAGGGGTACAACCAGCAACAAAAAATTGAGGTTCTAAGTTTTTATTCAGCTTTGCCCTTTCCCTGACTAAAAAACATCAGACCCTTTTTGATCCTATAAGAATATTGTGTCAAATACTTCCTTGCCTGGCTCCAATCCATGCAGCATACTTAGGCGCTCCACCCCTATATTCACCCACAGGACCTGTATAAATTTAAAAACGCTAGAGAGAAAAAAACTTTCTCCATAAAAATAAAAAGACTCAGGGAGGTCTGTATACTGCCATGGATTTGTGTTAGAAAAGGAAAAATACGATAAATATTTGATACAAATTTCCATTTCCTGGTGCCAACATGGCAGCATGCCTATGTTAATTAATAAGTGTAGCACCCTCTAGTGTGCTAAGGAACTAGTGCAGTTTTTTCCTAGTACAGGTAAATTTCAAGGCCTGGCTGGTAGCCAAGCTTGGGTGTGTTTTGTGATCTGGGTTGGGAGTGGCTCAGAGTAAGTGCTGGGTGACTCACAGATGGCAACACTGTTTTCTAGAAAGAAAGGCTGGATGGAAGGAGGAGCCACCTCAGGTATTCTGAGGAGCCCTGACCAATCCCTAACTTGGATTGGCAGGGGGCTGGCCCAGGGTCAGCCCAGCTGGGGAAGAGTTGATCGGGTGGAAGAATGGAGATGGAGTGTAATGCCTCGTACACACGATCGGACTTTCCGACAACAAAAAGAAAATTTGAGAACCTGCTAGCCAACATTTGTTGGCGGAAAGTCCGACAACAAATGTTTGATGGAGCATACACACGGTCGGACTTTCAGCCAACAAGCTCACATCCAACATTTCCCATCGGAAAATCTGACCATGTGTACGCGGCATTAGACTGTTGGGGCCTTTGAGGGAGCACCCCAGTCTGGGAGGGGGGTGACCTTGTGCATGGACTCGGGTGGGGACAAGGAAGCGTGGAGGTGTCTTGGACAGGAGGCGCAGGAGGAGCAAGGACAGTGGGAGAACACTGCTGGGCAAGTCTCCAGGAGTTCCACTGAGACAGCCAGGAGGTCTGGTGAGTGTGCACACAATTGGAAGGACTGGGGAGGCATGCCTGAGAGGGCTGTTGTGGACCAGTCTGGGATGGGTGCAGAGCCAGTCTGGAGGATTGGGGTGACATGGGCAGTGGAAAGGGCAGCTGCAGCCAGAAGGGCTGGCAGTGCCTGAAGAGGTGGTGCTGGGAGCAGTAACCGCAGGGAAAGCTAGCACTGAGATGAGGAAATTAAGGTAGGCATCTTGCAGATCCTCAGACAACATCCAGTGCCTAGTTGGATTGCCTGGATGATCATACAGTATGTAGAGAATTGGGGGTATATTGCACATTTGCACGGATGAATGATTCTGGGCACATATGGAGTATTGACTATCTACCTACACCAATGTTTTTCAACCTTTAGACCCCTTTCACACTCAGGGCATTTTTCAGGCGTTTTTCAGGTGCTTTAGCGTTAACAAAAGTGCCTGTAAAGCGTCTGAAAGAAGCCTCGTCTGCAATCCCAATGTGAAAGCCCAAGTGCTTTTAAGAGCCCTTTCACACTGCCAGCGCCCGAAAAACGCTGGTAAAGTGCTGCTTAAACTAGCGGCGCTTTACCAGTGTTTTTTTAGAGCGCTAGCGGGGCACTTTTAACCCCTGCTAGTGGCCAAATAAAGGGTTAAAAGCGCCCACAAAGTGTTGCTGCCATTGATTTCAGTGGGAAGGGGCGCTTTAGGAGCAGTGTATTCACCACTCCAAAAGCGCTGCAAAGAAGCTGCTTGCAGGACTTTTTTAGGGCCCTGCCAGCGCAGAGCCTCAGTGTGAAAGCTCTCGGGCTTTCACATTGGGATTGCAGATGAGGGTTCTTTCAGGCGCTTTACAGGCGATTTTTTTAACGCTAAAGAGCCTGAAAAACGCCCCAGTGTGAAAGGGGTCTTAATCAGTCAAGGCCCCCTTCAGAACTGCACAATCCTGGGGCACACCAGTCTGAGGCCTTGTTCATGCAAAGGGGTGCCATTAAGAATTAGTGGCACATGCACACAACTTCAAAAATGCGTAACTTCACATGCGTTACTGCACCTGGGGTGAAGTCCTAAAATGTAGTTATCAAGGCAGATTTAGGTGGTCAGTAGGTTGTAAATCCCCCCCTGCTAGCACAAATCACCCCCTCCTAGCACAAACCCCCCTCCTAGTACAGATCTCCCTCTTAGTAGAAATCCCCTTCTCCTAGCACAAATTTCCCCCAACCCTAAATCCCCCCCCCCCCCCCCCCCCATAGTTTGTACACGCTATATCTTTTGCGCAAACCAATCAATATTTACACGTATTGGGATTTTTTTTTTTTTTCTCCAAGAACATGTAGCAGAATACATTTTGGCCTAAACTGATGAAGAAATTAGGTTGTTTAAATTTTTTTATTGGATGTGTTTTATACGTCTTTTGTTTATAGCGCAAAAAAGAAAAAGCACACCAAAAGAAAGCTCTATTTGTGGGGGGAAAAAAAGTAAATCATTTTTTTTGGGGGGGGGGGGGGGGGGGGGTAGAGCGTCGCATGACCGTGTAATTGTCAAGTTCTGTATCACAAAAATGGCCTGGTCAGGAGCTGAAGTGGTTAATGTTGTAAAGTGTTGCGCAAACTGTTGGCGCTGTATAAATCCTGTATAATAATAATAATTGCTTCAAATTTTTTTCCCACATTACATACCTCCCAACATTTTACATACCCTGTTTCCCCGAAAATAAGACCTAGCGTGATTGTCGGTGATGGCTGCAATATAAGCCCTACCCCCCAAATAAGCCCTAGTTAAAGTTCTTGTAGGTCTTATTTTCAGGGTAGGGCCTATTTTTGGGGAAATAGGGTAGGGCTTATTGGGGGGGGTAGGGCTTATATTGCAGCCATCACC
>CM053030.1:201988479-202243479 GCA_028564925.1 Lithobates sylvaticus | reverse complement strand
GTCATACTGACACCCCGCAACAGCGATCGCCGCGATGTGCGCCCCCGGGGGTGCGCAGCGGCTCAAAATCCTGATCACGTCATATGACGTGAGGTCAGGATTTTGAAACCACTTTGCCGTCGTCATTCTGCTATATGGCGGGCGGCAAGTGGTTAAAATGAAGCTGTTCCAGTGCTGCGATGTTAGCGCTGCAGCCGCAGCCATCTTCACTCCTCTTGCTTCCGGGTTCGTGGGCTCCGGCTCTGTGACTGACCGGAGGCGTGATGATGATGTGATGATGTAACTCCCGCACATGCGCGCAGGAGCCGCCGTTTGTGGCACACAGCTCGGAAAGGAACGGCACAGTGCCAGTTTAGGAAATATTTACACTACCTATAGATAAGCCTTATTATAGGCTTACCTATAGGTAAATGTCAGCAGAGGAAGTTTACTTCTTCTTTAAAAAGGGCGCTTTTTTGGCACAAGAATGGTACTGAGATAATTTAAAGGGAGCTTCTGTAACCCTCTGGGCCATTTAAAGGCCAAAGCACATTTAGAATTCACCTTAATTTTAACCTTTTTCCATTGCGCCTTTCCCATGGACTTCAATCTCTTTGGCTGAAATAACAACATTTTGCCAAAAGGCTTACAATTTTCTTAGAAATATTAGGAAAATTAAAACTCTTGATTTTTTTTTCTTATGCCTACTGGTCACCCTATTATAGAAAGTGTTTAATGTTACACCTTGCTCTGATGACTTAAAGTGGAACTTCAGTCTCCCAATCAACATTGATTATTTCTAATCCTCATGCTTCTAGCATTAGTAAATAGATAGGAAAAATAAACATTTTTTTTTTACATTTCTTCAGTTACTTTCTAGTTTTTTGCCTAGGCAAATGATGCCATGCATCCCAGGAGAGGAGGGGAGAAGGGGTTTTCTCAGCTAAGCACACTCTCTTGCATGCATGCTTGAGCTAAGGGTAGATGGATTCCAGGAAGTAAATTACTCGCCTTACTCAAGATGGCCACAGCCAGAAATGCTAGGGGTTGTTTTTTCTGTGATTTCTCAACAAAATAAAGCATGGAGACATGGATGGATGGGGGAGTTTGGTTTGTATATTAAAAATGAATAGTGTTTTTGGTTTGTGGTGCTCAGATGCAGTGCAGATCTGCTTTGATTGAAAGCAGGGCATCTAAAAAAGAGATTCAACTTTTTGACAATACAGGTAAACTGTATGTACAAACATATATCGGGGGTTAAAGCAGTAATAAACCTAAAAACAAAAATGCAATACTGCAGACTACCAATTCAGATCAACAAGTGAAAATAATAACAAAGGCTTAATCTTGTCTTGCAGTTGGGAGGTAAAATCACATGGTTGAGCTGCAGAGACAGCTTTATAAGGGTATACACATGCCATGGCTGCAGTGTTCTGTATTGCTGTGCAGCATAATATATGCACACTGAGGCATTCAGTGGGCAGTTTTGCCCACCAAATGCGACTCACTCAAGTGAAAAGGTGAATAGGACTGCAGTGTCACCACTGGGGTTAAAACAAGCAAGAGGCATAAAGTCTCCTCACTGCCTGTCAAACACCCTCTGAAAAAAAAGTCCACCATAAGATCGTTACTCAGAGGGCCAACACAAGTGCAAACAAGCCCCTAAAATGGAAACAAATGTACCCACCACATCTAAGAATTTGAATACATCTTTTGTTTTTGTGTTTAATACCATTATAACCCTTTTGCTGTCAGATTTTTTTTTTTTGCACATTAACAGGGGTATTTTAGACCTGAAGATTACTTAAACCCCCAAAACATTCTATATTTTCTGAAAACAGAGGACCTCTAAAATAAAAATATCACAGCTGCAAATTGTTAAGTTGCACATTCTTTGTGCAACTGTTCATCAAACCCACAGTATATATAAAAAACAAAAAAAACAAAAAAAAACACTCAAATAAATTTTAGTGCTCAAAAATACATACCAAGCTCAGTAAAAGTAGTCACTTTTACCAGAAAACCCAATGCCTGCAGAACAGAAAAAGTAATGGCTATTGCAGCTGTAAACTTGTTTTCCTGATGCCAACATGGCAGCATACATGTGATTTAGCTCTGGCTCTATATCCACCAACAGGGCCTGTTTAAATCTATAAAAGGAAAGCTAGAGCAACCTCCCCCATTTTTATATCTTTAACCACTTCCCATCCCATTATCATATGACGTCCACAGGAGGGATCTCCCATTCTGGGCGGGCGTCATATGACGTCCTGGGCCTCCCGGCTGTCTGGGGGCCCGCCGCGTCACTTGGGAGCCAATGCGCATGCCCAGCGGCCACGATGTCTGCCGGGCACCCACGATTGCCCGTTAACAGAGCAGGACCGTGGAGGTGTGTGTGTAAACACACAGCTCCACGTCCTGTCAGGTGAAAGGTCGATCATGTGTTCCCAGTACAGAGGAACACCGATCGGTCTCCTCCCCTACTCACACGACATTACAGCGAGAGAGAGCGTTGTGTCAACAACGAAAGAAGAATGAAGCAAGAAGAGAGAAGAGGGAAGAAGGAACAAGGACCGGCTCCCCCGCTGGTAAAAGCTGCGAGAAGATAGCGGAGGAGATGGCAGAAGAGCGGGAGACAACGCCGGGAGAGGCTGTGTTGTGTTTTTTTTTTATTGACGCTTTCTTTCCCCAGGTGAATGGGTAGGGGTACGATGTACCCCATACGCATTCACATAGGGTGGGGGGGCTGGGATCTGGGACCCCCTTAATAAAGGGGGCTCCCGGATTCGATAAGCCCCCCGCCCGTAGACCCCGACAACCAACGGACAGGGTTGTCGGGAAGAGGCCCTTGTCCTCATCAATATGGGGACAGGGTGCTTTGGGGTGGGGGGCCGCTCATCCCCACCCCCTTTCCTGACCAGCCAGGCTGCATGCTCGTATAAGGGTCTGGTATGGATTTTGGGGGGGCCCCCATGCAGTTTTTTCGGCGTAGGGGGGTTTCCCTTAAAATCCATACCAGCCTAAGGGCCTGGTATGCTCCTGGAGGGGGAATCCATGCCGTTTTTTTATTTAAAATTTGGCGTGGAGTTCCCCCTTGAGAGCTGATTATTCTCTGATTGGCCACGGCCAAAGTCGCCTGGCCCCAAGTCGTGTTGTAAGTCGCCCCACGTCATGTTGAAGTCGCGTTGTTATTCATACTCAAGTCGTGACCAAGTTGCCTCCAAAAGTCGCGCTGGAAGTCGTGTTGCCCCAGTGTGAACCGGCTCTTAGAGTTGCAGGTGGGGGGCTGCAAAAATGCATGGTTGAGCCACGTTTTTGCAATAGGCAGCAGTCAGGGGTGTTTACATGCTGTGGCTGTGATTTTTCAATTCCTGCACATGGCAAAGTTTACAGCCAACTTGTAGCTATCAGCAGGCAGCAAATCAGCTACACATTCAAGTAAATGGTGAAGTGCCACAAACGCCCTGCAACCGCATGCAATTCACAAGGTTGCAGTGCGTTTGTCTGCAAAATTGGGGTTGAAACAGATGGTGATGAGGTGTCACATCACTTCCCCACCACCTGTCAGTAGCCTCTGGAGCGCAATCTGAAAGCTGATTGGGCTTTAATGGCAAGGGAGATTTATACTCATGTCTACTGTAAATTTACCCTGAGCGTATTTAAAGGTTAAGATTATCTTTTCAAACAACTAATAATAATAATGTTTGTTGTTTTGGAAGTACTTGTAATGATACAATGTGCATTGCACAACAAGTTCCCCATAGAGGCACATTCAATACATTGTAGTGTTTAGCTGGGGTTGCAATGACAGAAATAATATCACTTTCTTTCTAAGTATCATCAGAGTTATTACTGTTCTACTTTTTCTTGTGGTATGTGTAATTAATTATAGTGAGGCACACGCTATTCTAAAGGCAGCTGACTGTGTAAAACAGCATGTGCAGCTGTGTTTCACATAAAATGAACTACGCAACATTTTAATCTTCACACCTGCAAAAAATAAAAGTTGCAATGCATATCAATTAAAAATAGTCTCTCTACTAATTGAATAGTGTGCTCAGAAGCAGGCCAATGAAATTGGTCTTGACAATGCAGCTGTTTGCCTTTTATGAAATTTTGACTCTTAACATATTTCTCATTTAGAGAATAGTTTTCAGTTAACCACTACAATACTGGGCACTTTCGCCCCCTTCCTTCCCAGACCAATTTTCAGCTTTCAGCGCTCTCGCACTTTCAATGACAATTGCGCGGTCATGCAATGCTGTAACCAAATTAATTTTTTATCATTTTGTTCGCACAAATAGAGCTTTAGTTTGGTGGTATTTATTTGCGACTCCGTTTTTTCTTTTTTGCGATATAAGCGAAAACATAGCGGAAATTTTGAAAAAAAACAATATTTTCTCCTTTCTTTTTTAAAAGAAATCCAATAAAATCAAATTTTGTCATAAATTTAAGCCAAAATGTATTCTGCTACATGTTTTTAGTAAAAAAAAATTCCGTTAAGTGTATAATAATTGGTTTGCGTGATCACGGACATATGTACGCAAATGATCATGTACAGATGTGTGCAGGTGATCACGGACATATGTGATCAGATAATCATTGGCACATGTTATTTTACTGGGACATATGTGAGGGACATGTGTTTTTATTATTTGGGGACATGTGTTTTTATTATTTGGGGACATGTGTGTTTTGGGGACATGTGTGTTTTGGGGACATGTGTGGGGACATGTGTGTTTACACTGTGGGGACACTAGACTGGTGATCAGTGAGTAAAAAGCTGTAAAAAAACAGCTAATACTCACTGATCACCAGCCGGCTTCAGCGATCCGCTTTCCTCTCCTCACGGACGACTTCCGTGTGAGGAGAGAGCCGATTGCCTAGCAACCGGCTGTTTCCTTACATCACATGACAGCTGTGATTCGACACGGCCGTCATGTGATCAGGAGGGACAATCACAGAGCCCTCCTGCCGATCCGAGATGCGCCAGTCCGGGTGACACGGCCGCATCGGGATCGCGCCGCGATCCCTCTACTTCTGAAGGACGTTCCGGAACGTCCTATCAGAAGTAGACGGCTCCCACCCGGCCGTATATGTACAGTGGCCAGGTGGGAAGTAGTTAAAGGCCACTCCACTCACAATGAAAACTTGCACAATGTGATGGAATAGGAGAGGATTAAGAGGGGGCTTCTCCTCCCTTCCAGCATAGGTAATGTACACTAAACTATGTGTAATTTTTATATGTTCAACTGGAGAATCCACTATATCAGGGATATGCAATTAGCGGACCTCCAGCTGTTGCAGAACTTCAAGTACCATGAGGCATAGCAAGAGTCTGACAGCCACAAGCATGACACCCAGAGGCAGAGAATGATGGGACTTTTTGCAACAGCTGGAGGTCCGCTAATTTCATATCCCTGCACTATATGATGTATGATGCAGTATTTATGCAGAATGGTTGCATCTGGTACTGGGATGCTGGCGATGGGTGCTTTTTGGCATAGAATTGCTTACTGTTGATGCAGAAGCTCCCATTGCTGGATACGGTATGTAGCAGAATATGACTGGCCTAGAACAAGTTGTGATTTCACTCTGGTTGTCCTTTATGCTTGTTACAGGTCAGTGTTTCAAAAAAAAAAAGGAAGCCAGGCAAATAGTATTTGTCAAAGGAGGTTGTAATGGCAGCACCTGTATCTCTCTTTAAAGTGATTGTAAATTCTGTTTTTTTTAAGTTAAAAATAACAAACATTTTATACTTACTTCCTCTATGTAGTAGGTTTTGCACAGAGCAGCACTGATCCTCCTCTTCTCGGGTCCCTTTTTGGTGCTCCTGGCCCCTCCCTCTTGTTGAGTGCCCCCACAGCAAGCAGCTCGCTATGGGGGCACCCGAGCCAAGCCACAGCTCCCTGTGTCCATTCAGACATGAACCAGGACCTGGCCCGCCCCTTTCTCTCCTCATTGGCTGACTGACTTTGACAGCAGCGGGAGCCTATGGCACTGCGCTGCTGTCTCAGCCAATGAGGAGGAGAGTCCAGGGCAGCTGAGACAATCCTATAACGTCGCTGGATCTAGATGGACCTCAGGTAAGTATTAGTGGGGGGCTGAGGGGGGCTGCTGCACACAGAATGCTTTTTATCTTAATTCATAGAATGCATTAAAGTGTTACTAAACCCACAACAGTAAAATCAGTCTGTATATGCAGTAAAACATGCCTGTTATACTTACAGTGAAACCTAAGGGCTTAATCCTCTACATTGTGTATCCAGGCTGTGTGATCCTGTCTCTCTGATCTTCTTCTTTAACTACTTGCCGACCGCCTTCTGTCCATATACGTCGGCAGAATGGCATGGCTGGGCAAAGTAACATACCTGTACGTTACTTTGAATTTTCCACCATGCACGCGAGCTCCGTGACCGTGCCCCCCGGGACCCGTGGACTTGATGTCCACCGGGTGCCCGCGATCGTGTCACGGAACTGAAGAACAGGAATATGCCGATGTAAACACAGAATCTCCCCTATCTGCCTATTGCGATTTTTTTTCTACCAAAAATATGTAGCATCCCCGACACAGTTAGAACCACTCCCTAGGACACACTTAACCCCTCTGCCCCCTAGTGGTTAAGCCCTTCACTGCCAGTGACATTTTTACAGTAATCAATGCAATTTTATAGCATTGATCGCTGTATTAATGCCAATGGTCCCAAAAATGTGTCAAAATGGTCCCATGTGTCCGCCATAATGTCGCAGTCACGATAAAAATCGCTGATCGCCATTACTAGTAAAAAAAGTAATAAAAATATAAAGCTATATTTTTTTTTTTGCGCAAACCAATCAATAAATGCTTAGTGCGATTTTTTTTTCTCAAAAATATTTTTGTTTAAATGAGAAAAAAATTTTTTTTTATATTTTTTTGGGGGATATATTTATTATAGCAAAAAAAAAAAAAATTGCTTTTTTTTTTAAATCATCTTTTTGTTTATAGCGCAAAAAATAAAAAGAGGTGATCAAATACCACAAAAAAAAGCTCTATTTGTGGGGGAAAAAGGACGTTGATTTTGTTTGGGAGCCGCGCCGCACGACCCCGCAATTGTCAGTTAAAGCGACGCAGTGCCGAATTGCAAAATGTGCTCTGGTCTTTGGCCAGCCAAATGGTCCGGGCTTAAATGGTTAACGGACTCCAATCCATCTCATGATAGAACAGAGCATTAGGAGTCAGGTTGCAGATGCTCAGTTGGGTGTGTATTGCTAGAGAGGTTTTTTTTTTTTTTTCTTGGGAGAGTGCATGTGATCAGCACTGTCCAGACAGAGGATCAATGGAGAATGAAAACCCCTCCTACAAGCTTTAAGCAGAGACTGATATAAGTCACAAGGCTGCTCTATACTGCTGATGAGAAAAGGTATTTACTAAAATAATGCGCAGACCGCTCTCCTCTATAGGGTAATCGAATGGAAACAGGCCGCCTGTCCATTTTCATCTGTCTGCAATTCGATCCTCCAGACAGATGGTGAATAGATCCCCATCCGTTTGTTTTTGGCAGACAGGATCGAATGGCGGCGGGTGTCAACGAACAGGAAGGGGTGGGACAAGTTTAGATGGGGGGGGTGCCCGATTTCAGTTCTTCCTAGGGCAGCACAAACCATAATACATCACTGGCTATAACTGTGTGGGGGAAGAATCTACCTTCCTAGACAGCACTGAATTCCAGGTAGGGAATAAAATATAGTCCCTACCTGGAATTAAGGGAACACGATTTTAGGTAAAGCTGAGTTGAAAGAACAATTGAACCCAAGTTATAGAAGTAGGTACAAGGGAAATAAGTTACTATTACCCAGGGCAACCAATCAGCTTTCATTTTGCTAATATAGTATTTTTTTATATATATTTGGCATAAATTAAATTACATCACTATGCATTACAGTAGCTATCATTGAATTTATTGTTTAAAAAGTGAAGCCGAACAAGCATTTCTATTAAACATATAAGGTTATTTCACTCTACTGAGTCACTTCTGAATTGTTATTTATTGTCTCTTAATTAAGTTTGGATTTTTATTGTGATTTTGCTTGCTACATTGGAGCTTTTATGGCCTAGCTATGAATCACAGAGTGAACCAGACTTTCTCAGAAAACTCATACAAGATTAAAAATAAAATTGCCCATTTTTCTCTCGTACGAGGGATTCAGATTTTTCATCATTCTTAAAGGTAGGATCATAGTTGAGTTACAACTCAGATAGATTATTTGCCAAGAGCAAAGAACATTTTGTTGTTGTTGCCTGTTAAATATGAGATGATTACAAGATTGGATGCCTTTTATTTGTCAAAAAATAAGTATTAAAGTCGACCTAAACCCAGTCAGTAAAATCTAAGTAAAAAATCAGAAAACTTAAGTAAAAACTAAATATAAGATTTGGAATGTTGATATAATTTCAAAAGTTGTTTTCTATATTTTTAAATCTGCAGCTTTCACTGAAAACTGGTGATTTGCCCTGAAGGGCCTTATTCAGAACCCTTCTGTCATTGGGGTGATAAAAGTCTACAAGTTGTGCTCCTGCATTGTCACATATCACACCGGCATAGACCAGGAACTGGGTCTAAAGAAATGATGTGCAGCTGGTATTGGAACAGATGCATGCAGACAGGAAGTGGCTGAAATGGGCCAGAGGAGGTCAGCAATATTGGGTGAAACCATAGTGAAAACAGTGTTTTATGAAAAAAAATAAAACAGTTATTTGTGATACACATTGGTTTAGGAACGTTAATTCTGCCCAGTTACGTATGCATGTCTAACAAAGCACCAGAGCGTACTGTCCTTGCAAAGTATATTGATTATTAACAAAAAATGTCAAACGTTTATACTAACAAGCAAAGAGTTTTTCAACACTTCCCATGGGTTTTTTTGCATTGATTTTTGAACCTTGGTCCAATTAGAATGCCAATTCTTGCTAGTGAAACAGAAACACTATGGTATTGAAAATTTACCCAGCTAGGGTTTAGGTCTACATGAAACAGGATTCCCAGTGCACTTCAGTTTTCTAAAAGGAGAACACAAACATGGGCTTCCCAGATACAGAGGAAATACTCAACATAGATGCTCCCTGAAAACTGAGCATGTGCAGAGTTGCCAGGGCCGCCGATAGGGGGGTGCAACCAGCCCTCCTGTAGGGGGCCCGAGCCCTTCTCTTAGACAGGGGGCCAGTCCAGCTGTCAGCTTTAAGTTTTTTGATGCACTAAGGGCTTTTTTTTTTTTTTTTTAGCCGACACCTTCGGCGCTGCATCATGCATCACTGCTCACCAGTCACTTACAAACACAGAAGCCCAGCTTCTGTGTTTGTAAGTGACAACGATCCTGGCGACACACTCAACCCTCCCTGCTCTCCATGCACATACAACAGAGCAGGGGACGGGACATGGAGGGGCAAACAGCTCTAACCTTGAGCCCGCAGCATCGCAAGAAGCCCGTGCCGACAGCCTGACCTCCTGTAAGTTTCAGTCCATTCTTTTCTGTGAGGCAGAGCAGCGCTGTGTACTACACAGGGAGAGGAGGTCTGTACTGGAAAAGGAGGAGAGAGGCACTCTGCACTGGGCAGGGAGGAGAGAAGAGCTCTGTACTGGGGGGGGGCAGACATTTGGGGGGAGAGCTCTGAAGGGAGGAATGTAAACTGGCCTGTGAGATATGCACACTGGCACTATACATAGCACAATCCTCAACCCTGCACTCTGAATGTAATGCACTCCCCCTGAACACTGCACCTTGTATGTAGAGCACTCCTGAACCCTGCCCTCTTTGTAGTGTGATTTTGAACACTGCACTCTGCATGTAACGCACTCCTGAATGCTGCACTCTGCATGTAAACCACTCCTGAACCCTGCACTCTGCATGTAACGCACTCCCGAACCCTGCACTCTGCATGTAACGCACTCCTGAAACCTGCACTCTGTATGTAGCGCTCTCCTGAACCCTGCACCCTGTACATAGCGCACTCATGAATCCTGCACTCTGTATGTAGCGCACTCTTGAACCCTGCACTCCTGAACCCTGCACTCTGTACATAGCGCACTCATGAATCCTGCACTCTGTATGTAGCGCACTCTTGAACCGTGCACCCTGAATGTAACACACTTTGGAATGCTACACTCTGCAAGTAGCGCACTCCTGAACCCTGCACTCTGTACATGGCACAATCCTAAACCCTGCACTCTGTAAGTGGCACTGTACATTGCACAGTCCTGAACCATGCACTCTGTACATAGCATACTCCTGAACCATGCACTCTGCACGTAGCGCACTCCTGAACCCTGCACTCTTTAAGTGCCACCATTCTGGACCCTGCACTTTGTATGTAGCACACTCCTGAACCCTGCACTCTGGATGTAACACACTCCTGAACCCTGCACTCTGTATGTAGCGCACTTCTGAACCCTGCACTCTGTATGTAATGTACTCTTGGGCTCTGCACGTAGTGTACTCCTAAACCCTGCACTATGTATGTAGCACAATCCTGAAACCTGCACTCTGTACCTAGCACAATTCTGAACCCTGTACTGTTTATGCAGTGCACTCCTGAACCCTGAACTCTGTACACTGCACACTCTGTACAAAGCTCACGCCTGATCTCTGCACTCTGTGTTTAGTGCACTACTCAACCCTGTACATGCCACACTCCTCAACTCTGCACTCTGTGGGTAGTGTACTCATGAACCCTGCACTCTGTGCAGTGTGCACTCCTCAATCCTGAAATCTGTACATAGCACACAGCTGCATTCTGCACTTTGTACGTAGCACACTCTTCAACTCTGCACTCTGTTCCCAGTGCACTGCTCAAACCCTGCACTTCATGTTTAATGCATTGTTTAACTGCACTCTGTACATAGCGCACTCCTAAATTTGATGTTGATGGTTAGTGGTGCCATGGGGGCATGATAGAGTTTCTGCACCTATTTTCTGAGTAACAAAGCCCTGTAGCCTTAGGCCTCATTTACATGTACATGTATTTGTAACTGCTACCTCTACTACTGCATGCACTTGAAGACAAAGCTTAATTTTTAAGGCAGGGTCAGGGGTGGGGTTAGGGTAGGACAGGGTCAAGGGAGGCCCTATCAGGTAGGCTGTACAGGGCCCCATGATTTCTAACAGCAGCCCTGACCACAGCTGCAAAATCCCTAGCTGTATTGGGGACATGAATAGATAGAGAGCAGCTGTATCAACCAGTTTTTTTGCAGATTACGGAAAACAAATCTCATAGTGATTGAGTGAGTATAAACAGCATGTAATGCAACATTTATAGATCATTTTTTATCATGGGGGTTTAATAACACTTTAAAGTAGTTGTAAAGCCACTGTGTGTTGTTCCTACAATTCCCGTGGTACATTAAATGATGTGCCTCAGTGTATGTGCTTTTTAAAAAAATATGCCGCTTTATACTTTATTTCATAGCGCGACACAGCGCTCACGTGACTGCATGCCGCTCTCCTCTCCCAATCTGATAAGTACAGTGGGAGGGACTAAGAATCCTCCACTGACATCAGCCGGGAAGAGAGGAGGAGAGCGGCGGGTGGTCACGTGTGTGCCGAGCGGCGCTCTGAGATAAGGTATAAAGCAGCATATTTTTTAAAAAGCTCATATACCGGGGGACATAATTTAATGTAGCACAGGGATTGTATGAATAATATACAGTTATTTTAGCAGCAGGAGGGGTGGGGCGGGGAGCAGGTCGGCACTGTGACTAGTTGACAGGCAGGAAGGGAGGGAGGGGGAGAAAGGGAACAAGGCAAGGCATGTAAACTGACCACAGTATCATGGATAAGCAGCCATGATAAACGTGGTCAATTTACAGAGGGGAGGGCAGCATCAGTCAGGATCAACCAGATATTTTAGATGATACAAAGGGACAAATTATACAGTACAAGCACTGTGCAGTTATTCATGCTTTAAAGGAGCAGGATAATTTTTTTTCTTAGGGGTAGAACCGCTTTAGGGTTACAACCTTCTGTGCTGCAGGATCCCCCCCCCCCCAGCCCCCTTGTCCATCCCCCATCCTGACCAGACTGATAGCAGTGGGAACCAATGGCTGTCAAATACTGTGACGGGGGGGTGTAAATTAGGGCTTCACCCCAGAATACCATTTTTTTAGAGCTGGCGGTCGGCTTTCTGGCCAGCTCGGCCGTTATCACCAGGAGTTGGAGGGGACACCTCCCACCGGGAGACCGCCGGCTGGCCGGAGACCCAAACAAAGCTGGGATTGGCTTTGATCGGGTCTCTAATGTAAAAACCCGGACTCAACATCAGGACGTCATTTCCGGTTTACTCGGCTGCCAATGGCGCAGATTTTAAAAAAACTTCAGTATCCCAAAACGCAGATTTTGATGTTTTGAATACTTTAAAGTGCAAAGAAGGGATTTGGGGTTTTAGACCCCAGATCCCTCCATAAAGAGTACCTTTCACTGCCTATTACTGTCACAAAGGAATTTTGATTAGAGTTTTTTTTTTTTTTTTTAAGGGACAGTGTAAAAAAAAGAAATCAATAAATAATTTAAAGCGACACAGACACCCCCCCCCCCGGTGCACCAAAGAAAACGCACACATAAGTCCCCCCCCCCCCTGCAAATGTGAACGGTGTTCAAATCACACAATGTGAGGTATGGCCGCGATCGCCAGAGTGAGAGCAATAGTTCTAGCAAAAGACTTTCTCTGTAACTCTAAAAAGGTAGCCGTTAAAAATGTTTAAAGCATCGCCTATGGAGATTTTTAAATACTGTAGTTTGTTGCTATTCCACAAGTGTGCGGAATTTTAAACAGTACCATGTTGGGTATCTCCATCTTGCCTAACTACAATGCGTTTGAAGGACATTACTGTAAATGACTAACTATAGCCGAACTTGGGGGGCGTGGTCAAGATGGCGGACTGAAAGGACGCAAAGAGACAGAGCTCTGCAGCTAACTGCCTCTACATCCGACTGAGAGGGTTTTCTCTGCCACCCTACCGGCTCCCACTTTACCCTGCAAGATCGGGTATGCGCCGCGGAAGCTCCGGCTCCCAAAGAAAGAAGCAAGCGGCCACTGGAACCCCGCTACTGACACGAGGCGCCCGCGGGAAGGCCCAGACCAACATGGCGTCTCAGACCGACCAGGCAACCCCGCCACCGCTCGGCGAAGACCAGTTCCAGGCGCTGATGCAGGCCATTTCGGGGTGCCAAACCACCCTCACCGCTAAAATTGAACAAATACAGCTGGATATGGGTCTGATCAGGCGCGACCTGGACAAACACAGGGACCGGATTGCTGAGGCCGAGCGGCGGGTCGGTGACAACGAGGACGCCGTCAGGGATCACACTGCCTCCCTCCACACTATCCAGGTCAGAGTTAAGGCCCTGGAAACCAGAGCCGAGGACCAGGAGAACAGGAATAGGCGTAACAACCTCCGCCTGGTCGGCCTGCCAGAGGGGGCTGAGGGGAGAGACACGGAAGCCTTTACAGAACACCTGCTTCGCACGTTGCTCCCGCAGGCGCCATTCTCTGCCCATTTTGTCATAGAGCGGGCCCACAGGATGCCCTCGCCCGGGGACCACCAGGAGCACCCCCGCGCACATTTATTTTCCGCCTCATGAACTTCCGCGACCGGGACCTCATCCTTAGGGAGGCCAGAAAGGCTGGGGAGCTACGCTATGACAACACCAAGCTGATGTTGTTTCCAGACTACTCGACTGAGACCCAGAGGATGCGTCGCACATTCGACCAAGTTAAGGCTCAGCTCCGGACCAAGGGCATAAAGTACAACATGATGTTCCCCGCGAAGCTTAGAGTCGTGGACGGTGAGTCAGTAAAGTTTTTTACTTCCCCAAGCGAGGCCTCCAGATGGATAGACTCCCTCCCCAGACGCGCCTAAATTGTAAGAGACTACTCCGGTGTGGCCCTGTCTACAGCAGATGCCCTGTTTGGTGACCGCTACGGGGGCCATCCGCCCACACATGCACCCATGCCTCACAACCCCACGGCCCTTCTGCTGAACGTTTACAGTTGGAGGCGGTCTGCGCCATACCTTCCCACAGACGTGGCACGTATGTGCCCTAGACTGCC
Organism: Lithobates sylvaticus; assembly: GCA_028564925.1. Taxonomy (NCBI): domain Eukaryota; kingdom Metazoa; phylum Chordata; class Amphibia; order Anura; family Ranidae; genus Lithobates; species Lithobates sylvaticus. The sequence continues at coordinate 202,229,420 of CM053030.1, read as the reverse complement.
TGCAGAACACGGGAGGTGAGGCCCTACACCGTCTTCGTTTTTTTCTTCCCTTTTTAATTTAAAATTGTTTTTCTTTTCCTTTGGCTGCATGCCGTGCGGGTAGGAGGACTACGCTATATCCCCCATAACCTGATGTGGGTGAGGATGCCCCCCCCCCACCCCCTGTTGGGGTCCAACACTGGAGTACTTGGATATTCTCCTGAGGCCTGGGTGGTTGCCTCCCCCCCCCCTGGCCTCGGCACTATCTCTACTTCAACGTCAAGTGGAGCTGACGCTCTAATCGAGCTTTCCTACCTATGTTTCTCTGTTTTTGTTTTCTCCTCGGACTCAACTCCAGATTTAGAGCGGAGGATTTGTAACCAAGTAAGAGCCCTTAGAGGATTCTAAGTGTATGTTAGACGGTAGCCGAATTGCAGGACATGCACAGACTGTTTAGATCTTAAACTTTTATTTCTTTTCCTGCTTGCTGTGCCCTCTCAGGTATTGAAAAATGTTTTTTCCTTTTTCTTTTTCTCCTAAATTTTTCCCCTTTTTTTTGTATTTCATATTACTGAGCCGGTCGCCCCCCCCCCATGGGTGGCGGCTGCAGTAGAGACTTTGTGCTGCACGAGACTCTGTCCTAGGTGTGCCAATTGTAACATCGGTATATGTATAAATTGGGGGAAATCCATATTGTTCCCCCTCCACTCTCCTGTTTCCCTCCCACTGGCGGAATTTTTCACAATATACAAAAAAAACAAATGTGGCAGTCCTTAATAAAACACAGCTTTACCTCTGTACAAGCTGACCTACCTGGGTAGGAACTGTCCCAAAAAGTTTGGGAAGATCTGGGACAACTGGATAGAGGCAAAACACCTCACAATTCCTTGATCCTTCCGGATCCCTTGCGGGTCCAATATGCCCCCTGGAGTGACCCTGGTAGACATACTTTTTCGTGTTACTGCATTTTTTAACTGTACTGTAAGTGCTTGCCTATGACTAGATGGTTGAACCTACTGCATAAACTGTGATACTGTAGTACTGATCCTTAATACTGCTTACTTTTGTCTGTAACCAATATGTTTGACACGTGATAATGTCTGTTTATTTCTCTTTTGTTTTGGAAATATAAATAAAAAGTTTTTGTTAAAAAAAAAAACTATAGCCGAACTTCACGTATGCCCCTCTATTTTACACACCTAGAGATTTACATGATGGACGGAACACCCCCTCAAGTAACCCAGACTCCTCCTATAGATATCCACACTTTGCATCTACACTCTGCTAAATATTCCCGCCATACAACATATTGCATGACACGTTATGACACCTCTGATCATAGCCAAAAATACCTCCTCCCATTCCTGTCTCTTTTCACCCAAGATTTGCTCACCAGAGGGGTAACGGCGGCCCCACCATGTACTTTATTCCTCTTAGTTGCCACCTTGCTCGGATCAGACCAACCCCCATACAGTACAGTATCCTGCTGCATACATTCTGTATTGACTATCTGACCTGCCTACTGCTGACTGTACCCACCTAACCTGAAACCAGTCTGACTGGTCTAGGATAGTTCTTGTCTATCTTCCTTCTCCCTTCATAGAGACTTCCCTGCGGGCTTTTCAGCCTCTGCTCACCCCCCCCCCTTTTTTCTCCCTCCCCCCCAGAGAGTCTATCTTTCATTCACTCGTTATCCCAGACACACTCTTACCCTTAGACACAGGCTCACAAGGTACAGCATAGCATGACGGATACACCTCATACCTCGGAATACAGGACTACCCCTCCTGACGCCACTCCTTTCCCTCCGGTCAAACTATGTTCCATTAACATACGCGGCCTGAATATTCCTGAAAAACGCTCTCAACTGTTATATTACCTACAGAAAGAAAAAACCCACATAGCATTTTTACAAGAAACCCACTTTCGTTCAGACAGTATCCCCAAGCTTCATAACTACTACTTCCCCACAGCTTACCATGCCACAACAAACGTTTCTAAATCTAAAGGGGTTTCCATATTACTATCTAAGCAATGCCCATTGCTGGTTTCAGACGTAAAACGAGACGATGATGGCAGATACATTTTTATTAAAGGTACACTGCACAACCGACCCATTACATTAGCAAACATTTATGCACCCAATACAAGACAAGTCCCCTTCTTCCGGGAAACTCTTGACCTACTCACGGAATTCCACTCTGGTATTGTCATTTTAGGAGGAGATTTCAACGTTACACTCACACCCACCCTAGACTCCTCTAATGGGTCCTCTACTCTACCGTATAGAGCTTTAAGAGACATTAAAAAGAGGCTCCAAGAACTGACTCTCCACGATACCTGGCGTACCCTACATCCGAACGAAAAAGATTACACTTACTTCTCTCCCCCACACAATAAATACACTAGACTTGACCATTTTTTTATTCTTTTCAAGAAAACCCCACTACTGACTGCTCACACTCAGTCACTTGGGCGGCTCACAAATGTGTGATCAGAGGCGAACTCATCTCGATGACGGCACATAGAAACAAACTACAAAGACAACACATCTCTACCCTATCGGCCAAGATACACGCCTTAGAACGGATACACAAAGCCTCCTTAGCCCAACAATCCCTTTTAGACCTCATCAAGGCCCGAGATGAACTGAAAGAGGAATTGCATAAGAGACTTAAACGTAAATTCCTTCTATCCCAGAAGCTATTTTATCAATTTGGCAACAAAACTGGCAAGCTGCTTGCCAGAGCACTGCAACGCAGAAAAGCCACTAACACAATACACAAAATTATTGATCCTGAGGGCAAAATACATGTTTCTCCGGAGGCAATCACCACTCAGTTCCTTTCATACTTTACCAAGCTGTATAACCTCCCGGAGAATGACCCGACTGCCCGACTATCTAATAGACAGGACTCGATTTCATCCTTTCTGACACACTTTGGCATCCCTCCGATTTCATCGGCAGATGCGGAAACTCTTAACACCCCTATTACTGTTGAAGAAACTCTGTCTACTCTAAAACAACTAAAACCGGGCAAAAGCCCTGGCCCAGACGGACTGACAGTTTCCTACTATAAGACCTTCATCGACGTGCTAGCGCCACACCTCACTGCTACCTTTAACTCGCTTGCCTCTCCCGACTCTACCCCCAGAGACCTCCTTGAAGCACACATCACACTGATCCCCAAACCAGGTAAAGATGATACCATAGTATCCAACTATAGGCCCATCTCACTCCTGAATGTAGACATAAAATTGTATGCCAAAATTCTTGCTAATCGTATCCTCCCACTCCTACCTAAACTAATCTCCCTAGATCAAGTAGGCTTCGTCCCGGGGAGGGAAGCCAGAGACAACACAATTAAGGCCCTAAACATACACCACTGGTTATCTCACAACACTACCCAAAAAGGATTTCTTCTGTCGTTGGATGCAGAGAAGGCGTTCGACAGAGTGGCATGGGACTATATGTCCGCTACGCTCACGGCCCTGGGATTCCCTCCTAAATTTTTGCAAATGATACTCGCATTGTACTCACAACCGACTGCTCGCCTACGGATCAACGGCCGCCTGTCGAGCGCCTTCTCTGTCTCCAATGGCACTCGTCAGGGTTGCCCGCTATCGCCCCTTATTTTTATTCTTACCTTAGAACCATTCTTACGAAAACTCAGGACCAACCCAGACATTACTGGCATAGAAATAAACAATAAACAATACAAACTTGCGGCATACGCAGACGACATTCTCCTCTTCCTATCCAACCCGCTCACCTCCCTACCTAACCTTTTGAAAGACTTCACCCTCTTTAGACAACTCTCTAACTTACAGATTAATTTTTCAAAATCAAAGGCTCTTAATGTATCCCTCCAACCACAAACGGTGTCTCTGTGCAAATCTAACTTCCCCTTCACTTGGGAAGATACTTCCCTCACATACTTGGGAATCCAACTACCTACCAACTTGACTGACCTCTACCGATTAAATTATCTTAAAATTTTACAAACCATCCAAAATGACCTCCTCAAGTGGACATCGGGACATTTTTCATGGTTTGGGCGCATAGCGATACTAAAAATGAATATTTTACCCCGTATTCTTTATATCCTCCAAGCAATACCTATAGACCTACCCACGTCATTTTTTACATCATATAAGCGACTATGCCGTAACTTCGTATGGGCGGCAAAATCACCTCAAATTAGCTGGGACACGCTCACGCTCCCGAAACCCAAAGGGGGTCTAGGCCTCCCTGATGTCCAAAAATATTATCAGGCGAGCCACCTTACTCGGATAATTGACTGGCACGTCCACGCAAGTTCCAAAGAATGGATCTTAATCGAAAACTCCTTTGACGACACACCACTTACCCTCCTACCATGGATCTCAGATTCCAAGACACCTAAGGCTTCTTCTTCCCACCCTCTCATTGGCGCTACCCTACAAGCTTTCAAACATGTTGCCCGGGCGCTAAAATGGTCCCCATACCCTGGTCCTATGACCCCGTTACAAGGGAACCCAGACTTCCCCCCGGGTATACCCTCTCGAAACTTAACTGGCAATCTCGAACCCCTTACACTGCAGGCCTCCCACTTCTTTCGCAATGGTTCTCTACTCTCATTTCACGATACCCAAATATGCTTCCCGGATCACCACATTCAGTTCTATAACTTTCTCCAGATCAGACACTACCTCACCACGGGACATGACACTACTCTGTGGTCCAGGGATCACACGCCTTTTGAAACCCTATGTACCAGTGATCCCCCCCAAAAGCACCTTGTATCACAAACCTATACGCTCCTATTTGGAGATTCTGATCCTAAACTTAATACGCTAGTCATGACCTGGGAAAGGGAACTCGACATAAACCTCTCCAGTAAAGACTGGGAGATGATTTATCAACGTATACACAAGAATACTATTTGTGTCTCAGCACAAGAGAACTCTTACAAAATCTATGCCAGATGGTACAGAACGCCTAATATAATACACAAATTCCACCCCGAAACCCCTCCAACCTGTTGGAGATGTGGACTGGAAACGGGTACTCCGCTTCACATTTGGTGGGAATGTTCCTTGCTCCAACCATTCTGGCAGAAAGTTGCTGATGCCGTAGCTCACATTTCCACATATACTATGGACTTCACCCCTTCACAATTTCTCCTACAGCACATCTCCCTCCCTCAATCAGTTTACAAACTTTACTGTTTATTTCTATTTTTTTAATTCAGTGAAGTGTATTTTATCCAAAAAAATTGCGTTTGAAAGACCACTGCGCAAATTCCGTGTGACATAAAATATTGCAATAACCGCCATTTTATTCTCCAGAGTAAAAATATATATATAATGTTTGGGGGTTCTTAGTCATTTTCTAGCAAAAAATACAGATTTTGCCTTGTAAGCAACAAGTGTCAGAAATAGGCTTGGTCCTTAAAGTGGTTGTAGACCCCTTTTTAGAACTTGTACTTATAGATAAGCCTAGAATAAGGCTTACCTATAGGTACTGTAAATATCTCCTAAACATGCGCTATTTAGGAGATATTTACCTTGTAGTGTGCCGATGATGTCATCAGGGCATGCGCTGTGAAGAAATGGACCTCCTTGCTGTTTCTTCCCGAGCGAGTGCCGTGACTGGCGGCTCCGGCGCGGGATTGATGTCACGTGGCTCCGGGCCAGTCACACAGCCAGAGTCCATGGCCCCGGAAGGAATAGGGGTGAAGGTGGATGCTTCCACCAACGGGGACAGCGTGGGCTTTGTTTGCAGAATAGGCACATAATAGGCTAGTGTGCGATGCATACTAGCCCATTATGCTTTTACTTTGCAGGGAACAAAAGAGGAAGTAAACCCATCAGGGTTTACTTCATCTTCAAGTGGGTAATGAACATTTTCTGTTGGTAAAGTGAACCAGTAGAATCGATATGCATTTTCCACAGCTTTTCCATTGAGATAGATTATATAGAAAGCTACTGTTGAGCTGCAGTATCCCTAAGAAATTTAGACATTTACTTATAGATTTTATTTATATCAAGGTCCAAGCAGCCAGACATCATGAAAATGTAGAGCTTCCTGATTTTTCATACAATTCATATGAAGGGGATGTTTGGCTCCATATCCTGAAATGAATGTGAATGCAAGGCCCACAAAATGCAACAAATTACCAAATCTCAAATGAAAATAGTGCAATTATGGAAAATGTGAACGTTAAGGGGAATATTCCATTAAAAGGAAACAATGTAGTTACCATACCTAAACAATATTTGTAGTGCTTTGAGCACTATTAAATTAGATTGATTGCAGTGATTGCCAAGGAAATAGTACGAACAATGCAAAAATATGACAGTACAAAGGGCAATAACAAAATGCCCTCATCTGCAAGCTAGACATGTAACCACATCCACTTTTATAATACACAAAAGGACGGTTATTTTTAGCGTAGTTCTGGAACTAGTATAAATCAAAACTAAATACAATAATGAATTAACCTAATCTAGTGGCTAGGCATAACAAAATTAGCTTCTACAACACTCAAAAGAATTGTTATATTTACCTTCAAGAACTTTGTCATCCAGAGTTCAGTAACAGCAGACATATCTTCTCCTGGCATAAGTCAGCAACATAATCTTATGGTCATGGTGTAGAAACTGCAGGAACTGGGATAGGATAACAGTCTTAAGCTGGCTGTATGCTAGTAGGTTTGTATTCATATGAAAATTCATGTTTAAATGTTGTTCAAAAGTGCTTTAAAATTTTGTTTGCTTAAACATTCGATTGTTAAAAACTTAATGTATGGAAATTTTTCCATTCTGCTCCTTTGAATATTCTCATCACTGCGGTCAAAAACGAACATCGATTTGACACCATTAATGATCGGGAAATTTAACAAGTGTTCTTAAGATGACACATTTTGAACTAAATTCTACTAGTTTAGTCTTTTTCACTTCCTACTCTATTATATTGTACAATCTCCTTTAGATTCATCAATAGTGATGTGTGCTGCGAAGGTTTCTTGATCTTACAGTAAAGTACACAGGCCTCTTTAAATCATTACAACTGGGTTATATGCAGCTACCTTCAGGCAATTGGAAACTGGCAAAAAAGAAAGGCTGTAGAAACATCCCCCTGAATACCTCCTTGCATTACCAACTAGCTTCAGGTGATGAACTTCTTTCCTGTACTGAGAGATTCTTACTGTCCTAATATGGAGGTTTTCTCTTTCTTTCTTTCTCTAGATGATTTCTTCCAAGATGTTTACTTCATCAACCCAGCTGCTCTATACCCACTGCGGATAAGTGGACTTGGAGGACCATACATGGCTCATGCCTTATGGATAATGTAGGGCCAGCCTTTAGAGTGCACCCCTTGACATGTAGTGTAGGGTGTGGAGTTAGCTATAAGGTACTTTACAGAACCAGAGCCATGAGCTCAGCCTCTAATAAAACTCCTGAGGGTTTATGCCCACCGTGGAAATGGCAAAGCCAGGAAGAGGTTTACGCCTCCTTTTTATCACTACTGATGTGGTGTATACACACGGAAGAAGCCCTCTAAACATTCAGTCCTAGGGTGCCCATTACTTTTTTCTCTTTGGGGGTTAGGCTTTGACCCTTTCGCTCATTCAGTAGCATGGTCCAGGAAAGTCAAGGTTGATGGTAATTTAGGCACTATATGGATGTCCTGCCAAGGGGGTTCCTGTGATAGCACTACTGTACCAGGTGCTCCACATTGTTTATGGTGTTGTGCTGTGGGCAAAAGTGCTTACTGTGCATTTGCTACCTTGCTTTAGGACAGATTTCTGCCCCGTCCCTGTTTGCATTCAGGACATCAGCCAAGCAAAATTTCCTGGGCACACTAATAGTGGTTTATTCTCACTGATCCTGGGTTACAGCAGCTTGCAGGTGTTTTCACTGAGGTATCCCCCCCCCCCTGCACTACAGCTGCAGAGATCATGGGTACCCCACTGGGGACAATGTATTCACACATGTGGACCATACACGGAAAAACAAGATGGGTTAAGTAGCTCAGGTTTAACCTTTAGTCCTATTGGGGGTTGTAGTAATGCCCCTGGTACCCTCTCCTGTGATGGTTGCCCCCATTCTGAATCCCTCCTTCCTTTGGTCTTAAGCTGGCCTTTCAGCCTGCCTCTTCCTTCCTGCCTACAGAGGAAGTTTCAGAGTTCATGGACAGAATGTCTGACCTTGTTGAGTCTTTAGATTACAGGGGTCACAGCTGTGCCCCTGCTGCCTCCCCTTTAATGTCTTTGGCTTTGGCCTTGACCAGGAGGGGAAGGCATCTGCTAAGGAAAGTTTCTCCCCCACTCAGGCATCTGATCAGGATATACCTGCTGTGGAAATCTCGACAAAACTTAAGAAGACTATTGCTATGCTGATTGAAGCTGTATGCTCTTGTTTAAAATTGGAGCAGCCTGAGCCTGGTCGCCCTAAGGTATTTAGTATAGGGTCTCTAAAATTCCTTATACCAGGTAATACCTTCTTGTTCACATTCTGATTGAGCCTGTCCTGTATAGCAACTGCCTTCACACAGGGAAGATTTTTTTCTCCCCCTAAATGTTTTGTCCAACAATATCCCATTAAGCAAAATTTCCTTTGGAAGTGGGCAATTCCTCTGGTATCCCATCCTGACAAGGCCCCCACTGCCCCTCTGGAGTATAATCCTGTGTTTAAAAATCTGATATATAAAAGGTTAGAGGCCCTCCATAAAGATATCTTTACCCTGGTGGGCCCTGCCACGCAACCTGCAGTTGTGCCTGGCAGTTTGCTAGACCATTGATGCCTGAACAAAGTTTATAGCCCTGAATCCCAGATCAATCCTTGCAGATTTCTCTATTCATTGTAAGTGCCAGCTTTTGCCTGCTGCCTAATGCTATTGCCAGAATGTCTTTGTGGACACATTTCACCTAATTCCTAAGATTAACCTACTCTCTGTACACATGGTCAGAATTCTCTGGCTTAAATGCTTGACAGCTGAACTTCCCTGCAAGAAATGCCTTGAGCAGTCATCCTTTGAAGAGAAATGCCTGTTTAGTCCTTCCTTGGGAACAAGTGGTTATACAAGGATCATGGCTGCAGCCATAGTCCTGGTATCAAAATTTGTAGCCAGCAATGGGCTATCATATTAAAGTGATCTAAATATTTATTTTACAAGGTTCAGAAGGGGGCCCCTCTCCCACTGCAGCTCTGTGCTCCCTCCCACAATCTGTGATCAGCGCTGCCTCTGGAAGTCCCCTCAATCTTCACCTCCCGCTCTCTGCACTACTTCCAGCACCTTCCTCTGAGTTCACAGGAGCCAGAACTACAGAGGAGGCATCAGGTATCAATGCATGCTGACACGGTGACTGTCAGCACGCATTGAGTACACTATAAACAAAATTGTGCGGTATACATGCACCACAATGTTGATTTGTGGCAGAACCCCTGGGGACCACCAAAATGTTCTTGTGGACCATCAGTGGCTCACCGACCACTGGTTAGCGATCACTGTTTTAACCCACTTGTTGGAAAACGGGGCAAATTTGTTACACTATTAAAAGAAGTTCTGTAGGCAATAAAACTGAATCACTTTTAACAGAATCTTCAGAGTTAATGTCACTGCCAGAAATGTGTTTTATTTTCCAGAGCTGTCACAAAATGACACTGTATCAGATTTGTGGGGTGAGAAGGGGGTGGCTGCACTTAGACATTACGGTCTATAGAGAGGAGTGAGAGGACTGAGTCACATGAAGGGGCAGCCAGAATGATTGAATAGTTTGGGAAAATTAATTCGTCAATTAATCTGAAAATGAATGTCAGCAAATCACCAGGTGTAAATATAGAGTATACAGGGATCTTTTGAGCTTTAATACTTAATAGTATAGTGTAGTTTGCTATAGTAGCCTTTAGAAGAAGCAGAATGAAAATTGATAAGATGAAGGTATCCTATCATCTTATCAATTTTCATTCTGCTTCTTCTAAAGGCTACTATAGCAAACTACACTATACTATTAAGTATTAAAGCTCAAAAGATCCCTGTATACTCTATATTTACACCTGGTGATTTGCTGACATTCATTTTCAGATTAATTGACGAGCTGTATTTTAAGCATGTCACAACCCTACACACTGAACCTTGCCTGTAACAGAAACATTAAAGACAGAGTGTCAGGTTTGCTAAAACTTCCAAATGGACAACTGCAGTTTATTTATAATTGCCACTGCCGGTTTGATCTAAAAAATGTTAAGTTGTTGTTTTGTTTGAATATTAGCCTATTTCTATTAGGTTATCTAAATATTTCTTGAATGTGTGCAATTTCAGGTCATAAGGATGAGTTCGTGCGCTGACATCTGTGGGTCCAAGCAGTCACAAAGCACTCCTGAAGGAGGATACCATCGCTATGGAGTTCGGTCCTACCTGCACCAATTTTATGAGGACTGTACAGCTTCAATATGGGAATATGATGATGATTTTCAGATACAGAGATCGCCCAGTAGGTGGAACTCTATATTCTGGAAGGTAAGCAAGCTATTTCTGATTTTTTTACTTTGCTGTATAACACATATGATGGGAGGTGTGACAGTCTGTGAAACCTCCCTATTCAAGTTATATAATCCAACTCCTATAATGGCGTAAGGTCTGAGAAAGGTGCTAGTTTCTTGCGTTTGCTTGTGCTACATTGCTAAAGATGTGAATTGTTGCCAAACTGATACCGTGTTTCCCCGAAAATAAGACTGGGTCTTATATTAATTTTGGCTACAAAAAAGACCCTAGGGCTTATTTTCGGGGGATGTCTTATTAATATCAGTATTTTGACATAATTTTAATCCCCCCAAAAAACATCTTGGTTAAAGTACTTTTTAAGATTATGTAGTCCGTTTTGTGGGAGGATTATGCTGGTGTAGGGTGCAGTGTGTCTCCCTTTGTGGCTGTTTTATGAGAAGTACCTTTTTACAGCAGCCCTCGGCAATCATGTAACCTGCCTGAGCTCTTCTTCTCCGCTCCGAGATTCCCGCTGACGTCAGCCCGCTCCGAGCACTGCAGAGGGAGGGGCCGCAGATGTCAGCCTGGAGGAAAGGGGAAGACCTTCGGCAGGTCAGCGTTGGCTGTGGATGGGGTATTTTGCATGATTGTTGCAGGGGGGGACACACTGCACCTTTATGCCAGTGTGTTCATTTTACAAAGCGGATAGATTTTTTTTTACATGAACTGTACTAGGGCTTATTTTCGGGGTAGTGCTTATATTGCAGCCCTCCCAGATAATCGCGCTAGGGCTTATTTTCGGGGAAGGGCTTATTTTCGAGGAAACACGGTAGGGTAGAGTTATTGGTTTAGGTATGTGGACAATACATGGGTCAAGATAAACACACATGAAGTGCAAGCCTTTAGCGAACACATACACCCAGTTCCTAAAAACATCTTGGGAATTTACACAGAATAACAAATTACTCTTTTTGGACTGTGTGTCAAGGAGGGGGTGACTTGGACATTGAAGTCTGCAAGAAGCCCACACACCAGTAATTGCTTTTTGACTCACACCAACCACTAGAACACAAACTAGGAGTTATTAGGAATATGCAACTTCAGGCTGGGATGGTTATAATAAACACAGAGTGCAAAGACAAAGAACACAGACATCTTGGGTGACCTTTAAAGTTTGGGTCTACCCAGAATGGGCTTTCAATATATTTTCCACAAGGTCAAGCAAAAACATGGTGTCAGAAACCATGAAAGCAGGCCAAGACAGAAGTACAGTTAAATCACACTTGTTTAATAATAAAACTAAAAATAACAAATGTAGTCGAAAAATAGCCAAGTTCAGTAACCGGAACAGATAGTCAGCCAAGCCAGAAGTCAGGGATCAATGTAGTGGAACAGCAAGCAGGATCTGGAGCCAGAAGGGATGTCAGCAAAGCAAGTCTTGAACAGGATCGCAGGAGATAGTTTCTGTTATGTGACCAAGGCGAAGGCAGAGCTCCTCTGGACTGGACGGCTTAAGTAGGCAGGACTGATGAGCAGGATATCATCAACAGCTGAGTAACTGTGGAGAGATAGGAGCTGGCAATTAGCTGACAGCTGAGCGGCCAGCTCAGAGAAGGAAGGGCCTTTGAACTGAGGCGAGAACCAGAACACACAGAAAAAATATAGTCATCCTTTATGTGACAGGGGTGTCAGAATTGTAATAAACATCCCATTCTTGTGTTTTTTAAGCAAGCAACACACTGAGACACTAGCATGTACTTCCAAAAGACACAACATGCACATATTGGATAGAGAGGACAACTGCTTCGTAAGAGATGTCAAAGGGGCCATCTATGTCAAACTGGAGTAACAATCCCTAAACAGGGGTGGGGGCCTTTTTATGTAATTTTAACATCTCTATCCAGACGATTTGACAACGGTTCACAACTTCAGCCATGTAACTTTTAACATGTGTCTTAGACTTTATGGGAATTGGTTTTATGTTCATTAAGGAACAAGTCAAATTAAATGTATTACTATAGGCATCTAGGTGGCACGTAGCCCTCCTTCCCGCCCTTTCAGAAAAAAACAACTTGGGCACTGGGGGTGCTAAAAAGCCGTTTGGGAAAGCTTTGTTTTGTGTGCTCAAAACACCCCCTCAATGCTAAAGGACATGTAGGCTGGTATAAACATAGCAGGCAGGCCAGCCGCTAATAAATTGTAGACGCACTTTCTTTGTAGAAATTTTAAATAAATGAAGCTGAACCTGTATTGAAAACACAGGTTTGACACTTGTAATTTCCCTTTAGGATTAATAAAGTGTTCTGATTCAATAGACAATATTTGCATTTTCAGTAGAAAATGCAGCTCAACCAGTTGAATTTTGCTTACAAACAGGTTAAGGGAATGCCAGGTACTGTAAATGTGCAGAGAAGATTAGGGAGAATGTTACAATAAGCAAAAGAAGGAATTTGTGACTTTAAATGAAGCAGTTGAGAGTGCAGAGGTAAAGGTATAAAAATATTTATTTCATGACAATATATAATAAAAAGTTAATTTCATATATATACAACCATTTGTAATATGTACAAAATATCAGCATGATGAATAAGTATAATCTAAATGAGTACATAGTAATCAAATTGGTGGCATCTATAACAATAATATAACCTGCATATAAAGACAATAAACAATAAAGAGCTTTATATACTAAAGAACAGATGTTACCAGTTGTACGGGTATTCAATTTTCATTGGGCAAATGTCCACAAATTTGGCTTTATACTTAGGGTAGTTGTTGCTCAAAGAATTTAAGGCAAATGTCAGGCAAATTGTTCATCAAATCTCTGATAAATATACTTCTTAGATCAGGGGTAGGCAACCGTAAAGAGGTGGAGATCTACCAGAACAAAATGGGAGAAGTCAAAGATCACTGGGCACAGTGTTTCCACCTGGCACATGGCAATTATGGGTTAAAATCAGGTGGTGAGGAGACAACATATCGCCTCCTCACCACCTGTCAAACACACTCAGAATATTTTTCAGATGAGCAACAGTGCCTGCTGCACTTGCGAATGAGCCCTTAGTTGCATTTGGCAGCAGCACCCTTAGGGCTCATTCACACGTGAAGTTAGGGGGGGGTTTATTTGAAAAAACCTTATGGTTGAGTCATGGTTTTACCGCCGGCAATCCCTACCTCCTTGTGTACACATGCTGCAGCAGGATTAAGTCCCTTGTTACTTTTGGTGGGTGCAACCGCCTGACAATTGGGACCCATTCAAGTAAATGGGGCCACTCTGCAACTTTTGGTGGGTGCAACCGCCTGACAATTGGGACTCATTCAAGTAAATGGGGCCACTCTGCAAGCACCCTGCAACTGCATGCTTCTGTGGGGTCCAAGGGGTTAAATCAGGTGGTGAGAAAGCAACACAACGCTGCTATTATGCCCAATGTATTGCTTCACACTGACCTGAAGATCTCTTCTTTGCTGCTGCTGGCACCACTCTGGAGACTGCCAGATGGGATAAGAGGTAGAGTGCAGTTGGTATCAATCTGCATTTCTGATAGTAGCCAGCACTAAAGAGGAGGCATCTTCTTATGTGGCTCTTGCTCCCTACTACAGCCCCAACTTTACAAGTAGTCCCTCTGCATTGCACTCTGTTTGATGCTCTGGAATGGTGGGTCAGCAAACCGAGATCTACGCATCACCTGTCTGAGATCTACTGGTAGATCGCGATCTACAGGTTGCTGACCCCAGCCTTAGATGAATATTTTCTTTACAAAAGCATGTGTTCCATAAATAGTGCTTATCAGCCAATTGTTTAATCATTACCACCTTAACCAGTGATTATTAAGCAGAAAACTATTGGTATTGCCGAAGGAGTTTATAATCTTTTTGGCCAATGTCTAGGGGTGGCACTTGACCACTAAAATCTCCTTTCTGACCATTGATGTGCAACTGTTGCCACTGCAATAGTTCTGTTTCAGAACTATTTAGATTATAAGACAAATACTCATATCAGTATTGCATCACAAGGTGATACTGGCATTTAATGCAAAACAATATTGTGCATATTCAAGAATATCTCTTGTCAGGACAATTTCAGCACATGTACACAGGATTGCGTGTAGCTGTTAATGAGGCCAGATGATTCTTTTAATCTAGATAGCAGAGATAAGCAAATTATGGCAAATCCATTCCACTGGAGAGTCAGTAGTGCGGAGCAGAGGCTTTTACTAACTTTATTTGGCAAATATTTGCTTCACTCTGAAAAATAGTGATCTGTTAAAATATAATCCAAAAGACCATTTACTAGTTCACTGTACAGCAGAGTTGCAGGTTACACAGTTGCCCCCATAATAGGACCATGCTCTAAGGAAGAACAGGCTGTCTGCCAATGGGTGACCTACAGCACCCAATGAGTGCCTGTATTTTATTTATATTAATTCTTTAGCATTAGTGAGGGACTGATGCTTTAAATACTATAGGAAATCATCAAACAGGAGCACCTTCACTTGCATATTTGTGAATTTTGTTAGTAGGTCTTTTATATGAAGCAACTTTAATGTTAGGTTTAGTCTTTAAACAGATTCAAATGACTTGTAATAATTACCAGACTTTGCACACTTTCCTTATAGGTCGGACTCATATCGGGCATTGTCCTCATGCTGACAGGTATAACAGTTCTTGCTGTTGGGTTTCTGGTGCCACCTAAAATCGAAGCCTTTGGAGAAGAAGATTTTGTTGTTGTGGACAGTCATGCTGTCCAGCTCAATGGAGCTCTCGATGTTTGTAAATTGTCAGGTGCCATTATGTTTTGCATTGGAGGAACAACACTAGCAGCATGTCTTCTGATGTCTGCTTTTGCTAAAAGTTACTCCAAAGAGGAGAAGTACCTGCAACAAAAATTTAAAGAGAGAATAGCAGACCTTAGGGCTCATGTTCACCCTGTTACAAAGGCTCCAGCTCCAGGAGACTCGAAGATACCTGTCACTCTCTCCAAAGTCCAAAATGTCCAACCTTCATCTGAAACCTGACATTTACCTGTCATTGTAAACACCATTAAATCGAAAAGGTCAGCTTTTGTGTTACAGTAAAGTCTTATTTTGCTGTACAGTTAAACTGTACTTGGCAGGAAACTATATGAATAGGCCAAATAATAGCAAAATGTGAAAAGATCTTGAGTTCTTGTGTGTCAGTGTGGGAAGCTTACCTACCTGAATGGTAAACCTTCTGAAGAGTACACATGTTAACAGTCAGTAGGCCCCATCAGTAGTCCAACGTGACAACAGAAACATACTGCTTGTTTGTGTTTTTCTTTACTGTCGCTTACTATGTGAACGCATTAGGTGCACAATATGATCACAATTAGTACCAGCTATATAGGAAAGGAACACATTTCTGTAATGAACAGCTTAAGGAAGAATGCTAAAGGCTAAAAACACACTTCACTTGCACAGACTACATCCTTGGACGTATTAATCATCTAGCAAAGTTAATTGCATCTCCTTTTTCGGCTAGTTTATGTGTTTTTACTATTTATTGTGCTCTTTTTTACTTTTTTCTTTAAACAAATTGTCTACTTTTTTACCATACTTTTTAAGGCTCTATTACTTCCATACCACCACATATCTCTCGACCTTTCAGATACAAATATGTGACACATTCATTCTTTCCTCGTATACACTCAAATTCAACCTTTAGTTGGACTATACATTTGGATATATCAAGGGTAGATTTACTTAAAGTTTTACTGGCCTGACCTTGTAAATGCCTTGTTGCTGATATTATCAGTAGGACATTTTTTTTTCCAGAAAAGATGGCAGCCTTAATCATATGGTAATCCCAAAAGACTTACTGTTTGAAACTATGCTCCCACTGTCAGCAATTATCATAACCTATAGAAGTTAAATTAAGAGATCCTGTTACCAGACATTATTTGAACAACAATCTTCCCAAAATATTACACGTGCATTTAAGGTATTGTATGCATGTTATTTACCTATAATACCATCCCTTGTGTAGACATCCAAAAGACTTGAGACTACTGCTGGGCTCCGCCATCTTGAATGTGGTGTATGTAGACTTAGAGCTGTCACTCAAGGGACATTTTATAGTATTCCCCTAGCAGTTACAAAAATGGTTATATAGGGAGAAGAGGATCTGGGCTAGCACAGATAGTAATTAGACACTCTCAGCGGAGGAGGGGGCTATGACATGGCAGAACAAATTTGGAACTGTGGCAGTGCTAGGGAATTCACTCTTCCATGAGTGGGCATATTCCCTAGCAAGTTCAAAGGCACATTGCACAATAATGAAAAAAAAATATATGGAAAGCAAAAATGGTGCAAGTACGCATTTGTTTAAAACTCTGGATGTTTATGAATTACCTTTTTAAGTTGTTGGCAGGGTCTCCTTAACTTCTTCAGCACTTGTTGATGGGTATTCACACTAGTAGGTTTGGCCATATCTTATTTAGTATTAGCCACACTGGTCCTAAGACAGTTTCTGCTACAGTTTCCATGTTAAAGTCCAACTGAAGTCTCACACCCTATTTTCTCTGTATAGTCTGTATCCCTGCAAACAGCGATTTTAATATATTTTTTAAAATAACAAACATGTTATACTTACATGCTCTGTGCAATGCACATCGTGGCCCATAACCTCCTCCTCTGGAGTCATCCACCGGCACTCTTGGCATCCCTATTTCGGCATCCCTCATAGGAATCTGCTTCCTTTGGTGTACTTAGAAAAATCTCCGCTGTCCCAATCCAGTCTGTGTAGTTAACATGGGTGAGATGGCTGCAGCCTTGCACTACTCCACTCTAGAGGGTGTGGCTTGTGGAGTGATGTAAGGCTGAGGCCATCTCACACATGTTAACTACATAGACTGGATTGGGAAAGCAGTGTTTTTCATGTTGGCACCCCATTCCTGAGCACCAGTGGGAACATACATATTTCCATTCTTTTCTTAGAGCGGCACTACAAGTATAAGCTGCTTCCTATGCTGTATGCGTACACAGCTCTACCGTCCCCTTCTCCCTCCTCACAGCACTTGATTAACAGCATCAGGAGCCAATGGCTCCTGCTGTTTCTGAACCTCTGAGAGGGGACAGAGAGAACCAGCACTGCTGCAGATGGGCACAGAGCTGGAATGATGCAGGAGTGGTGGGGGGAACAACTAGTGGAAGTTTTTTTACCCTAATGGAGGTAATACTTTTAGGTAAAAACCTTTTGGCTTTAGAACCGCTTTAACTTGTTTTGTTGTTTTTGGAAATACCTTGAAATACTTCTTATCATAACGGTAATGCACTTCCTGCCATCCCACTTCTGTGCTCTATGTTGGCATAGGTGAGTATCCGCTTCCCTCCTCATTTAAAGCTTCATCACAAAGAACTGAAGAGAGGGGGTGGATCTGACCGGTGTCAGTTAGAATTCTGAATGCACCAAGTCAGATGTTAGTGCTTACTAAACTGCATAGCCATCCTTTGACACTGTGCAACTGCTATAACATGAACATGTAGGAAAAACTATGACAGTAGAGAATTATAGTATTATGTCTCCCAAATTGGATTTCCATTTCCGAGACTTCAGTTGGACTTTTAATGTGTTTTTCTGCCACAAATAAGAAAATGGAAGCTTACTTAACATTGTCAGTTGAATAATTCTGGGCCATTTTTTTCCAGTATGTTGCCTAATGGAAAGAGATGAGCATAGATCTCTAGTTGGTGGAAGCCTATAGACAGCAATTATGGAAAATCAATTCAGTAAAAAAAGCTAAAACCTGAATTCATTAGTGTATATAAACGTAAACATGTAAACAACAAGTATTATGCGTACATGCTCTCTGTAAGTGCCAGTTCAGTTGAGTATGCACTTTGCCTCTAGGGTACAATATAGTCAACAAGAGAAGGATAAGGCTTTGACTGAGAGCATCGTTAAAAGTGAGAATATTATTCAACAGATTCTCCCTAATGTGTTCTATTTTATATCATCAGGATTACAGGCGTCTCTCCTGCCTGGTTTAATTCTAGTATTCATTATGGAACGATCATTTAGAGAATATAAAAACTCTCAGGGACTTTTATGAAGATAATATATTAACAGTTCTGATGTGCTCAAGAGATCACAGCTCACTATTACTGCAACAAAATAAAAAAGTCAAACATTTTAAATTTAATAAAACAGAATAAATATTACTGGTAGAAATACATATAGCACTATATCCTACAAAGCTATTAATCCATTCCAGTTTCATAATTTGCAGTGCTTCTGCCTCATTTGCTGCCTCAGCTAATCGAACTGTAATAGTTGCTTATACACTTCTGCGTTTTATCGCTGAAATGTAGGCAGCTGTTATACTCTTGACTGTGCAGCCATCTGCGAAAAGTAACATTTTCAGCACTTTGCCCTGTGACTCCAGTCGATGTATGAGTGCTGAAAAAGAAAGCATCAAAAACAGCTAATGTGCTGTTAATGTCTCCAATCTGAACATTGCTTTCAAGTCACTTTGAAAGCAATTCAGCATTACTTGGATAAAAAAAAAAATATATATATATATCCTTTTTTCATTCTGTTTATGGCTTCTGCAAGGGCAAGCTGACCTTGTATATCTTTTTTAATATCCTATCTTTTTAACTCTCAGATAACTCAAATAAATGGTCCAAGTTTTCTCAATTTGTATATGTGAATGGATTAAAATGTCACCAGTTAATCTATAAATTTGAAAACTAGCTGTGAAGTTTAGTTTACTTCTAGATAGAGAATGATTTTTGCTACCAAAGTATGTTGTTCTAATACGCTTGTACTTTTGCACATTCACAGGCCCTCTTTCGTTATTCTTGATATATAGGGAGACTCCATCCAAAATGAAAAATACTGTTTTGGGATAAGCATTCTGAATTGAATCCAAACCCTGACGATGACTTAGTATTTATTTGGCGGCACAGCAACTTCTTTGAGTTACTGTTCATACTCATATGTACATTCTTCTGTGACCACACAAAGCCAAAGCAGCTAATAAACTAAATAGTGTGGCCTGGATACAAACCCACATAAGCATTGAATGAGAAGCAATTTTAAGGCAATTGTAACATATAGAAATACATAAAGGAATTAAAACATTTTGTAATGGGCTTGATTGGGTATCTGAGCACAGGTTCACTGTGCCAAAATAAGAATACCTTCCTTAATCAGCCCCACTGAGATTTCATTTCAAAGCTGAACATTTCTAAGCCAAGTTTAACTTAGACCTATTGAGGGTAGCAAAATTGTATTTAATTTTTATGAATGCGCTGCTTCAAGGGCGATCTGTATTATAGAAATATTGCAGCTGTAAGTAGAAGCTTGTGTGTTGACTTTTAGGTAGATGTAAACCTAAACTGGGATACATTTCTTTTTGCTATAGCGCAATGTTTCTGTAACACATGCATGTTGTTTTTGCTTAGAAAATATTGTTTTCATATTTTTATAATTTTATCTCATGCCACGTACACACGATCGAAATTCTCGTTGGAAAAAGCTCTGATGGTTTTCCCGTCGGAATTCCCACGAAATTTGTCTCAAGCTGTCTACACGCGGTCACACCAAATTCCGACGGTCAATAACACCGCGACATACAACATGTTCGACGGCACTATAAAAGGGAATTTTAATGCTTCCGAGCATGTGTCAAATTGTTTCCGAGCATGCGTCGGAATTTTGTGTGTCGGAATTGCATACATACGATCGGAAAATCCGATAGAAAGGTTTTCCGTCGGAAAAATTAAGAACAGGCTCTCAATCTAAAGTCTGTCGGAAATGCCGACAGAAAAAGACATACACACGGTCGGAAAATCCGATGAGAAGCTCCCATTGCACTGTTTCCATTGGAAATTCCGGCCGTGTGTACGTGGCATTAGTGCAGCTTCTTTACTGCCTTATCCTGACTACACTGATAGTCCCTCATCCCCTCCCTAAGTGTATGTGACAGTGTGGCAACACAGGAGAGCAAATGGGAGATAGCGACAAAACATTGTCATCCTATAACACAACTTAACTGAACAAGTACATTCATGGCAGAATTACCAGGTATTATTATAATAACCTGTAGATTGAAAATGATTGAAGATGACTTTTGAAATTGTATTACTCTGTAATATGTTAATAAATACATGGGATTTCAGGGAATGGGTTTACATCTACCTTAGAGCGGAACTTTACCCATGACAACTTGATAAAAAATAATGTTCTTTAGCAAGGAACATACATTCCACATTAACAATTATGCTACCAAAATGAGTGTGTGCTGAAAATTGCCTCCAGCATTGCTCCTGTTTCTTCTTGCTGGTTGCTGCCATTTTGCTGAAGCCCAGAGTCCCTGAACAACAGTAAATCATAAAGCGGAACTAAACACATCGATTTAACAGTTTCAGAAAACAGATACATTCCTGGAATAACAGGATTGCTAACTGTCACATTTGCCTGTGTCCTCAACCAAACTGTCAAACCATCAAATGGCCAGTGTCATAACTGATCACATGTGCAGCACCATGACAGTTGCAGATCAAACAGAAGCAGCTTCCTTGACTGTAAAGGAAAGGAAGGTTTAATTCTGCTTTAAGGCTGTCAGCAGATTGGCCTCTACAAACTCAGCAGTGCCTAAAGATGGAGAGCAACTGAGCATGCGCAGAGCAAGGTGAAATGGTGTACTACTGGATTTTAAACAGTATAGATATCTATTTTTAATGTTTTACATAGCTATACCTACAAAAGGGACCAGCCTGAAGTGATCTAGCAGGACTTCATCTTCTGACTAAAGTTTCACTTTAAAGATTCTAGAAGGGAGATCTCTCTGCCATAGTTCACAACTCAGTTCCAACCTTAAAATGTCTCTCCTTCTACAACAACAGGGATCTTCCTAACTAATATAACATTGTTTAAACATTCATTAATGTGAGTGGGCCTCTGTCTTAACTGCCATGTGTAGAATTGCACAAATCCATCACTGGAATCAATGCAAACACAGTAGGTAACTCTCCAGCATTTTGTTAAACTGACCGTTTGACAGGGTTAGTGGTTTCCACAAAGCACTGCTATGATCTACTGCCATTTATAATTAAAGCATGTACTGTATAGGATATATTCAAGTATGCCATTGTGAAAACACTTCTATTCTATTCTTACACACAGGCATTTCCATATGTAGGCACTGTACTCTTGACTGGTTATAGTTTTTATTTTCTTAAAAGTAGTATAGTATCTATTTTTATTATATAAATGTCCTCCTGTTTTGCAATACTTGCTTTGTCTTCTAATTTAAATTAGAATAGTGAATTACAAATTATTAAAACAACACAAATGTATTTTTCTTCAAACCTTCATATGTAAATAGGACATATTTAAAGAGAATTTGTACCTAAAATGTATAAAGTTTTCTTTTAACCGCAGACACCCATAGGTCTTCATATATAGTACCTTCAGTTATCTTCTAGAGGGACTCTGTAGCCCAAAAAGTTGGGTCGCTATTATGCAAATACCAACCTATTTCTAGAAGCAGGTTTTATTGACCAGTAGTGCGGTGTGAGAGGCAACAGAGGGTGAGGTCAATACTACATTTTCCAAACTAAATTTGTAAATTTGGTGTGTACATAATAGTTTTCTGGGGTTTGGGCTCCCAGGACTATATAGAAGGTAATTAATGGTATTTGCTAGGTACCTCCATTTGACCCCTAACCATGGTTTACTTTCTTATACTTCAAGTGCCAGTGTGCATATATATCAAAATAATATAGCTCTGCTAGGAAATACATATGTATTCATTTTAAAAGAATCGGAAGTGACATCATGAAATTGTTCTGGTCCTCCAAGGCCATAGAGTAGATGGCTGTGCCGTGGGATCGTGTCTTGGGCGAACCAGCAGAAACGGTAAGCCCAAGAAACACCTGCGAGCGGCAGGAGGGGGGACGTCCTCTCCCGCCCCCTCGGAAACCGTTTTGGTGGCTCATGAGCTGCACAGACTGGTTTCATGATAAAGCTGGCCTCCTGCAGAAAAAAAACATTACCGGGGTTATGGCTGATATCTTCAGCAATAATCTTGATAAACCACTTGCCAATCACATTGTATTTATATGTATTGCAGTCGGCAAGTGGTTAACCCATGCATTGTTTACACTGAGTATAATGAAATCTCTGAATGGTGGAGAGTCTGATGAATGAGAGGATACTCTTCCCCATTTAGAGATACGGGGAAAAGTCATTATTTGGCTAAACTTCAGCTTTAAGGCAAGGCAAAAGAAGAACAATCATCCTTGCCTTGTGAAGGCAAGTGATAATGATGACAGTCCTGGTTCCAGCCCTATGAAGTACAAGTCAGCAATGGTAGGTCCCATAATTCTGTATTGACATGTTCGGTTTAAGTGAAAGGTCTTTCCAGAATTTCTTTTAATGAAAAACTATTTTTAAACAGGAATAGCGCTTATTTTTTCCAAATTCTAATCTGAGTTTACCAGGTATTTTACTTATTTTCAATTTGTTAACAGTTATCCCTGAAAAAATACCCTAGGTTAAATTCACAATGCTAAAATGCAAAGATAAGGACCCTTACAGTAGGTCAAAAAAGTAACAGTTATTTTAAAATGAGGTATGAAAATTACAACCACATGTCTAAAATATCGTTGTGCCTAAACTTTGTGATTTGAGCCTCTTGGGTTAGACTACAAATGTTTTATTCCAAAAAATACTAAGTGGTTTGTAAACTATAGCAACACAAATATGCAAAAATTCTAATTACATAATGCAAAAGTTCAAGTCCTTGTGAATTACGGAAAGCCTTGTTGTCTAATGTATATTTCTGTGTATACAAGTAATAATATATGTACTTACACCGAACTTTCACTTCCCATGTAAAGTGATCTAGTTATTGTCTCTTTAATATTGCTTACCTGTCAACAAGAGCGTGACAAGTAAAATTCCAATTATAGGTGGAGACTGGTGGGCTTTGATCCCTTGGGGATTTTGGAGTCGCCTTCTATTTTTGTAGAGCCTGTTATAATTTAATTCATAGAATATATATTCATACAATACATTGTTATTAGAAAGTAATTCAGCTGGTTAAAAATATGGTGGCCTTGATGTGTCAAAATAACCATTATAAAAGGTCAAATGTTGCCCTTATTTACAAATGAAGGGTACCCTGTCATTTATGTAGGGTAGAGTTGAAGAGTCTGATTGGTACTCTGAGCAACTGGGTTCAATGAGGTTTGAGTCACTGGCCTGAAAAAGTATGCATATCTGTAATGTCAGAGTTGGGTTAGACATTGTATAAATTAAAAATGTTGCTTTACAGTACAGGGTCAATCCATTCAAAAAAGTATTTTCAGTTATAGTTGGTGTTTGATGGGCTGGTGCCTTTATGTATCTCTACTCTAGAGGGGAAATGTCTCCACTCCTAGCTTTGTTATGTCACACCTTGGCATTTCATTCTTGTGCTACAGCATGGGTGTTCTGAGGTGCCCCCACTCCTCCTATTGAATTATGCATAACATAAAAAAACAATTAGGAAACGTGGTACCCCTCATTACTTCTGCTGCATGGATGCAGCCCATGTTGAGCGATGAGATCTCAACATAAGAGATGTAAGAAACAGTTAGGTGATTTATTGTAACTCTCCAGAACCCACCATTACCACTATACCCATTTTGAATGAAATGACCCTTTCATGCCTTTCAATATAAATTTTTCTTGTTTCTTTTATACAGTCTAGGCACAGTTCGTGATTTTTCCTGCACAAACCAGTTGCTGCTTATTGCATCAGCTTTTCATCTGCCTTGTCATACTTAGCAATTATGGAACTAGGCCACAACTCAGCAGGGTCTGATCGCATAATCTGCAAGACACAAAAACAAATTCACAAATCAACAATATTGGCTGTAGAGGGAATATCTAGATTGTCTGAGTAATATTAATAATGAAGAAACAATTAATATAAAAGACAAATGTCATTTGAACATTACTTGTCATGTTATATAATGGTTTCCCATGCTGGTATGTTGGAAAAGATGTACGATGCTTGACTAAATGAAGAGGGCAGATGAGTTATCTGAAATGTTCCCATGTTTCCCTGTTGAGTTTCACATAAGTAGAAGTTTTTGTTTCTTATTGTCTGATAATAAAATATCACTGAGCAAGAAACCTGTGTGCATTGTATCATTGTTTCAAATTATTTAATCTGTTTTCAGGTTTTTACAAACAACTTTATAGCCAAAAGGCAGTCCAGAGAAGGACCCTTGCTTTACGCGTAAAAGCAGCAGTTTGTTTGCAAAGGACAGACCCCCTGCTGATTCAGAGCTTCAGCTCTCCACTCAGCGGGAAGAATAATCTATGCCAATTGCAAATTTACAATCCTGACCAAGCAGGGGGTGTATTAAACCTCTGTAGAGAGACCACTGCTTCTACACAAAGAGCAAAGGACCTTCTCTACAGCATGCTGGTAACAGTCAGGCTTTTCTATTCAGGCTCTATCTGCTTTCTAAACAAAACAAAATGTACAAAACTTTGCACACCTTTTGTTTCGACCCATCTAGAATATTTTTGGCTGATTTGGGCCCCATTCACTCTTGCAGTTAGAGCTATAGTGTGAACTCTGGCAAGTATCAGATGCTTTTGGTGGCCAGAATGGTAAGTGGCAAGTGTGAATGGGGCCTTAAACTAAAGGTCATTTGGGCTTTAACTTTTAACTGCCTTTTTACAAAGAGGACTTTACCTCTTTACCTACCTTTAGTCTAGCACCAGAGTTGCTTTAAATGTTTTGAAAATTTAAACAATATCATGTGATAATAACATCACCTGAACTCAATCACTGACTTGCATTTGATTCATCAGTCACATTCAAATGATTTTTTGCATGACAATGGATGTGAGAGACATACCTACCACATGCTAATTTTCTGTTTATTTAGGCGTGCACTTTAAGCCTAATATGGTAAATACCTATAAGCAACACAACTATTAAAAAAAGGTAATTACAGTACATGGAAAAGTTTATCTTATTCATACAGTACAAGACACAGACTGGAAATTCATAGACCCTGTGTTATAGGCTGCTACCGTCAGGTGAATGAACACTGGCAAAGCTTTTGAACACACCCTTTTAGATTTACCCCTATACCCTTACCGCATTCTCTAAGACCTTAGTTTTATGCTAGTGTTTTGTAGATGATGGACCCCTTCTCCCTTACGGAGAAATTTCTATGCTAAACTAGTTCTTATTACTTAGAAATTCTTCACCCAAATCTGAAACCTCGGCAATACCTTGGAAACCATACCATAGACCCCACTCTGTGGGGATGGTCTGTAATGTTGCTTCAGGCACTGGATCCTGCTTAGGTGCTCTTAGCTCAGCAATTAGTAGAACGTGTGTAGTTAGCTACACGGGTCCAGGGCTGAGGTCTATTCCTATGGTTATCAGACCCTGAAGACCCATCAGGGCTTTGCCCACTGGGACAGGCAAAGCCTGCACCCATACAGGGACCAGTGATGTGGAAAGGTAAGACAGGTTTGTTCTCATACCAGGCTGTTATGCGGCGTACACACGGTCGGAATTTCCGATGGAAACAGTCCGACGGGAGCTTTTCATCAGATTTTCCGACCGTGTGTATGCCCAACGGTCTTTTTCTGTCGGAATTTCCGACGGACTTTGAATTAAGAACCTGTTCTCAATTTTTCCGACGGAAAACCTTTCTATCGGATTTTCCGATCGTGTGTATGCAATTCCGACACGCAAAATTCTGACGCATGCTCGGAAACAATTCGACGCATGCTCGGAAGCATTAAACTTCCCTTTTATAGTGCTGTCGAACGTGTTTTATGCCGCTGTGTTATTGACCATCGGAATTTGGTGTGATCGTGTGTAGGCAACACAGTTTGAGCAGAATTACGTCGGAATTCCGTCGGAAAAACCGTCAGAGTTTTTTCCGACGAGAATTCCGATCGTGTGTACGCGGCATTACTGTAGCATTATAGCAAGTATGAGAATTAATATCTCTACTTCTTGCAGTATACATATTATTAATGTCTCCTGTAAACTATATATTTTTACTAGGAGACTTGCAAAGTCCAAAAAAACATTTGCATAAAGTGGGCAAATATAATAATTGAGTTTTTTGTTGAAAAGGGTTTTACCCCTCTCAGAATCATTGGCGACCAATATCCAGAGGAAAAATAATTCACTAAAAAGTGGCCTGTTTCAGTTGTGGCTGCTGTCTAATGCCTCGTACACACGATCGGACTTTCCGACAACAAAACCGTGGAATTTTGTTCGAAGGTTGTTGGCTTCAATTTGTCTTTCATACACACGGTCACACAAATGTTGACCAACAATTACAAATGTAGTGACATACAAGACGTACGGTGAGACAATTAAAAAGGAAGTTCAATAGTAATGCGTGATTCCGAGCATGCGTGTTTGTACTTTGGACTTTTGTCTGATGGACTGTGTACACACGATTGAAAAATCTGACAACAAACATTTGTTGGCAGAAAATTTGAGAGCATGCTAGCCAACATTTGTTGGCGGAAAGACTGACAACAAATGTTCGATGGAGCATACACATGGTCGGACTTTCTGCCAACAAGCTCACATCCAACATTTGTTGTCGGAAAATCCAATCGTGTTTTCGGGGCATTAGTCTTAAACAAACATCTGATTATGCTATAGAAAATGTTCCTTCATTTGGCTTCTGATGAATAGTCAGCGGTACACTCAAATCAAAGACTTCCAGGTTCCTTGCTAGAGGAATGAAATAGATTTGTATTTTTCAGTATGTTTGACATCTATATTTATGTATTATAAAAGCAATTGGAGAGGTATACATTGATCAGTAGTATTTTCATCACAGAGCAGTGTAGGTCAAAATTAAAATGATCAAATCAACAACACAACACTGAGCATAACTAAAGGAGCATGAAGTAAAGGGGCAAGCATGGGACTGATCAAGCCAAACATTAATAGAAAAAACATAACTGCTATGGGAATATGTCAATCAATGAGCAGGAGACATAGTAACTCATAGCATTTAAAGCATTAATAATCCGCCCCAAAAAAAAATAAAAAATTGGGTCCCCTGCAGCATTATGCTGTAACGTGCTAGTATGAACCACATACTAGCACATTATGACAGACTTACCTGCACACAGAGCCATTCAACGCAGTACTTCCATGGCTCCCCAGCGCTTCCATCTTCACCAAGTCTTCCTTCTGGATTTGTGGGCTCTGGCTGTATGAATGGCAGGGGCAGAGATGATGGTACTGGCTTACCTGTAGGTACAAGTTAATAAGTGGACTTGACTTCCAATTTAAAGGAGTTTCCCTAAAATAGTAATCCCCTATTATATGATCCTCTTGTAGCCCCATGAAAACAGCCACTGCCATCATACTTGTTACCTTAGTTTGCGGACTAATGCCCAACCAAAGAAATACTGACCTAGCCACACCATAAGAGTTGAATACGTAAGCGGTGAAGTGGTTAAGGACAAAGTTCCATGTTTCTTAGGGATCCATATTTGGGTAAAAATATCTGATCTGCTGAGTGTCATCTCCAGGTTAACCCATAGTTTAGAGTCTTTATGATACTTCCTTGTGAAATGTGTTCTACTACACTCCGATACGAAAGATGTCTCTTTCACTATATCCAGTAGTCCACAGGGGTGTCTCCCATAAATCAACTCAAAGGGGAAGAATCCTGTGGAGGCCTGGGGCACCTCTCATATGGCAAACAACAAGGGAGGCAACAAGCAATCCCAATCACGATCATCCTCCTCAACCTCTTTTTTTTAGCATGTCCGTTAAGTTTTGTTGAATCTCTCCACTAACCCGTCAGTTTGTGGATGATACACCTTTAAACAGTTTACGGAGCTCCTTCATCAATTTAGAATAAAGGGTGTACCTTGATCCATCAAGATCTTGGATGGGATCCCTGTTCTCTGAAACAACTCCCATGCAATGACCTTGGATGAGCAATTTCTTAAAGGGGCAGCTTACGGATACCTGTGGCATAGTCAAGGACAACTAAATTGTATTGGTGTCCCCTAGCAGATTTGGGTAAGGGGCCTGCCAAGTCCATGGCTATGCAATCAAAGAGAACCCTGATAATTGGAAACAGTACCATCAGACTGTGAAAATGGGGTGTTGGAGCGGTTCTTTGACAGGTGGGGCAGGACTCACAGTAGTCCTTAACTTCCCAATATACACTGGGCCAATAAAAACGCTGTAAAACCCGTTCCTGAGTTTTAACTGCTCCAAGGTGACCCCCAAGTACATGACTATGATCCAAATGTAACACCTTAGACCTAAAGGATTTGGGTACCACCAGTTGGTCCAACACTTCATCATTGACTTTAGTTACTCTGTACAATAAGTTGTGATTCACATCAAAATGGGGGAACTGCACGTCATCCACAGGGTGCTGTGGTTCATCGTTTAACCCCTTTAAGACCAGCCTCGTTTTGGATTTTAGGTGTTTACATGTTTCAAACAGATTTTTTTTGCTAGAAAATTACTTAGAACCCCCAAACATTATATATTGTTTTTTTTCTAACACCCTAGAGAATAAAATGGCGGTCATTGCAATACTTTTTTTCACACCGTATTTGCGCAGCGGTCTTTTTTGGGAAAAAAATAAGACAACAGTAAAGTTAGTCCAATTTTTTTATATATCCGGAAAGATAATGTTACGCTGAGTAAATTGATACCCAACATGTCACGCTTCAAAATTGCGCCCGCTTGTGGAATGGCGGCAAACTTTTACCCTAAAAAATCTCCATAGGCGACGTTTAAAAAATTCTACATGTTGCATGTTTTGCGTTACAGAGGAGGTCTAGGGCTATAATTATTGCTCTCGCTCTACCAATCGCGGCGATACATCACATGTGTGGTCTGACCACCGTTTTCATATGCGGGCGCTACTCACGTATGCATTCCCTTCTGCACGCAAGCTCTTCGGGACGGGCGCTTTAAAAAATGTTTTTTATTTATTTTACTTGATTTTATTTATTTTTACACAGTTTTTTTTTTTTACATTGGGTCACTTTTATTCCTATTACAAGGAATGTAAACATCCCTTGTAATAGAAAAAAAGCATGACAGGTCCTCTTAAATATGAGACCTGGGGTCAAAAAGTCCTCAGATCTCATATTTGGACTTAAAAAATGACATTGAAAAAATGTTCCTTTAAGAGGTATGGGCGGAAGTGAAGTTTTGACGTCGCTTCCGCCCTGCTATGGTATAGAGACGGGTGGGGGTCATCTTAGCTTCACTCGTTTCCATACCCAGCAGAGGAAAGGACCCGATCGTCTCCGCCGCTACCGACGGCTCCGGTAAGCGGCGGAGGGCATGGGAGAGCGGCGGGAGGGGTGGGGGCACCTCTCCCGCTGCCGATAACAGTGATCTCGCGGCGCATCCGCAGCGGAGACCACCATTATCATAAATACGACCGGCGCCTGAAGAGTTGGATATCTCGGTTGTGGCAGGAGCCCCCGAGATCTGACAAAACTGACTCAGAGGAGGCACTTTTCGCTTCCAATCCCGCAAACACCTCCAGGGGACCGGGCCCACTTTATTATAATATATTATATATTTATTATATACACAGTATTATTTACCACCTCTGCGGGTTCTTGCTTTTTGGGGGCCTGATTATTTAATCAAGAGGTAATCCTGGGATCACCCCAACTTTTAGTGTAGCAGTTCCTGCCGGTGTACACAGGGTCACACAGGCCACGGATAGTCTTTAACATCATCATGCACTCAGATGACCCTGACCTGTTTCCCTGGTACCAGCTTTCTCTGCAACCTGTCTGCTCGGAGCAGGGTGGCGACACTCCCAGAGTCAAGGAGCGTTACCACCTCCTGTCCATTGACCCGCACCACAGACTGCGGATTCAGGCTAGTTGTATCACATAACGCATAGGCATACATGGAGCGATGACGACCAATTTAACACTCCATTAGTTCTTCCCATGTTGGGTACTGGGCCGCCAGATGACCCAGTTGATGGCAGGACCAACAGTGAACCTCATGGGATTCCCCTTGTCGGCTGTCCAGAAGCTTTTGCACTGGGGTGCTTCTGGCAGTTGTATTATGCACCCGAGCAGGCACCATGCGATCAACGGGGCCATCCTGGTGCTGGAGCGCACTTCCTTGGAACGGGCCAGCTCTCTGGTGATAGAGGGACTCTCCTGGAAACTTTTAGCACAGCCATAGTGCTCAACAGCAGCAGCCATCTCATCCAGGGACTGAGTCTTGGACTGAGCATCCCATCGATGGAGTTCCCTAGGCAGCCCCTACAGGAAACGGTCCAGTGCGACTCTTCTGAGCAGGTGTCTATTCCTCCGGTTTCAGCCAGTTCTGGAATAAGTGCATCAGGTGGTACAGCACAGGCAGGCTTAGCCTTGTCAAAGCACCAGCCATGGACTCAGTTCACCCTTAAAGCAATAGTCACTCCCAGCCATGCTAGGATTTTTGCTTTCAGCAGCTTATAGTCCCGGGGACCAAGTCACAGTAAGCCTGTTTGGGATCTGCGGTCAGGAAAGGAGCCAGCACATCTGCCCAGCCTTTCTCAGGCAGACCTTCCCTTGCTGCAATCTGCTCAAACATCTCTAGGTACGATCAGGGCCGATCCTAGGGTCACAGACGCCTGGGTGCAGAAATATTTCTGGCGCCCCCACATGGGCGTGGTCATCTTACCAACTCCTCCCCGCTACAAATGTTTTTTTGGCAACGACTCAAACACAGAGATGCTCCCCTAAGAAATCTTTGTTTCCGTGGGATCCTCCCATGATCTTTTAACAATAAAGAAAATACAGGAAGAGCATAAACTAATGAGTCATGGAGGGTAGTCTCTCTGATGCACACAGAGAGGGCTTCTGTTAGAGAATCTGTTAGAAAGAGCCCCCAGACAATGCAGGAGATGTTCAGAGACTGCAGACACGATACAGAAGATGGTCAGAGACTTCAGACATGATACAAGAGATGGTCAGAGACTGCAGACATGATACAGAAGATGGTCAGAGACTGCAGACATTGTACAGGAGATGGTCAGACACTGCAGACATGATACAAGAGATGGTCAGAGACTGCAGACATGATACAGGAGATGGTCAGAGACTGCAGACATTGTACAGAAGATGGTCAGAGACTGCAGACATGATACAGAATATGGTCAGAGACTGCAGACATTGTACAGAAGATGGTCAGAGACTGCAGACATGATACAGAAGATGGTCAGAGACTGCAGACATTGTACAGGAGATGGTTAGAGACTGCAGACATGATACAGAATATGGTCAGAGACTGCAGACATTGTACAGAAGATGGTCAGAGACTGCAGACATGATACAGAAGATGGTCAGAGACTGCAGACATTGTACAGGAGATGGTTAGAGACTGCAGACATGATACAAGAGATGGTCAGAGACTGCAGACATGATACAACAGATGGTCAGAGATTGCAGACATACAGTTTTACAGGAGATGGTGAGAGACTGCAGACATACTACAGGATATGGTCAGAGACTGGAGATATAATACATGAGATGGTGAGAGACTGCAGACATACTACAGGAGACGGTCAGAGACTGCAGACATAGTACAGGAGACGGTCAGAGACTGCAGATATAATACAGGAGATGGTCAGAGACTGCAGATATAATACAGGAGATGGTCAGAGACTGCAGACCTACTACAGGAGATGGACAGAGACTGCAGACATATTACAGGAGATGGACAGAGACTGCAGACATATTACAGGAGATGGTCAGAGACTGCAGATATAATGCAGAAGATGGTCAGAGACTGCAGATATAATACAGGAGATGGTCAGAAACTGCAGATATAATACAGGAAATGATCAGAGACTGCAGTTCCTATAAACGTTAGTAGATAATGGCCAATCGGCCCTCTCACCTGACCCAGCGATACAGCAACAACGGTTCCTCTGATCAGGAGTCAGCTCACTCTGAATTGCCGTGGCGACTCCGCTGGGTAGCGCCCAGATCTGTATTCTGGCAATGACTCCATTCTTTTCTCCACTAGGGATGGCGCTAGGCTGTGTGGCTTTCCCTCTAGTGGTGCAGGGCAGCGGTGTTCTCTCTCTGATGGCGTCTCCTCAGCACTGTGCTCTCCCTCTGGCGTACTGGGTGCACTTCCCTGAAAGCTTTCCCGGGCTCCTGGCTCTCTCTCTTCTCCATTCAGCTGGGCATGCTGTGTGGGCTGCAGTTTCTTTGATACAGTGGGGCCGCTAGTCCTCGGGACTACATGTCCCACAATCCTCTTCTCTGCTAATTTTTTTATTCTATTTATTCCCTGGCTGATATGAAGGCGGGGGAAGAAACATAGTGGGTGGCTGTGCTGGCAAGTGCCGCTCACTAGTACAGCAGCGCATGCGAGGAGGAGAGGGAGGGGGGAAAGAAGAGCCCACGGCTGGTCTCTCTTAACACAGAGACAGCCACTCCGATCTCCGGCTGCTTCTCTCTCCTCTTCTGGCAGGAGGAGGGAGAGGGGATGGCTTGAGCAGGAAACACAGAGAGCCCTCTTCCCGTTGCTAACAGCGGCAACCGCACAGTCTCTCCTCCTCTGATCCGCTCCTGTCAGTTGCTGGTGGAGAGAGCCACCTCTTGACACAGACAAGGAGAGGAGGAGGGAGGGGAGCACTCTGGCGCTTCAGCGCCCCAATCTCTGCGACGCCAGGGTGCGCTGCACCCCGCGCACCCGCCCAGGATCGGCCCTGGGTACGATTCAACATTGTCTGTGGCTGTCATCTTTTGCGGGGTCTGCTGCACTGCCTTTCGTGGGTGAATCTTTATAGCGGGGTCACTTTTCACCATTTCAACCTGCTGGGTCACTACTTTGTGTAAGCCTGCTATCTGTTCAACCAGTAAGCGGTTTGTTTCTTGTTTCACAGCGACTGCCTGGGCGTTAGCCACTGATAACTGTTTAATTACATTCTCCATGGCTTATTCAGAAGACTTCACAGATTGTGCAGATTTAACCCAAGACATGGGATTGGCCTGCACCCCTCAAACTGCCTGCATCTTCCACCAATTGTCAGGGATCAGAGGGGTGAACAGCCAGCTCAGAGACATTCCAGTAAAAGTAGCTTTATTCAGCAAAAAGGGCAAAACAAACAGAAGAAAGGACAGGCTTGTCTTGAAACACAGTTGCACACACAGGTACAGTTCAGATTCTGCAGCAGACAGGCTTACAGGCAATAGTTTACAGCTCTAATCAGAGCTACAGTCTTTTATATGGTCTGGCTCACACCAGCAGGTCATAGTCTAGCAATGGATCTTTCCACACAGCGTGCTGATGTCGCTCTCATTCCAAGCAAACAGTTCCACTGACATTTCTAGAGCACCTGATTAAGGCATCTTCCACACGGGGAAGATCCGCTCAGCAGAGTCCGCCCGCCCAGCAGGAGATCACACCATTGATCTGCGCTGAGCCGGTGGATGACAGCTTTGTCTCTGCTCACTGAGTAGGGAGGGGCCTGTCAGAGCGCTGCTGATTCCTATGCAGAGATCGGATGAAAATGGACAGCATGTTCGTTTTCATCAGATCCCATACGATTTGATCAGACAAGACGGATGGTGAACGTATTGCCATACATCTGTTATAGCGGATCGGATGGCAGATGCGTGTCAGCGGACACATCTCTGCTGACATCCGTCTCATCATTGGAGTCAATGGATGGCCCACTCAGAACCACCTGAAAAACGGATAGGCGGATCTGAGCCGGCTTGCCATGTGAAAGGGGCCTAATAAGCAGGTCTTAAGGGGAAGAACCTGTCCTCCTCAATTAACCCCTTCTTGACCTGGCCCCAGGCTGACTCCCTACAATATGTGTATATATATATATGTGTATATATATATATATATATATATATATATATATATATATATATATATATATATATATATATAAAGTAAATGAACAGAAGAGATATCCAAATCAAGTCAATATTTAGTGTGACAATCCCTTGCCTTCAAAAAGGATCAGTTGTTCTAGGTACACTTTCACACAGTTTTTGAAGGAACTCAGCAGGTAGGTTGTTTCAAACATCTTGGAAAATTAACCATAGCTCTTCTGTTGATGTAGACTGCCTCAAATCCTTCTGTCTCTTCATGTAATCCCAGATAGACTTGATGATGTTGAGATCAGGCTCTGTGGGGGCCAAACCATCACTCTCAGGACTCCTTGTTCTTCTTTATGATAAAGATAGTTGTTAATGACGTTCGCAGTATGTTGCCTGCAGACACTCCTTATGCCACATACACACAGTCGGACTGTCCGACAGAAAAAGTCAGACGGAATGTTTCATCGGATATTCCGATCGTGTGTGAGCCTCATTGGACTTTTTTTTTTTTTAAATTCTGACGGACCTAGAAATAGAACATGTTTTAAATATTTCCGACGGAATCAATTCCTATCGGGAAAACCACTCATCTGTATGCTGTTCCGACGGACCAAAAACGACGCATGCTCTGAAGCAAGTACGAGACGGCAGCTATTGAACTTCCTTTTTCTAGTCCCGTCGTACGTGTTGTACGTCATCGTATTCTAGACGGTCAGACTTTGGTGTGATCGGGTTTAGGCAGGCAAGACTGCTTGAGCGGAATTCCGTCTGAACTCTATCTGAACTCCGTTGGAAAAACCGTCAGAGTTTATTCCGACGGAAAGAACGGTCGTGTGTACGTGGCATTATTGTACCGCTCTCTAGTCCTTCGACGAACAGACTGCCACCCGCTACAGCCAAGTATTTAACTTGACTTATCAGTACAGAGCACCTGCTGCCATTTTTCTGCACCCCAGTTCCTATGTTTTTGTGCATACTTGAATTGCTTAGCCTTGCTTCCACATCAGAGGTGTGGCTTTTTGGCCACAATTTTTCCATGAAGACAACTTTTGGCCAGACATCTATAGACAGTAGATGGATGTACCTGAGTTCCACTGGTTTCTGCCAGTTCTGTGCTGATGGCACTGCTGGACATCTTCTGAAGTTGATGGAAGTAAGCATGATGTGTCTTTCATCTGCTGCATTAGGTTTCCTTGGCCAGCCACTGTGTCTACTGTCCTTAATGGTGCCCAATCAATGGTGTCCTCAATGCTGAGGATACAGACAGATACTTATCTATAGTGCCATAACATTAGGGAGGCATGTGATCGGTTTCAATAACCAGAAATGGTACAAAGGTAAGCACTAAACTGCCAGAGGTGATAAAAATAAAAAAGGTTAGGTTAACAAAAACTGGAAAACAATACATTTGCAAATTATACAAAAATGCCTTTTTCAGCTAAGAAATAATAGATTAACATCTCACAGTTGTTCTGCAGCAATGTAAATAAATGAAGCCTTTAAAGTTTATGTTAACAAGTCCTACAAGAGTTCCAACTTTTGTTGATTAATTTCAAGCTCTCTGTCTGTATAACAACCCAAAACATTTTAAAATCCAATTGTCATAGGGACAGAAAGTGAGGTGAAATCTTCTGAACAGGGGAACAGGGGCACAGACAGCAAAACAAATGTTACAGTGGTGATAACCCTTCCCTATGCCATCCAAAAAGCTGAAAAATTGATTTTTGTGGCTGGAGCTACACTTAAAGCGGTTGTATAACCGCATTGAAAAAAAAAACCTGTAAGGCAAAGGGATAATGAGCAAGTATGCATACTAGTATGCATACTTAGAACGAAGCCTCTGCATCTGATCCCGGGCTATGCCGAGGGAGCTGACATGTTCCCTCTGCGTTTCTTCCGGATTCGCGGCTCCGATGCTGTGAGTGGCCGGAGCCGCGATTACGTCAGTCCCGCACATGCGCGCAGGAGTCTTCTTCCCGGCAAGGTCTGGCAGCCGGGCCTTCACATCGCATGCGCCGCTGATGTCAGCGGCTGCATGCAAAGTGAATATCTCCTAAACCATACAGGTTCAGGAGATATTAATTTTACCTACAGGTAAGCCTATAATAGGGCTTAACTGTAGGTAAAAATAACAAAAAAGGGTATACAACCGCTTTAAAAAATGTACGGGTTTCCGACTTACTAAAAAATTCAACTTAAGAACAAACCTACAGTCCCTATCTTGTTTGTAACCTGGGGACTGCCTGTATATTGCTCTAAAAATGGCAAGAAATTAACAAAGGAAGACAGCCAGACTATTATAGCCCTCAAAAGTGTAGACTTCAACAAAATTGTGGCCATCTGCACACAGACACTGACTCTCTGTTGCATAAATATAATGAGATTTAGCTCCTATTCTCTACCTGTAGAGAACTCACAGATGAGTTTTGACCATTTTCAGGGCTTAAATCGTAGGCCTCCACAATTTTGTTTCGAAAAGGGCAAAATGTGTCTGAGGAGTTTTCTCCATCTCATTACATTTATGCAAAAGGGAGTCAGTGTCTGTGTGCAGAAGGCCACAATTTTGTTGAAGTCTACTGGAGCCCGACAAGCCAATTTTGTGAATTTTGTCTGTCTTGCATCGGTCTTTCCACATGGTGATCCATGTTTGGAGGGGCATTCGATAGGTACTATTTTCATTGTTTTGGGCCTTAAAAGTCTAGGTCTTTCCCTTAGAGAAATTGCAAAGAAAGCCAAGGTGTCAGTGAGTACAGTTTCCTACACTATCAGTGGTGGCTGCTGCTGTATATTTTGGGGGAAGGCGGCGAACAAGACAGGTCGGTCGGTCTGCTCTGTTCATAAATGATTAGTAATGATTAAGCACATTTCTGTTGTGTGAAACGTGCCTACCTTGACCACTGCTGGGGTCCTCTGTTGGAATTTTGGATATTTTCATATTCCAATAAACTTTACTTGAAGCCCATATCAGGTGCAGCCATTTCTTATTTTAAACATCCATTAGGGGTGCAGGGGCGCCATCCCCCTAATCCATGCGCCTGGCCCCTAATTTACATGCAGGGCGCTGAACAGCTGGCCCACGTCAGATGCAGCTGTTTCTTATTTTGACAATTTACCAGTTAGGGCTAGCACTCAGGTGTGTGTTCCAGTGGGCATATCAGTTACACCTGGAGAGGTGATTTCTTTATATTTGGACCCCTAATAGACGGGCCGCCACTGTACACCATCAAAAGACACTTGGAAATTGGAGAAAACTCTGACAGGAGGATGCCTGGTAGACCCAAAGCCACAACAGAATCAGAAGACAAGTTTCTGAGAGTCAACAGCTTGCCTGACAGGCGGCTCACGGGACCACAGCTTCAAGCACTGCACTTGCTGACTGCAATAGGTATATATACGTTGTGGTTTTCAAGTGGTTTATTGGGATTATGGCTGAAGATATCTAGTAGTGCTACTAGACTACTGAAGACTGGAAGAAGGTCTTATGGACTCATGAATCAAAATTTGAGATCTTCAGTTCACCACACAGAGTTTTATATGCCGTTGAGTAGGTGAAAGGTTCTTTGGTATGTGACACCAACTGTCAAATATGGAGGAGGAAGCGAAAAAGTCTGGGGCTCATTTGCTGAATCCAGAGTCAGTGGCTTGCACAGAGTGAGTGGCACCCTTAAACCTTAAAACGTCCTGAAGAAACTCCCGTGACCTGTGAGTGGAACACGTTGGTATGATTGCATTATCGCACCCATGGCCTCAGCCATGCCACATGGAGTATACCATGTGGCATGGCTGAGTCCATGTTCGACGAACAGCCTAACAAACGGGTCGTCGGGCCATTTGTTTGGCCCCCCGAACCGACCACAATGCATTGCAGCGCTGAACAGTGCATTGAAAACCCTGATTGGCTGAAGCAGTGAAAGCTTCAGCCAAGAAGGGCACAGAGCACTGTCAGAGTCATGATTTGACACTGTCATCATGACTTTATCCAATCATGGCTCATTCCCACCCCACAGTATAAAAGTATTGTTTTAATTCCAGCCATTTTGCTGAGCAAAATAACTGTTGTATGCCCAATTACTTGCATATAATCCTTCAAAATGGGCACTTTTGATTTTTGACCTTTGGGTCTCATTAACTTTAATGGGGTTCGTTATTTGGGTTTGAACTTTCGCGCTGTTCGGAAGTTCTGATGCGAACCGAACAGGGGTCCGTTCGGCCCATCCCTATTGGATAGTAACCTTCACTTCCTGTTTGGCAAGACATTGCCAGCAGCGCAGAAAGTGAGGATAAATATCTCTAGTGGAGTCCCCATACCAGTAAAAACCTAGGGTTCCTAAGCCTTCTCTACTTAAACCAACACTAGAAAAAAAGTTTTGGCTGGACATACACTTTACGCAGCAACTACATGTGTACCCATCTGCAGTAAGGAAAATGCATGTAAACAGGGCAACTTTTTTTCTCAAACAATAGGTGCCGGAACTCAACCACGCCCCCCCCCCCCCAAAACTGCTCCCCTACACACACCCTCCAAATCACATCAAATAGTTGGTGTGGTCAGTCAAATTTCACGAACAGTAGGAGGGTCTTAAAAGTCATTAAATACCAGGATTGCATTACATACAGAGCTGTCACTTTTGTGTTTACAAGTGATAGTGGTGGGCAGGGAGCAGAGAGTCTGAGCCAGAGGTGGTGGAACTGAGTTCCACCAAGTTCCCCCTGAAAAAAAGCCGTGCATGTAAATAGCAAAACTGGCATAAAAGAATTACAAATGCTTTAGCAAGTAAACAGTAACTATGTACGCATTTCAACTGTGTATTTAGCTGTTTTGTCTAGAGCAATGCTGTATTTGATAAGGCAACCTGACCACAACGTATACATATAATAAATGTGTTGTATGTACAGTATGTCATTGCAAGATAGACATAAAATAAAACTGATAAAAGTTAGAACGTATTGCTCTATTGCTGAATGCACACAACTGTATGCAAATAATGTGCTACATTTCACTGTATGTATAACAGATGGATATATTGGCAGCTATATGACGACAGCTGTTTACGTACTGGTAAAACACAAGGATGATATTTCTAATTCCCAAGGATAAATGCATTGCAGTTTCATTCCTTTTAGGTTCAGTAGTTCCGCTCTGGTTTAATGCTGATCCTGTTCAAGAAGTTTCATGATTACATGGATTGAAATAAAACACATTTCAACTATTTTAAAGTAAATGGTGCTTTATTTGTGACAAACAGCTTATGGTATTTAATATTTCAGCTAACATTATGTTGCATATATCAGATGAAACTTTTAGAATTTCTTTAGGAAACTGGAAAAATAATATTCTATATGATATGAGTTACATGTGTTTTCAAAAGATAAAAGCCTTCCATAAAAATGTAACAAGCAGATATGAGTGAACGATTCAGAGTAAAAATTTAATATAATGTATATTTATCAAAGCTTCTTTTTTTTTCCTGCTGTGCATTCAGTTCATCTGTGCTACATCTGTACAGTCTATGAAAAATATAGCTGAATGCTTGCCCTTAGCGACTCGAATAATCTGTAAATTGTGCATGCCTAAAAACTATTCATATCACTTGAGCTCTCAGCCATCAACAAAATGGGTCAGATTATATCTGCCCAGATGGATACAAATTGTTTCTTTTGTATTCATATTTAGGCTTTGGAATAATCTACCCATGTGCATTATCTCCATTTCATCACAAGTGCTGTACAGTGTCTAGCACTCAGTAAACTTACATAATAATTACATGTTAATGTTAACATCTAATACCGCTTACTTGTGTATAAAACACAACATTTGTCTTGCTTAGACAATGGTGTGTTTGGAAGGATTACTATTTTATCAGGATGACATTTTACACTTTGCAAGGACAGACTAAGTAAATGTTAGTGCATTTCAAGCTGGTGATCACAGTAAACATTCAGGATGGAACATAGGTCATTATTTCTAAATTGCTGTTGGCATCCCGCTATGTAAGTTGTCTGTTTTCAGGAGCAGATTTTAGTGCCTGTTAAAGAGGGCTTATGAAATCCTTATATGTGCAATGTAAATTACCGTCAATGACAGTCATGTGAAATGATATCATATTTGAAAATAGTATCTCTCTAAACTAGAGATAAAGTACCTTTGTGTGCGTTAAAGACAGGAAAAATTGATATTAAAGTCCTGGCAAAACTTTTTAGTTTTAGATAGAATGTAAAGGGTCTGAAATTATGCCAAATATTTTTTGTTATTGTATTTGTTAGGAAGGTACATCTGCCATCATATGTATGTGTGTGCCTGGCAATGGATTGTCTTCTGGGCAGTTGCCAAGTGGGCACCTGCTTTAGTGTATGTGTTTTACAGCAGAGTTATTGGTGTTGTTCACCTTTGGGAACATGTTTCATGTTCCACCCATTTCCACCCCAATCCTCACACTCCCTGTGACAGCAGGCTGGGGATTTTCTCCCAGTACCTACTGTCATTATTTGAAAAGAAAATGGCCACGCCATTTATTCACAGAGTTCTGTTAATGAATGAATGAACAGCAAATACCGACAGCCTTTGCGGCTGTTGGCTTGTAGTTCTTAGTGAACTACCAGGGCACTGTTGAGCATTCTGGGTAGTTCATTGATTTTTCCTGTCAGTGTGTAACTGACAGTCTGCAAGAACCCTGCTTCACACCTGCAATCTGCTGATCGTGGGTGCAATGTTTTCCAGGCTTTTTACAAAAAAAAGAAATACACATTTATTTTTTTTAAAGGTAAACATATCCTTCAGGCTGGGTTCACACTACGTGCGGCCACGGGGCACAGCAGGGGGTTTGGTGTGTCCCCGTTCACCGTTTCAGGTCCGAATAAGGTCCGAATTTTTGGCTGAGTTCAGACCTGAAACGGAGCCAAAGATGCACAGGAATCTTCTGCTGTGCGCTCTGCGGCCGCACAGGGGCTGTGTGAAACAGCTCTATTAAGAGTCGGTCACACTCTCCTGTAATGCGAATTGGATGTGGGGAAACCCACAATAGTGTGAGCCCACCCTTAAGGGATGGTCTTATAGATAGCTATTGCTAAGTGATCTTCAGCAGTGTGCCCTATATCCTGACTTGATCTACTTTATTCTTCGTGCTGTGACCAACCTGGCTTGTCTTTTCCAACCTTGGTCCTAGATTTACTCAAACCTCTGTTTGATGCTTTTGACCTCAGCCATACTCCTTGTTGCAAACTCTGGGTTTGGCCTGTTCGTCCATGCTTCATCTGCCATTGGCCCTTCCTTCCTCTATGTACATACAGTACATAGGAAAATGTCTGATGCACCTCATTCTGGAAGCTTATCTATCTAATTCTCCACATGCACCATTGCTGTTTCCCACACAACTCCTATCTTTCCTGGACAATAAATAGACCCTGTTTTTCTCACTCTCTAACCAGGTATGTTACAGTATGTTTGCTTGGGAGATTTCCCTCACTTTCTATCCTAATGACTACATAGGAAGTGAGGGGATAGCAACAGAAGACATGACCCTTACTAAACCTTACTAAATAAAAGTGCATTATTTATGTTTGTGGTCCTATTGTCCAGATTACCTCTCCTTTTTTATCCCGGTGAACCCACAAAAAGTGAGGGGACACCTTTTCATACACATACAGTGATAAAAACCTGTCAGAGATTGTATTTATTCCCTAATCTAAAGACATCAGAAGTTTTGCTTGGAGTTTCACTTCCAACAGTAGCAACAATCTTGAAAATCTAAACTCTTTATTTTAGTACACAAAATGCTTGCCTAAACAGCAGGCTTTCGTAAACTACTGATCCAAGCAACTCCTAAATTAAACTGAGCAACACAGACTATAGAAAGGCAATTTATGATTGGCTGCAAAGATTTACTATACTGGACACTTTATCAGAGTATTCCATTCTAAGGGAGTGAGGGAAAAGGGGTCAGTGAGCGTGGAGAGTAAAAATCCTTCACCCAAAACCCGTTTCATCATTCAAATGTAAAGTCCCACGCTATACACTTCTGATTGCCATTGTCCTCTAGCATCCTCTATCTGTGTGTCAGAGGTTTGCCACGGATAGGTATGGATCTGACACAAGGAACTGGTAAGCAGATCTACAGATTATGCTCATTTGTTCCCCAACACATACAGTGGGGTTGATTTACTAAAACTGGAGAGTGAAAAATCTGGTGCAGCTGTGCATGGTAGTCAAGCAGCTTCTAACTTCAGCTTGTTCAATAAAGTTTTGACAAAAAAAAAAAAAAATGGAAGCTGATTGGTTTCTATGCAGAGCTGCACCAGATTTTGCACTCCAGTTTTAGTAAATCAACATGACACAATTAAGCCCCCAGCAATGGACACTTATAGAACCCTCTAATTTTGCTAAAAAATACACTAAGCTAAAAAATAATTAGCTCTATATCTTGTGCTACATTACGTAACAGTGAATGCAATAAGCAGTATGCTTGTATCTATAGGTAGTGCAATGTTTCCTTACCCCGTTAATGTAATATGGCTTAACAAAATAAATCCTTAAATTACAATTACAAAACACCTGACAGTATAAAAAGTAACCTAATAAATAGATAGGAACATTATTGATAAAAATAATCCAATCTAGAAACAGTGCATACGCTGATATGTTTAATATGAGGGAACGTAAATGTATATACATGTCTACATAAATACTCCTTCTTCCATTAACTAGCTTTGTAATGATACAGTAAAACATGCAGATTCAAGTATCAAGGTAGCATCTATGATCAGGGGTTCTTCCTCCCTTGGATCAGGCTTCAGGCTCCAAATCCTTCTCTGTGTCAGTAGGAGCGGACACTTTCTCCAGAAGTCTTGATGAGGTTGGTCTTTGAAGAGAATATTCAGCCTGCACAAAAGCAAAGTAAAAGTTTATAGCTGAACACTAGGCAAATAGTGTGAAAGTGAATATTGCAGAAAAATCGGGTTTTGTTATGCGCCATATTTTAATAGGTTGTTCATTTTTTTTCTGATTATTTTTGGCTCGGTTGCTTTAAATACTGCTGACATTTAGTAAACATAAACCATTGATGAGACTATTTTTTTTTTTTTATTTCAGGTTTTTTATAAATATTATACAGTTATTGAAAGCTGGAATAACGACACCAATTTGAGAAACAAGCAATATGATATGCCTTTGCTTTATTCAGCAATGACCACAGTTTTTGTGCTCATGCTATCTTGACTAAAGGAAAGGGTCACTTGTCCAATCTCACCCTTCGGCAAAGATCAAGTGACTAAGATCCTACATGTGTAGGCAGCACTGAAGGGATCCCAAAGTAGCATCCTCTCCAGAGAAAGTCTGACATTCTAATACTTTTTATCCATCCAAGCAGGACCGCACAGGTTTATTTTATTATTTGTCAACAGACCCACTTAAAGAGTATCTGTACAGTATACAACGAAATAAAAAATACACACTCATAATCTTGATGAGCTCCAACACTACTGAACAGACATGTACTGTATAGTGTGATCAAAGTATCTCAGTTTGCTCTACCCTTGCTGTTTCACATATTTGTGATTAATTTACAAATGTGCCCTGTTAGTGTACTATTTTTTTTTTGTTTGTTTCAGTGAAGAAGTATATATGCTAAATACTATCAAAGCAGGTTTTTGGCTTCTTCTGGAAACAGAATATATATTTGTAGGCTTCCATTTACAAGACAAGGTTACAGGTGATGAAACAGCATGATTAAAATGGGTTCTTGCTGTTGTTGTGGATTTGCCGACTTCAGGGACGAGATAGTGAAAGAGGGAGAGAGGAAGAGAGGGAAGATCAACAAGGTTGTATTATCTGTATCCAGTGATACAGAAAACAAGTGTAATGTGATGCATGATAATGCTTGCTAGATTTCGTCCAAAGTACAAATGCTTGTTATAGCACAGAATATGTATCAGAGAAGGAAACCAGAGAAGGAAAGCTGAGAAGGAAAGCAGAGAAGGTAGTCGGTGCTAATATTTTTACAGTTAATAAAAGGTATGTAACCACAAACAATTAACTTTTTTTTTTTGCTTCATTAGCCTGTTAAATATACCACTGAAAACATTATGCTATATACATTCAATGCAAAAAAAGCTCATAGTTCCTGCCAGCAACCCAGTGATCTGATAACTTCCTGTGATCTCTGCTGACTTATCAGTTAGCACTGTCTTTGCAAACTACAGAACAACTCCATGCTACATTATGAAGATGAGAAGAGTGATAAAGACCCATTCACATGGACCGCTACCAGCAAGAATCTGTTACTCCTGCTGGCAGCCATGTACACAGTGGGGGTTATTTACGAAAGGCAAATCCACTTTGCACTGCAAGTGCACTTGGAAGTGCAGTCGCTCTAAATCTAAGGGCGCGTACACACGAGCGGACTTTCTGACTAGAGTCCGCCGGACAATCCGCCCATGTGCGGGCTCCAGCGGACTTTTTCCTCCCAAAAGCATGCTGGGACTGTGACATCATATGGGGTCGGGGTCACCATGTGACATGATCATGAGACCTGCCCCTTGTCCCTATATAAGTCACAG
Source organism: Lithobates sylvaticus (assembly GCA_028564925.1). Classification (NCBI taxonomy): domain Eukaryota; kingdom Metazoa; phylum Chordata; class Amphibia; order Anura; family Ranidae; genus Lithobates; species Lithobates sylvaticus. The sequence continues at coordinate 202,184,554 of CM053030.1, read as the reverse complement.
CACCGCGTGTCTCTGCCATTCCGGCCAGAGAGAGCATTGTGTCAACATCGGATGAAGAAAGAAGAACAACAAGCAGAAGGCGGCGGCAACGAGAGCGACGGCAACAGATGCCCCGGCCAACGGCAAGAAGAACAGAAGAGACCCCCGAAGTCAGAACAAGACCCCCCAGACGACAGCGGCGACGAAGAAGAAAGCCGGGCTCCTCCACTAGTGAAAGAGCTAGGTAAAAGAGCAGAAGATAGCGGAGGAGTCCGGCGAGAAGACCCCCCAAGACCCCCGGAGCTGTGCAATAAAATATTTTTAAAAAATTGTGTTGTTTTTTTATTTACACTTTTTTCCCTTAGGTGAATGGGTAGGGGTACATCGTACCCCATACCCATTCACATAGGGTGGGGGGCCGGTATCTGGGGGCCCCCTTATTAAAAGGGGCTCCCAGATTCCGATCAGCCCCCGCCCGCAGACCCCGACGACCAACGGCCAGGGTTGTCGGGAAGAGGCCCTTGTCCTCATCAACATGGGGACAAGGTGCTTTGGGGTGGGGGGGCCGCAGGGCCCCCCTTTCCCCAGCACACCCCCCCCCATGTTGAGGGCACGCGGCCGGGTATGGCTCAGGAGGGGGGGCGCTCGCTCGTCCCCACCCTCTTTCCTGACCGGCCTGGCTGCGTGCTCGGATAAGGGTCTGATATGGATTTGGGGGGACCCCCACGCCTTTTTTTGGGCGTAGGGATTCCCCTTTAAATCCATGCCAGGTGACAGGGCTAGCGCGGCGGCATTCACTGCCTTCGCTAGTCCCGTCTACCTGGAGTCACGTTCTAAATGAGCGGTCTTTCCTCCGTGTGTGGGCAAGTCTGTTCATTTCAAAAGTCCCGCGGACTTTGGCCAAAACTCCGGTGGATTGTCCGCCGGAAAGGTCCGGGCGTGTGTGGGCAAGTCCACATGCTCGGAAAGTCCGGCGGACCTCCGCTGGAAAGTCCCGCGGTTTGTCCGCTGGACTAGGTCTGGCGGACAATCCCACGGGAAAGTCCGAGCGTGTGTACGCCGCATAAGGTGTAAATCTGAAATGAGTCGAAGCTCTGCTGATTTTATCATCCAATCATGTGCGAGCTAAAATGCTGTTTTTTATTTTCCTTGCATATCCCCCTCGGATCTACAGCAACTTTACTTCCAATTGCACTTGCAGTGCAAAGTGGATTTTCCTTTAGTAAATAACCCCCAGTGTGTATGAACAGTCACAGCCAGCAGCAATGCAGCCAGATTTTTACCCTGCAAAAATTCAAAGCTGGCACCACTGTTTGCTTGTAACCACTCATCCAAACGGTTATATGTCCTTAGGGATGCTGATTGGCATTGACTCGCCTCTGTTTAGCCATGCATCTTTGGGCACAAAGAAACCTACAAAACTTGCAAAATGTTCCCAGTTCATGAACAGATAGAATGTGCAGGCTCTCATGACTGGGTCACTCCTGAATGAATTTTCACTCTCCTACAAATCTTTGCAGAACCCCATTGGAAAAAGAATTTGCAAAAAAGTGGGCTATTCTCGTGGTTGACCCTGATGTCTATGTCCTAAGCAAACACCTCACTGTACCTACTAAAGAAGTTCCTTCTTTCAAAGATTCTGGTGACAGCAAATTTGAGACACGTATAAAAGCTCTCTTTAACCGGGCAGGCCCAGCTCTGCTTCCAACACTCGCTGCAATTTCTGTATGTCAAACTTCAGCTAATTGGACTGGGACAATGAACAACCAACATGAAAACAAAAGAGAAAAGACAAATGCAATCTCCATTGTGTAGTAAACAAGATGAGCAATATTTATTAATGATTAAAAACACACTCACGAAGGGGGAGCTTGTGTAAAGTGGTAAAAGTCAAAGCTGCTACCTCTGGAGCCTGGAGCCGCTGTGGAATTCCTCTACTTTGGCCATGAGCAGGGGGAGAAGAGCACAGGCAGCAGGGAGCCACTGCTGCAGGAAGACAAACCAAACAGGGACAGAAGCCGGAGCCTGGATGAAGAGGATGCCTGATACCGCTGGGAGTGCACTGGAAGATAGGGATGCGTTTCAAAGCATGTCGCTTCTTCTTCAGCCTCAACCATATAACCAACATGACCCTGTTACAGAGCAATTACAACAATTGCCTTCTGCACAGCTTTTTTGTGTAGATGCCCTAAACCAGGCACATCCAAAGTCCAGGCCGGGGGCCAATTGCGGCCCGCGTTCCCGGTTTAGAATGGCCCGTCTGGTTATTTGACATATATATATGGACATATATATCTTTGATGATTTGAAGATGTATATGCCTTGGAGGGGACAGAGAGGAGGCGGGACGAGCGCCGTACACACAGGAGAACTTCCTGTTTACGGGCGGCCTCTGTAATAGGAAGTCCCGTCTCCGGCGCTGCCATTGGACGACTGTTCTGTCCATCAAAGGAGGCGGGACTTTCTATTAAAGAGGCCGCCGTGTAAACAGGAGATTCTCCTGTAGGTAATCTTTGGCGCTCGTGAGTGCATTCCTGGCAATGGTGCTGCATTCCTGGCAATGGTGAGTGCATTCCTGGCAATGGTGAGTGCATTTCTGGCAAGGGTGCTGCATTCCTGGCAATGATAATGCATTTCTGGCAATGGTGAGTACATTCCTGGCAATGGTGCTGCATTCCTGGCAATGGTGGTGCATTCCTGGCAATGGTGAGTGCATTCCTGGCAATGGTGAGTGCATTCCCGGCAATGGTAAATGCATTCCCAGCAGTGGTGGTGCATTCTCGGCAATGGTGAGTGCATCTCCGGCAATGGTGAGTGCATTCCCAGCAATGGTGGTGCATTCCTGGCAATGGTGAGTGGATTCCCGGCAATGGTGAGGTCATTCCTGGCAATGGTGGTGCATTCCTGGCAATGGTGAGGTCATTCCTGGCAATGGTGAGTGCATTCCTGGCAATGGTGAGTGCATTCCTGGCAATGGTGGTGCATTCCCGGCAATGGTGGTGCATTCCCGGCAATGGTGAGTACATTCCTTCCAATGGTGAGTGCATTCCTGGCAATGATGGGTGCATTCCTAGCAATGGTGGGTTCTGCATTCCTAGCAAAGGTGAGGCTACATTCATGGCAATGGTAGGTCTGCAGATGGGCACTTGTGAGGCTGCAGATGGACACTGACCCTTATTTGCTTCACAGTTCTTTATTTTAAAAAAACATTTCCCTGAAACTCCCCTCTTAAAGTGAAGGTGTTTGTTATACGCCAATAAATACGGTATATCCAAATAATATGCCCAAGCTCATCTCTTTACTCACACACAGCCACAAAGGCAAGAGAATTCTTGTTGGGCAGAGTATTAGTGCTCGAACGAACACACCGAATTTTAATGGTTCAAATAATGCCAGGCAAAATGGTCGGCCCTCACGCATATTCACTTCATCAAATCTGGCCCTCTTTGAAAAAAGTTTGGACACCCCTGCCCTACACCATGTCACGAGACAGATATCCTGAATGCCTCTAATCTCCATTCATATGCGTTGAATTCTCTGGCTAAAGGCTTGGACAGCAGCAGCTGCCTGTAAAAGGCACATCACTAATATGCCCTTGCAAAGAAGAGGTTTATTTGGTGAGGCACTTGACCAATTCATCAAATAGGTCACAGGTGGGAAGGTTTTACTTACTCAGAGGGAGGTTAAAAGCAGGAGCCCATAGCTTTTTCAAACACAGATTCCATGCACACTCTAACCAGGCTTCAGCTTCAAAATCTAAGTTCCACCTTTCCTTTTTGGCACAAGGCCTGGTTCTTAAAGGCCACCAAGCCTTCCCCAAAATCATCTTTCAAATAAAGGGACACCCTCCCTCCTAAGAGTGGAGGGATGTCTGTTACAGTTTGCCTCTCTCTGGATCACAGATGTCCCAGACCTATTAGTTTATGGTTACAAAAGGCTACAAGATAGAGTTCAAAACTAACACCTTACTGCTTTCTTCTTTCAAATCAACCAAGAACGGTCCAAGGACAGTCAGATTTGCAGAATCCCCTACACCACCTGCTGTCCCAGGAATTTGTTGTACCAGTACCACCACAGGACAAGTTCAAGAGATTATATTCAAACATGTTCACAATACCAAAGCCCAACAGAGGTATTCTTCCAGTCCTGGACTTAAAATCCCCCAACAAATTACTTCAAATTCCAAAATTTCACATGGTCAGTTTTGCCAATACTTGGCATCTGTGGACATCCAAGATGTGTATCTGCATGTTCCCATTTACCTACTTCATCAGCGATTGCTACAGTTTGCAGTGGAAGAAAAACACTTCCTGTTTGTTGCACTGCCCTTCAGGCTCCCAGGATGTTCACAAAAGTTTTAGCACTATTGCTTGCACATCTTAGAACTCAGGGCACTCAAATGACAAGTACCATATATACTTGACTATAAGCCGAGTTTTCGCACATTTTTTTGTGCTGAAAGTGCCCCCCCTCGGCTTATACTCGAGTCAAGCACTTTTCTGCAGCAAAAAATGACATTTTCTGACTCGAATTTGCGGCCCCGTATCTTGGGGCTACTTGGTGCTAGGAACCCCAAATGTGCAGACCCAGTAGAACACCACAACATATCCAAATTTGGGGTTCCTAGCACCAAGTGGCCCGAGATACGGGGCCCCAAAGTCGGTTTGGAAAATGTAATTCTCTGCTGCAGAAAAGTGCTTGAAATTTTCCAACCCGACTTTGGGGCCTTGTATCTCTAGGCCACTTAGTGCTAGGAACCCCAAATTTGGTGTGCAAACCTAGTGGAACCAAAACTACAACAGGGTTCCTAGCACCAAGTGGCCCCGAGATACAGAGCCCCAAAGTCGGTCAACTGTGTCCATCTGCAGCAATGTCATTTCGGGACCCTTTGGGTCCAGAGACCCCAAATATGGGCTACAGATAGGAGGCATCTAGGAACCCTTAACTACCAAGTTTTAAGTTCAGGGGACCTATGGTTGCAAATGGGCACAGTGAGGCATGCAAATGGAAACAGCAAGGCTGCAAATGGGCATTGTTGACCCTCTTTTCCACTTCCAGTAGCTGCGCATTTCTCACCCTAGGCTTATACTCGAGTCAATACGTTTTCCCATTTTTTTGTGGTAAAATTAGGTGCCTCGGCTTATAGTCGGGTCGGCTTATACTCGAGTATATACAGTAATCTAAACAACCTTCTTTTGAAGGATTCATCTCCCTTGCAATTCTTTGCAAATGTCCAAAAGACAATTCAGCTGCTCCAAGCCTTTGGCTGGATGATCAGAATACTTGGGTCTAATCCTAGATACATCCCAATAAAAGTCTTTCTTCCAGAAAAGAAAGTTCTTCTTTTTTTGGAGAATTCCACTTAAGAACTCTTTTCATTCCGCAGGCTCTTTCCCATGCTCCTATCCAGCCAAGCAAGAACTTCCTTGTCCTGGTGGATCACTACTACAGCTCTAGCATTGAGAACATTTTTTCTTCCTTACTGTTCTTACAACAGACTCAAGTCTGTCAGGCTAGGGAGGAGTCTTCCAATTCTTGACAGTTCAGGGAACATGGTCAAGAGAGAAAACTAAATTTCCCATCAACATTTTGGAGCTCAGAGCCGTCAGATTTGGGTACAGTCAGACAATGCCATCACAGTGGCACATATCAACTATCAAGGGGGTTAAAAGGAGCCTAGCTGCCTTGAAGGAAACAAGCCACATTCTCTTGTGGACAGAACCTGTCCAAGGATTCATTCAGTCCACATCCCAGGAGTTGACAATTGGCAGGCAAACTATATCAGTCACCACCATTTAGACCAGGGGGCCTGTTCTTTTTATACAGATGTGTTCAATCTGATGTGCCAGAGAATCTGATATACCAAAGATAAGTGGTCTTTGGATATGTTTGTTTAGAGACTTATGGATCCTCTATCTCTGGCCTCCGATGTTCTAACTATCTATGGTTTCCGTTTACACAAATTCATGCTTTCTTTCCACTGCAAATTCTGCCTTACCTGCTCCACAAAAAAACGAGAGAGGAAAATGGTGATTTTACTTGCACCAAACTAGCCCAGAAAAACCTAGCACCCTGCTGTCTTCCCGACAGACCAGACATCTCAAGACCCACTATTCCAATCTTGCTTCAACAGCACGGTTGTTGAAACACAGTTCTTAAAGGGCAGAGGATTCTCTGAGTCTGTGATTTCTACCTTGCTGAAAGAAAGAAAGGTTACATCCAGGAAGATCTATTATAGTACCTGGAAATCTTACTTTGCCTGATGTGAGAGCAGTCAATGCAGTCTCAGATATTACACTGTGCCTCACATTCTGGCCTTCCTACAAACAGGTCTTGCACAGAATCTAGCTCTTACCACCCTAGAAGAGCAAAGGCCCCTGTCTTCTCATTTCCTTGTAAAAACCTTTATTTAAGGTGTTTCTTATGCTACGACCCCCCTTCATTTAGTTTTATCTGCCCTGCAGAAACCACTTTTTGAACCCATCAGGGATATTTCCTTGGAGATTCTTGCTAGCAAGGTAGCCTTTTTGGTAATCATCACGTCTATTAGACCTGTATCTGAACTAAAGGCTCTTTCCTGTAAAGGGCCTTTCCTCAAACTTCGCAACGACAAAGCTAAATTATGCCCGTGACCATCCTTTCTTCCAAAGGTGGTTTCAGCATTTCATCTCAATTAGGACATTGCTCTTAAGCATCCAAATGCATTCTCTTTACATGCCTGGATAAGTCAGAGCCATTAGAGTGTACTGAAAAGCCACTGCTTCCACAGATTCCCTGTTTTTCTTTCCTCTGAACCTCGCAAGAGGCACCCAGCTTCAGAATCTAACATTGCATGTGGATTAGGAACTTGATTTCAAGAGCTTATGCTCTTAAATAAAAACCTCCTCCTGTGCTGTGGCGCACCTACTCCACCAGCTCTGTAAGAGTATTCTGGAATTTTAGACACCAAGCCTCTGTTGCTCAAGTAAGGCCATCACCTGGTCTTCTGTTCATACTTTCTCAAAGTTTTAGCAGGTAGATGTCCAATGTGCCTTTGTTGTTTTTGGGCCTGTTTGGTTTGCTTGGGGACGTCCCATGGTGTCACTTTGAGATAAAAGCCTATTATCCATGGTGTATGAATATGTTGCCTGTTTCCTGTACTGTACTCCAAGATGTGGAATGTACAGTAAATAATACATTTTTACTTTACTTTAGTACAAAATTGCTTTAATAATCTATTGATGCAAAATATGGTCACAGCACAACATATACTGCATGATATTTTTCCACTTCAACGAAGACCTAGAATGAAATAAAAATGATCCCTTCTATTGATTCAAATCAACAATGAACACTGGCCTTGCAAACACAATTTACTATTGTGTTTACAGTGCTGCAATTGTATTTCAGAGTGCATAGCACATTACTATAGTATTGGTGTATCATGTTTACGTTTATTTACATTTAAAATAACTTTCTGCTGCAATTAAACTCCCCTGGAAAAATATGCATTACTTTAGCACTTGTGACACCTACAGGTTTGAGTTAATTTTACATGTATTTTTTCTTTTCATACAATGCCAAATTTTGGGCTGAAATACATTTTTTCCAATTTGTTATTATCTCAAATCACATTCTTCATCAACAACGCACATGATTTTTCCATATTTACTGTACTTAACTCTTAATGTCACAATCGATGACATTAGGTCATTGTATCTCACAGGGGTAGGCAACCCCTGGCACTGGTGACGCAAGTGGCACGCAAAGCCTCTTTTGCCCTCACTCCACTCCCTCCCTATCAGCAGAGCAGCACAGGGAAGTTTCAGTGAGACACTAATGCGTTCCAATTTCAGAATTTCAGTGCCACACATTGTAAAATATGGAAAACATTGTTTGGTTCTTTAACTTTGCTGTAGCTGCAATCGTCAGCTTTTGTGATGGGGATAGGATTGGGTGCAGTTCTACTGGGGGGGGGCGGTCCCTGTTTCCAAGAGGAGTAGGAATGTGATTGGCCACTGCTTAAGCCAATCACCGTCCTGCTAGCCCCGTCCACCATCTGGAGGAAGATGACTCGCTTGGTTGCCACTTCCAATCTCAGAAAGAAGGAATTTCACTGTGATTGAGAAAAACACAATCAGGTGATAGTTTGTGGAATTACTGTTGAGCTTCTGGGAACTTTGTTGAAATTATTTCTGAAACTTTGCATCACTTACTACTGAACCCCGACACTCTGTGTCCCTTTAAGCCAGAGCCGGTATTCAGCACAATGAAAATCACACCCAACTTTTCCTGTGGCGCAGAGCGCCGCACTTTTTCTCAGCTGTGGGGGCCCAACTTATAATCTTCACATAGGCCCACTGCTTTCAGAAAATGCCCCTGACCTGAGCTCATCATTGCGCATCCATTCCAGATGCTTGTATGTTACATCACATGCATAACATACATCACATACAAGCACGTGGGCTGGATACGAGAGGTGGATCAGCAGGAAGAGTGTGCCAGGACAGGTAGATATGTCTCATTACTGCTTCCTTCATCACCACTCTGCATATCACGCATATCATAGATGAGAAGAGGGTACACCGATGGAGCAGATGAGCAGGAGAAAACAGTGGTGGGGAAAATGCGCAGGAGGGGATCAGAGGTGGCACAGATGAGCAGAAGAGTACAGTGGTGGAAGAGATAAAAATGGGGTTTAGTGTTGAGCCAGATGAGCAGGGGGGTTTAGTGTTGGGGCAGATGAGAAGGGGGTTCAGTGGTGGGACAGAAAAACAGGGGGGTAGAGCAGTGGGGTAGATGTGAAAGGAGGTGTATTGGTGGGACAGATGAGCAGGGGGAACAGAGGTGGGGCATAAGAGCAGGGGGGTACAGAGGTGAGACAGATGTGCAGGAGGTACATTGGTGGGGCAGATGAGAAAGCGGGTTACAGTGGTGGGGCAGATGAGCAGATACGTTCAGTGTTAGGGCAGATGAGAAGATGGTTCAGCTGTGAGACAGAAGAGCATGGGGGTACGGCGGTGGAGCAGATGTGCAGGGAGGTACAGTGGTGGAGCAGATGAGAAAGGGGGAACATTGGTGAGGCAGATGATCAGGGGGTTACAGTGGTGGGGCAGACGTGCAGGGTGTTACAGTGGTAGGGCAGATGTGCAGGGTAGTACAGTGGTGGGGCAGATGTGCAGGGTGTTACGGTGGTGGGGCAGATGAACAGGGGGTACAGTGGTGGGGCAGATGTGCAGGTTGTTACAGAGGTGGGGCAGATGTGCAGGGTAGTACAGTGGTGGGGCAGGTGTGCAGGGTAGTACAGTGGTGGGGCAGATGTGCAGGGTGATACAGTGGTGGGGCAGATGTGCAGGGGGTACAGTGGTGGGGCAGATGTGCAGGGTGATACAGTGGTGGGGCAGATGTGCAGGGGGTACAGTGGTGGGGCAGATGTGCAGGGGGTACAGTGGTGGGGCAGATGTGCAGGGTAGTACAGTGGTGGGGCAGATGTACAGGGTGTTACAGTGGTGGGGCAGATGAGCAGGGGGGTTACAGTGGTGGGGCAGAGGTGCAGGGTGTTACAGTGGTGGGGCAGAGGTGCAGGGTGTTACAGTGGTGGGGCAAATGTGCAGGGTGTTAAAGTGGTGGGGCAGATGCGCAAGGTGTTACAGTGGTGGGGCAGATGTGCAGGGTGTTACAGTGGGGGGGGCAGGTGTGCAGTGGGGTAGAGTGGTGGGGCAGATGTGCAGGGTGTTACAGTGGTGGGGCAGATGTGCAGGGTGTTACAGTGGGGGGGAAGATGTGCAGGGTGGTACAGTGGTGGGGCAGATGTGCAGGGGTTACAGTGGTGGGGCAGATGTGCAGGGTGTTACAGTGGTGGGGCAGATGTGCAGGGGGTACAGTGGTGGGGCAGATGTGCAGGGGGTTACAGTGGTGGGGCAGATGAGCAGGGGGTACAGTGGTGGGGCAGATGTGCAGGGGGTACAGTGGTGGGGCAGAGGTGCTGGGGGTACAGTGGTGGGGCAGGTGTGCAGGGTGTTACAGTGGTGGGGCAGATATACAGGGTGTTACAGTGGTGGGGCAGATGAGCAGGGGGGTTACAGCGGTGGGGCAGATGTGCAGGGTGTTACAGTGGTGGGGCAAAGGTGCTGGGTAGTACAGTGGTGGGGCAGGTGTTCAGGGTAATACAGTGTTGGGGCAGATGTGCAGGGGGGTACAGTGGTGGGGCAGATGTGCAGGGGGGTACAGTGGTGGGGCAGATGAGCAGGGTGTTACAGTGGTGGGGCAGATGAGCAGGGGGTACAGTGGTGAAACAGATTTGCAGGAGGGACAGTGATCTGAAGTGTGGAGTTGCATGAATTGGGGCTCATCTAAGGTGTGAGAGTGCAGGACATTATTTTGTCACTACTAAAGTAGTTTACAGCATTTACTTTATAAAAAATCCTTTTCGTGATTGAGAGTGTAAAAGTTGACATTTTTTTGTTTATAAAATCGGCACACTCAATTTCTTTGAAAAAAAATTTCGGCACACTGTGCTAAAAAAAAGGTTGCCTACCCCGGTATATCAGATATTTGTTCTGCTTTACTTTGTTTTTATGTGACCAGTTTCTTTTAATTATTTTTTTGTCAAAGTTACCAAGATTGACCTTTATACAGCTTCTATGTTACAAATAGGAATAGTAACCTAATATATATTAAATGTAATATTGTTCATCCAATGTTCCTATGGTTCTGTACAGACGCTTCAAACTGGGAATCCAAATGCACTATGAAGCTCTTAAGGATCTTGTAAGAGGAAAATCAAGGACATCACAGGAATTACTAATACACTATGGGGGTTATTTACGAAAAGCAAATCCACTTTGCACTTTCAGTGCACTTGAAAATGCACTGAAAGTGCACTTGGAAGGGCAGTCGCTCTAAATCTAATGCCACGTACACACAAGCAGACTTTGCGACGGACTAGGTCCGACGGTCTTCCCAACGGACTTTCGGCGGAGTTGCGATGGACTTTCCGAATGAACAGACTTGGCCACACACAATCACACCAAAGTCCAACGGATTTAAACGTGATGACGTACGACCGGACTAGAATAAGGAAGTTCATAGCCATTAGCTGCCCTAGCGCTGTTTTTTTGTCCATCGGACTAGCATACAGACGAGCAGATTTTTCGATCGGACTCGAGTCTGTCGGAAAAATTTAAAACATGTTCTATTTCTAAAGTCCATCAGATTTTTGGACAGCAAAGGTCCGATGGAGCCTACACATGATCGAATTGTCCGACGGATTAGTTTCGCCGAACCTTTGCTGTTGAAAAGTCCGCTCGTGTGTACGGGGCATAAGGGGTAGATCTGAAATGAGTGGAAGCTCTGCTGATTTTATCATCCAATCATGTGCAAGCTAAAATGCTGTTTTTTTATTTTCCTTGCATATGCCCCTCGGATCTACAGTGACTTTACTTCCAAGTGCACTTTCAGTGCAAAGTGGATTTGCCTTTAGTAAATAGAGATACTGTATACATAGTCCCTACAGATAAAAACAATAGGCTATATGTCACCAACAGTATGGTGTATGTAGACCACATTTTATGTTCATTCCAACTCACAGATAAAGAAAATGTGTGAATACTACCCAGTTAGCCACACAGAGGGGGCCAAATCCAAGGAGCACCTTCAGGCTTTCTAAGGGCATACATTATGCATCTAATTTCCTGACTACTGTACCTATCACATTTTTGGAGGCCCTGTTCGAATGTTACCCAGTAAGCCAACCAAATCTGATATTTTTGTGCTGATTCTGCAAATACTTGGAAAAGGCAAAATACAAAAATATATTGCAGCCATGGCAGAAGAGTAGAGCTGGAGTTTTTTAGTGGAAAGTCTCTCTTGAAAATGGCCTGCAAAATGTTTAATAGCAACTATTCCACCATTATCATCATCAAGAGCTAACTGTGTTTGATGGACTTACCCTTAAATACAATATTACAATCTATATATTCATACAGGATACCTTTGACTACTTTTTATGTCATTGTTCTCTAGTGACCAGTGCAAGAAAAAAGTCATAAGAAGAAGGATGATCTTGAGTGTTTCTGGGGCATTGAAACATATTTTTACAACACAGACTAACCTGTTAGAAAGGCACAACAATGTATTGCTGGGTTAGGCCACTTTGGGTAGTGTCTTTTGCTGTTTTAATGAAATCTAATGATTTTTAATGAGTGGAATTATAATATTTATAGTGTCAAAAATAATTATTTGATCCACTGCAGATTTTGTAAGTTTTTGCCCACTTACAAAGAAACGAAGGGTCTATAATTGTTATCATATGTGTATTTTAAATGATAGAGACAGAATATCAGCCACAAATCCAGAAAAAAATAACACATGATACAAATGTTATAAATTGAGTTACAGATCAGTGAGTAAAATAAGTATTTGATCCCTTACCAAACAAAATAAATTCTGGCTCCCACAGACTGGCTAGGGTATGTGCTCATGTGGTACACAGATTAGTCCTGTCAATTTAAGAAGGTGCTCCTAACGACAACACGTGGGCGAGTTTTGAATCGCTTTTCAGGCGCTTCGGAAGCACTGCCCATTCATTGCAATGGGCAGGGGCGTTTTGGGAGCGCTGCATACAGCGCTCCCAAACCGCCCCTAAGATGCAGCTTGCAGGACTTTTCTGAACGTCCCACAAGAGCACCGTCCGGGTGTAAAAGCACCAATTGTAATGAATGGGGGGCAACACAGGAGTTTTTAACCCTTTGTTTGGGGTTAAAAGCACCCCGTTATCGGCCGAAATGTGCCGCTTTAACAGCGCTAACGCGGCCGTGGCCCCAGTGTGAAAGGGGTCTTATGAGTAAGCATGTGAAGGCAAATAATTATAAAGATATATTATATGTCTGCTTTTTTGTAATAGACAGAAGTATGGACCATGCTTTCCCAGTGTTGCCGTCCATCCAGGCCTGACTAATTCTCATGGATTGCAAAAAAAGACTATTCTTGTTGCTTCTAAAGAAGCAGCTTTTGGGCAATATGTTGGAAGTGAAACAGACCCAAAGTAAAAAAAAAGCTAGTTTGTGCATAATCAATAGAAATAATATGAAGGAGACTTTCTAAGCTTGCCTATACCTAGATGTGAATGGTGTAGGCGCTGCTGAGTGTGTGAAGTTGTCAACTTTTTTTTTAGACAATCAAATTTAATAAATCTAGTTTAGCAGTTTTTTTTTTTATAATTACCTGACTTTTTTCATCTGTGTTTCCATCGGGGATTTCATCTTCACCTTCTTCTTTTTCATACATATCCCCATTTATTTGATCCGGATTTTCACCATTCACGTCCGCTGAATTAAAATGTTGGTCTTCCTCCTGTAGTTCAGCTTCATGAATAACATCTTCTTCTATGAAGTTGTTTAATTTTTCATGACTGGCCTCCACATCATCATCTATGTAGTTGTTTAATTTTTCATGACTGGCCTCCCCTTTATTATTTAGGATGCCATTCTCCTCATTTTCATCTGGTGGGATGTTGTCATGACCAGCGTCGTCTGCTTCTTCTTCTTCATCAACAACTTCTCCACCATCAGCATCTTCGTGGTCCTGTACCTCCTCCTCAACAGTTTCTGCCACTCTCTGTAAAAGAACACACATTCACAATGTCACTGTCATTTGGGTTGAATAGCGTGCACAAAGTAAGTGGCATACATATTAAAGCTGAAGTTTAGCTAAAAAAACAATTCTCTATAGCTTTACCTGTAATGAAGTACAGTGCCTTGAAAAAGTATTCACACGCCTTGGAATTTTCCACATTTTATCATGTTACAACCAAAAACATAAATGTATTTTATTGGGATTTTATGTGATAGACCAACACAAAGTGGCACATCATTGTGAAGTGGAAGGAAAATGTTAAATGGTTTTCACATTTTTTTACAAATAAATATGTGAAAAGTGTGGCAAGTATTTGTATTCCGCCTCCCTGGGTCAATACTTTGTAGAACCACCTTTTGCTGCAATTACAGCTGCAAGTCTTTTTGGGGATGTCTCTACCAGATTTTCACATCTAGAGAGTGACATTATTGCCCATTCTTCTTTGCAAAATAGCTCAAGTTCTGTCAGGTTGGATGGAGAGTGTCTGTGAACAGCAATTTTCAAGTCTTGCCACAGATTCTCAATTGGATTTATGTCTAGACTCTGACTAGGCCATTCTAACACATAAATATGCTTTAATCTACACCAGGGATATGCAATTAGCGGACCTCCAGCTGTTGCAAAACTACAAGTCCCATCATGCCTCTGCCTCTGGGTGTCATGCTTGTGGCAGATTCTTGCTATGCGTCATGGGATTTGTAGTTCTGCAACAGCTGGAGGTCCGCTAATTGCATATCCCTGATCTACACCATTCCATTGTAGCTCTGGCTGTATGTTTAGGGTCATTGTCCTACTGGAAGGTGAACCTCCGCCCCAGTCTCAAGTCTTTTGTAGACTTAAACAGGTTTTCTTCTAATGCCGCGTACACACGACCGGACTTTCCGTCAGAAAAGGTCCGACTGTCTTTCCGACGAACTTTCGGCAGAGTTCCGACGGACTTTCCAAACCAACAGACTTGGCCACGTGATGACGTAAACGGGACTAAAAAAGGAAGTTCAATAGCCAGTAGCCAATAGCTTCCCTTGCGTCGTATTTGGTCCAGCATACAGACGAACGGTTTTCCCGATAGGAATTGAGACCGTCGGACAGATTTGAAACATGTTCTATTTCTAGGTCCGTCTGATTTTTATAAAGAAAAACGATCGGATTAGCCCACATACTGATCACTGACTCTGTCTATTCCTAACTGAAACACAGTTTACTATGCTTCAGTTTGTGAATGAATGGGAAGCTCTGTACAGAGGGAAGGGTCTCGTCCGGAGGTCAGGGGGGCCATTTATGGTTTCTTGCATCGGGGGGCCCTGAAGGTTCTAGCTACGCCACTGCATGGACCTGCCTCCTCCTCCACTGGGATTTTTATTTTTTTTATAATGCAGGGTATACAGCATGTAATATGTTCTGTGAATGGGGGAAACAACTCCAGCAAAAAGAGCACATAACTTCATCAATACTATTATGAGAGATATTTGTGCAAAGCACTGGGAACAGGATACCTCCAAACATTGGTGGAGCTTGAAGGGTTGCAATGGCGACTCTACTCCTGCTCCAGGGGGCCCATGCGGCCATCTTGTTTTACACCAGGCATCACTAAATGGCAGACTGTCATTCTGGACCGAGCCACTGTCCTATCTGGACCAAGCCACTGTCCTATCTGGGCCGAGCTACTGTCCAATCTGGACTGCCGCGGTCATGCAATTTAGCAACCAGTTCTCCCCCCCCCCCCAACCATCTCTACTGTCATTATCACAAAGCCGACAGTGGGAGGCATTAAATTCCTGGATGGAGGACGGGAGCTGTCCAAGTTAACAAGCAGGTGATGAGTTGCTAGAATGCAGGACGGTCATAGCAACCAATCACCAGCTTGCAGCTCCATCCAGACCTGCTGTGTCTCCTGAACTCTCATCTGTCTGTGTAAGGTAGGGCAGTGGGGGGGGGCAATGTGAAAGGGGAGCTGAGGACACCAATGTGAAACGGGGTGAGGATTATAATGTGGGGGGCTGAGGACTGCAATGTGGGAAAGAAAGATGGACTGCAATATGGAGGGGCTGAGTACTGCAATATGGGACGATCTGAGGACTGTAATGTGGGGGCTGCGGGCTGTAATGTGGGGGGGGGCTGAGGATTGTAATGTGAGGGGCTGTGGACTGTAATGGGGGAGAGCTGAGAGCTGTAATGTGGGGGGGGGGGGTGCTGAGGACAGTAATGTGGGAGGGCTGAGAACTGTAATGTGGGGGCCTGAGGACAGTAATGTGGTGGGGCTGAGAACTGTAATGTGGGGGGGGAGAGACTGAGGACAGTAATGTGCGGGAAGGGCTGAGACCTGTAATGTGGGGGGGGGGGGGGTGAGAACTGTAATGCAGGGAGGCTGATAACTAATGTGCAGAGGGTTGAGGCCTGTATTGTGGGGGGATGAGGATTGTAATGTGGGGGGCTGAGGACTATGTACCCTCTTCATCAGAGCCTCAGCATTTGTTAAACATTTGTTTGTGAGTATGACTCTTGCCTTTACTATTTAAATAAATGTTATTTTTGGTAATGCGCAAGGTCGGTTCGCCCTCCCTGTTTCTCTATACAGGCACACCCCACTTTTACGTACACAATGGGGTTTATTTACTAAAGCTGGAAAGTGCAAAATCAGGCTCAATTCTGCATAGAAACCAATGAGCTTCTAACCCCAGCTTGTTTAATTAAGCTTTGGTAATAAAACCTGGAAGCTCATTGGTTTCTATCAGAAGTGAGCCTGATTTTGCACTTACCAGCTTTAGTAAATAGACCCCATTGTGTACTTAAAAGTGGGGTATTCCTGTATGTTTCAGCTCCAAGGACACCCATCGTTCTGAGGAGGGCAGCAAGACCATTGACTTTCCAAAATCTGTCCAAAGGGTTGGCTACACCACGTACATATGGACTAAGCTCCTCAGCGCAGGAGATTGTTTTGTATTCTGTAGTATGCTCAGCAACATAAAACAAAAAACTCATAATCTGATGAACAGCAACATCTCAGCAATTTCTAAAGTCTAGGGAGATTTTTGCAGATTTTAATCCTCTTTCATGTTCTAGATAGTGTGTTATTTGGTTTACAACCAACCTCCTAATTAACAAATAAATACTCTGGGCTAAAATGAAGCAGGTATTGCTTTTATGTTAATTTTACCCTTACTAAACCTATAACACTAAAACATGCATAAAGCACAATGCTACAGAGAATGCCACAAAGCTTTGAACCACAGAACACACTCATTTTATCATTTCAATGAACACATAGGATGCCAACAATTTGTGTTTCTCCTATTGCTGTAAGAGTGAAAAAGAGCCCTGGGAAGAAGAACGTTGTTAAAAGAAGCACTGCATTCTAAAATATTTATCTAAAATGATGATACTGCTATGTGAGACTTATCATTTATAATGAAAAATAAAAATGAATGAATGCAATATAAAGATGGGAACTCTTCATATGGCAAATTTGTATTTGGATCATCTTTCCGTTTCCCCAGAAGATGAAGTGTATTTATGAGTATAGGTTATATGAACAGCTATGAATGTTGTTTTTCTAGCTGCAGTATCTAAAAAATTCAGTACTATAGTATTGCTTTCCATATACAAATAATTTTCATCTTTGCTGTGCAAATTTAATTTACATTCAGTGCAGGAGCTCATACAGCAGGTGTAACCATCAAAATGGGGGTATAAATACATACTGTAAGAAGAATGTCTGATTATTTGAATTGGAATCAATCTAAATAGTCAAACATGCATGCATGATTCAACCATCTCATGCTATCTCCTGGGCCGGTTACTTGCCTAAGCAGAATTGGTCTAGTCGCACAAGCACATATGATTAGGGTAATGGAGGAGAGAGCGGAAGCTACATGCAAACTAGGAAGTGGGAAAACAAAAGGGGTTAGCCAAAGGTTTTCTACCCTGTCTGATCACTTTGTCCACTGAAAATACTCACTTTGCCTATTGTGGGCTATTGATGGTTTGGGTGACACCTAAATCACCAAAAAAGGACAACATAGAAAAGTATCAATTAGTGCCAATGGGCCCCCTGACAGGAATGGTGTCATTCTCTTCACCAACAGACATTAGTCATGATTAGGACTGATGTTAGGGAATTCCTCAAGGATCTCTTCCAAGACTTCCAGGACTCCTACTCCAGAATCCCTGTCAATACTTACAGAATCCCTTCCAAGATTTCCAGTGGTACTCACAGAATCCCTGCTAGGACTTGCAATGGTACTTGAAAAATCCTTGCCAAGACTTCCAATGGTACTCACAGAATTCCTGCTAGGACTTCCAATGGTACTCACAGAATTCCTGCTAGGACTTCCAATGGTAATCGTAGAATCCCTGCCGGGAATTCCAGAGTTCCCAGTAATGACGCTGAGTATGTCCTCTGACCATAAGTGTATATAAGGCCCAGACTTTGAAGTGGCCGGTGCTGTGTCTTATTGCTAGCTATCTGAATACTTAGCAGCTATAATATTTGTCTGCCTGTTTGTTGACAACCCAGATTGACCTGACTATTCCCTTGCTTGCTGTCTGCCTAGATTTCTGCTCAGACTGGAATATGCTTTTGCTTGCTGTCTTCCTGGACCCTTGTCCAGACCTAATGTTTCCTTGCCTAGAGCCCTTTATACAGTCTCCACACTGTAGTCTCTTTGCTACCCAGGTGTCAGTTTGAAGAAAAGTAACCCCCAACCACTGGGGATTCCAGCTCATCTCCACCATCAGGAGTTCTGGGGAAGAGCAGCTGCCATTTAGATTGCATGCCTTGGGTAAGCCAAGATCACTTGCCAGGGGCACCAAAAAAAAATTAATTTGTAGATGTATTACCAAAGTGTTTCCTAGCTAACCTTGTGATCTGCTCTGACCCACCCTCGATTTGCAGTCGAGAGTGTTATCTAGACATCAGGAAGCAAGGGATATGATCTTGCATCGGTGTTCTAGTTCCGAATGATCAATACTGGCAGGTCTATGAAGTAATGTAAAAGGTTTGTCATTGCTGACACCACCCCCTCCCCCCCTTCTTTGCAGGGTGCTCGAACCTTGCCTCATGAAACGATATTTGCTATATATCAAGCACATCAAATATATTTTACTTCTTTATTAATAATTTTCAATGATAATTACTAATATTCATAAGGAGCCATAAGGATATAAATTATCAATATTGAAAGCTTGTGTCACCAGGCTACGTCTCAGTTTCAATAATAACATTTTCTAGGCTTTATCCACACATGATTTTTCTCAGCATGCAGTAGAACACAGAAATAAGTAGCTAAAACTTGGGTTAAGACCACATTCGCACTTAGCGATATGCATATTTCATAAATGCTACGTGCTGCCACCCAAACCTGATCATTAGCCCACCATATGAATTGACTCTTTACAGCCAAGGAAGGTCAAACTTTTATATAGGAGGTGATATTGAACAGATTGATACTTTTATTTTGCTTAACGATGTGAATCACAATCTTATGATTGCCACTCAAGATGTTCTACAAATGGTATTGCTACAAAAACAGATACAGAAAACAGAAAATCTCCAATTTTGTATCTTTTGTAATAAATGTAAAAACATATCACATTTCCACCACAGAACAACAGCTTAATGAGAAATAGCATTGTGAATACCCATAGTGCTGTTATGCATTTGGTGAGTGGTTACTTATGTTTTATGGAATTTTGAAGCAATACTCTTTGTGGCACATCCTGAGTGGGAGACCATTTGTGATCCGTATAGTCAAAGGACTAATAAGATTCCATCCGTTTGATATCACCACCTATATAAAAGCAGTGGTTGACCTTACTTGGCTTTGGGGTCTATTCATATTGTGAGCCACTGTCCAGTTTTGGGTGAAGGCACTTGGGGGTTGATTTACTAAAGGCAAATCCACTCTGCACTCTAAGTGCACTTGGAAGTGCAGTCACTGTAAATCTGAGGGGAAGATCTAAAATGAGGGGAAGCTCTGCTGATTTTATCATCCAATCATGTAAAAGAAAAAATGCTGTTTTTTATTTTCCTTACATGTTCCCCTCGGATCTACAGCGACTGCACTTCAAAGTACTCTTCCAAGTGCACTTGTAGTGCAAAGTGGATTTGCCTTTAGTAAATAAACCCCAGTGTGTTCATAGAAATCAAAAGAAATACGTGTTTGTTGCATATACAATGATTAAGAGACTTTCATTACTTTGGTTTTAGGGATGTAAATTATATCAGTATTATACAAATGTATAATTTTCTATGAGAAAGAAATGCAGACTTAATACTGTAGTGCTCAGAAATAGTAGAGGCACCTATAGATCATAAGTCTCCAAATGGTATATGAAAACGTACAACACTCACAAGGCAGGTGGGAAATTAACACATTAAATGCGCTAAGCACAGGGTAAGATAATAAAATTCACCATCCATCTGGACTCGGTGCATGATGATAATGCCACTTACGTGTTTCGGGGATCTGGCCCCCTTCCTCAGAGCTGTGGCATATACCTTTTAATTAGGTGCTAAAGATAATGCACTAGGAGTTTGCGCCCTCTTTGTTTGTGTTTTGTATAATTTTCTATGCCTGATTAATTTGTCGAATAGCAGCTATATTTTTTTATTAGTTATTTTATTTGTTTTGACACAGATGTGTCATATGCCATATATTGCTAACCACATAGTTCAGTTTTGAGCAAAAGTTAAACTAGTACTGAGCCATTTTTAGCTAAAATCTATGTAAAAATCCCTGGTGTCCCCTGACTGTAAAGTTAGTCATTGATGAAACAAAAAAATGAAATAATTGCTTATAATCAGAGGGCGATGATGGTCAGCTTCAAACACAGGATTCTCTTTGGTCCTGCATGTGTTATTGGTATTCACTTTAATGTCTGGCTGTCCCATTCTGAACTGCGTGACCCTGTACTAATTTGCTTACTCGGAAATCATCTCAGAGTGCATTTATTGTACAGAAACAGTCTGAATGTAATGCAAGTTAATGAGCTAATTACAACGGAGAATGGAATGGGTATCTGCTACATTGCAGCTAATCCAAAGACATGACCGTCTTTACATTATCCTTTAACCCTTTTGAATGCCTGGGGTAGACCCTCATGAAAGCCAAGCAGATAAACAACACTATAATTATGATAAGTTGTGACTTTCACCCATCACGTCTGCACACGACATCTAATAATTAATTAGCGATGTCCATATGAAGCTGAACATTCAAGTCACATTTGCACAGGATAACTAAAAATTAATTAACGATGTCCATATGAAAGGAGCTTCTTGTGAACCTTTGATGAACTATATGCTCCACCAAATTGTGTCAAAATGGCACATTTACTCCAGATGTACATATTATTATGTTTGTTTATCTGTCAGCAGTTTCTAACAGCCACATTCCAAAGTTTAAGAACTTTATTGAGGAAAACCTGTTTAAAAAAGGAGGGTTTTTTTTTTTTTTAAATGTACATGGAGGTGGGGTGGAGTTCCTCTTTAAAGATATATTTCCACCTCTAAGCTTTAGTGTGGTACATTAGAAACATCTTGTAGCTGCATCAGAATCTCACAATCTATCTGCTAACATGATTGCCTTAGGGCTGGTTCACACCAGATGCAGTCCAGGGCATTTTTATTCTGCATCAAAATGCATGGACAGTGCTTAAAGCGGAAGTAAACCCATCGTTGCCGGGAATGCTAACTGCACATTGGCTGTGCTCTCAACCAAACAGTCAAACAATCCAATGGCTGGTGTCATAACGGATCACATGTGCAGCACTGTGGCAGTTGAAGATTAAACAGAGGAAAAGATGGCAGCTTCCTTGGCTGAAGATGATAGGGGGGTTTACTTCCACTTTAAAGCGGTGTTCCCCCAAAAAAAGTAAAAGTCAGCAGCTACAAATACTGCAGCTGCTGACTTTTAATAATCGGACACTTACCTGTCCCAGGGTCCAGCTATGCGGGGGATCGAAGTCAGGCTCGTCTCCCCCTTCGTTCGGCGCCACCGGCATTTTAACTGTGGGCGCCCGGCTGCACCCACTGCACATGCGCAAGCCGGGCCGCGTGCCTTGACTGGTCGCGCAATCATCTGGGACCTGTCACGTGTCCCAGATGATTGACAGAGGGAGGGGAAAGAGGCGATCTCCCTTCCTGCGCTGAGGGAAGTGACGTCAGGAGCCCAGGCACTGGAGAAGGCAGATTTTGAGGGACCACATAGCAACAGGGAAAAAAAGGCAAGTAAAAAAACATTTTTTTTCCAAATGTTTTTCTTTTCTTTTTTTCAAGTACATTAATGACATTTTGTTTTATTGGGTGGAACATCACTTTAACATGGATTCCAATGGCACCTATTCACACCAATGCAATGCGTTTCAGTGTAGTCAACAAAAGCAGAACATGTTGCAATTTGTTTTTATGCAATGCGGCAAAATGCATCAAAAATCTACTAGAAAATACATGTCCTCAATTGAGATGAAGAGAAAAAAGAGGGGAAAAAATTATTCCGGAAGGCATCAAAAGCGCATCAAAAACACACTGGAACGCATCAAAGGTGCATAAAAAATGCACATGAAGAAATGCATCTGGTATGCAGAAATTGTGGTTTAATCCGGCCCTTAAAGTGGATGACACAGCAGATGTATTTTTCATGTTAAATACATGCAGGCTTAGTCATGTACACGTAACTAACACAGGTATTTATTGAAGGGTTTGTATTTAAATTCTTTTTATTAATTTTAGAAAAAAATTACAAAAATGATACACCACAGCAAAAAAAGCCTATTATGTCTGAATGGATTGGAGATAGATAGAACCAGATTATTAAAAGCCAGCAGCTACACATACTGCAGCTGCTGGCCTTAAACAATAGGACACTTACCTGTCCTGGAGTCACGCGATGTCGGCACCGCAGCTGATGTTTCCATCAGCTGTCGGTGCTGCTGCTTGTTATAATCACTGTGGAACCTAAGGGGTTAATCCTCTGCATTGTGTAAAACAGGCTGTTTGATCCTGTCTTCTCTTATCCTCCCCTTCTTCCACCGTCCCCAATATATCCCCCGATAAGGCAGAGCCTTTAGAGTGACTCTGCACTCGCTCAGTTTTTTGTGTATTGCTAGAGAGTTTTTTTTTTCTTGGGAGGGTGCATGTGATTGGCACAGAGCCAATCAGTACTGTCTAGACAGAGGGTCAGAGGTCCTGCAGCCTCATAGGACAGTCAGTCAGAGGAAAAACTACTCCGCTTTAACCAGACACTACTAGAGGTCACAAGACTGCTCTATACTGCTGATTAGAAAAGGTAATTAGTCGTTTATATTTACTAAAATTGCATTTCCATGTTCTGTGTACTGTGAGAGACCAGATATAGTGAATGGAGAGTCCTGGGTTTAGTAACACTTTAAGCTATTTTTTCTCCAGGTCAAATGGTATTCAAAGTGGTTCAGGAAAATTCTGCATTATGGCCACTAGATGGAGCTCACAATCAGGGTAAATAAGGCCCCTTTCACACTGGGGTGGTTTTCAGGCGGTACAGCGCTAAAAATAGCGCCTGTACACCGCCTGAATAAACCGGCCCCATTCACTCCAGTGTGAAAGCCGGCGGGCTTTCACACTGGAGCGGTGCGCTAGCAGGACGGTAAAAAAAGTCCTGCTAGTAGCATCTTTGGAGCGGTGTATTCACCGCTCCTATACCGCTCCTACCCATTGATTTCAATGGGACACCTCGCTAATACCGCGCTAATACCGCCGCTACGGCGGCGCTTTGCGGGGGATTTTAACCCTTTTTCGGTCGCTCCCGGGGGGTAAAACCGCCCCGCGAGCGGCCGTATACCGCGGCTAAAACGACGGTAAAGCAGCGCTAAATATAGCGCTGCTTTACAGTCGTCGCGGCTCCCGCCCCAGTGTGAAAGGGGCCTAAGTGTTTATTTCCTAGGATCATCAGCTCTCTCTAGCAGTCATAATGTGGTATTTTCCATATTTACTCTATTCTGGATGACTAAATGTAACATTTAGCCTGAAGAGAAAATAGCTCAGTAACCTTCGATTATGCCCCAACTTCGATTATGCCCCAACTCGCAAGGAACAAGTGTATATTTATTTTCACAGGACCAATAGCTCTGGCAATTTTTTTTTTATTAAAAACTCATCTTAGCATTGCAGCCTTATCACAGGGGGAGAGAAAATTCTTCTTCCTGCCTATAACATCATCTGATTACATCATCTCAGCCTAGGGAGGAATACTGACTGGAGCTTGAGAACTGCTTTTGTAAAGTACTTATTGGATTGCATTGCATGCACTCAATTAACGATTACTTTATGGTTATTTTTGATGAATTATTTGTACGTGGATAGTATTATTTATTTTTTAATTCTTATGATATCCAACACCTATATCAACATAACTAGATAGGCTTGTGATCACTTAGGTTATGCGCTAAATCATTTACGTTTTGTATATGTTTTTATGCGTTTATGTGATTTGTGATCATTATTCGATTTTGCAGCATTTTCACATTTATAGGTTTTAGTTATTGTAGTAGTGCAGGGGTCCTTTCACCATTATTCTATGCTTTTAAAGTGTCACTAAACCCATCACCCTGCATTCACTATATCTGGTCTCCCACAGTACACAGAACATGGAAATGTAATTATTTTAGTAAATATAAACTGCTAAATACTCATCAACAGTATATATCAGTCTTGTGTCCAATGAGGCTGCAGGACCCCTGACCCTCTGTCTGGACAATAACAAGTAAAAGGCGCAGCACACTGAGTGACTCTTATTGCACCCCAATAAATAAAAGTTAAAATTTAAATCAATTAATGTCCATATATAGTCCATAGACAGAAGTCCATACACTGTGGACTGCCTCCAAATGTGAGTTGCCATCTGTATGTTTTAATAAAAAGTGCTTAAACTTCTACACTTAAAGACGCCCTGTCTGGACAGTGCTGGTTGGCCCTGTATCAATCACATCAACCCTCCCCCCAAAAAAAAGCTCTTTAGCAATACACACCAAACTGAGCATGTGCAGAGTGCCCTTAAGGCTCTGTTCTATCAGGATATGGATTGGGGACAGTGGAAGAAGGGGAGGATCAGAGGAGACAGGATCAAACATACTTTTTAGACAATGCAGAGGATTAACCCCTCAGGTTCCACAGTGAGTATAACAAGCATGCTTTACTGCATATACAGACTGATTTTACTATTGTGGGTTTAGCAACATTTTAATGATAAAAGGAAGGGTTTTTTGATAAATTATATTTTTTCTGTGTATCCACTTGCCGCCCCACCATATTGCAAAATGACATCGGCAAAGTGGTTGCGATAACCTGACCGGTCGTCATATGATGTTGTCAGGATATCAAGCCTCTGCGCACCCGCATCGCGGCAATCGTTGTTGCGGCAATCGTTGTTTCTGACAGAGACTCTTTACCACGTGATCAGCCGTGTCCAATCCTGGCTGATCACGATGTAAACAGGAAGAGCTGTTGATCGGCTTTTCCTCACTCGCGTCTGGCAGACGCGAGTAGAGAAGAGCCGATTGACTGCTCTCCTGACAGGGGGGGTCTGTGCTGATTGTTTATCAGCACAGCCCCCCCTTGGATCCCCGCCCAGGACCACCAGGATGCTGCCAGGACCACCAGGGATGGCTACCACACTGGACCACCAGGTATGAAACCCTAGATCACCAGGGAAATGCCAATCAGTGCCCGGGCAGATGCCAATCATGCCAATGAAAAATTCCTGCCAGTGCCACCAGTGATGCCTATCAGTGAAATATATCAGTGCCAGCCATCAGTGCCCATCAATGCCCATCAGTGCTGCCTTTCAGTGCCACCTATCAGTGCCCAGCAGTGCCATCTATCAGTGCCACCCATAAGTACCCATCAGTGCAGCCTTTCAGTGCCCATCAGTGTCGCCTATCAGTGCCCACCAGTGCCGCATATCAGTGCCACCTATCAGTGCTGCCTATCAGTGCCCATCAGTGCCGCCTATCAGTGCCCATCTTATCAGTGCCATCTAATTAGTGCCACCTCATCGGTGCCGCCTTATCAGTGCCCATCAGCGAAGGAGAAAACATACTTATTTACAAAATTTTATAACAAAAACTAAGAAAAACATTTTTTTTTTTCAAAATGTTCGGTATTTTTTATTCGTTTAGCAAAAAATAAAAACCGCAGAGGTGATCAAATACCAACGAAAAAAAGCTCTATTCGTGAGAACAAAATGATAAAAATTTAGTTTAGGTACAGTGTTGTATGACCGCGCAATTGTCATTTAAAAAGTGACAGCTCTGAAAGTAAAAAATTGGCTTGGGCAGGAAGGGGAGAAAATGCCCGGTATTGAAGTGGGTATTGTGTCATGTCAGAAATGTATTCATTTAGATTTATAAACTTACTGAAAGGTCAACTTTACATTACTTGCCACTGCCTGTGCTAGGCAAGTAAGTCATCAGACGGTAAACCAGAGACATGGCTGCCTTGTGACACCTACTGACACCTTCTGCTTTGACCTCATCCTCTCATCCGGCTCCCATTTTGAAAAATGTCATCTGTCCCCAGGAAAATGGTGCTAGTAATATCTCCAGAACAGGATCAGGTAAGAATCTAAGAAACAGTTGGCTTAATTACCTGCAATATATATGTTAAACTCAGGGAAGGGGGATTAAATGAAGCCGGTGTTTTACTTTAAGGGCGGCTTGACTTTGTGCTGTTTACTACTAATTCCCTAGGGAGATTTTTTTTTTTTTTCGATTTTCAGGTGCCATGTGTGATTGGCTGGAGAATATAAAAAGAGTGACTTCAAAGCACTCCCTGGCCCAATTAGTGCAGCATACTTAATTACACATTCAGAGGATATTTAAAAGAGCTATAATACATGTACCACCAGAGCTATAAAGATCAGCTTAAATGTAATCGCGCAGAATCTGGATACCTGCTTTGAAGCCGCAGCAACATTTCTGAGGGCTATATTCCTAAAAGGTTACCTAGGGCAGAGTGAACATTATGCAAATCGCACTTAAAATAGTAACATTTACCAATCTATAACTCTTAAAAAAAAAAAAAAAATTGCCAGAAAATGCTTTGAATGTTTCAAATTAAAAGCACTCGTCTGCGTTTCGACTTTAATTAGCTGCTGGAATATGAGGTTTAAAATGAGCCCTTTATAGCCTTCCAGTCCCAGCTGCTGGTGTTGAACGGGCTAACAATTTGTATTATTTTTCTTTTTCTCATTACTATTTGATAGCTTAAAAGCTGCAAGGCAAATTACCTGATCAACCGGAACCTCCACTTTAGTGTTTTCATCTTCCTGAACTTCTGATGCCCCCCACATTTCTGATCTGTCTTCACCAGCTTTGAAAATGCCATCATCTGCACAAAAACAAAAAAAACAAAAAAATCACAGAAATGAATTTACTGAAAGATGGCTCAAGTCTGATCCTCAGTGGTGGAATGAAGTCGGTGCAGCTCCTGGGCTAACAAATCAGCAAAGGCAATTGTTGTGCGCACAATACGTTTCTGCTATACTACACTGATCATGTATTCACACGGGATTCACAAATCATCTGTGAATTGCTTGAATATCTGATAAACACCTTGTACTTTTCTGCTTAGGAAGGTTATAGAGCATCGAGCTGGAACTGCATCGTCTTCACTACAGCGGTTTGTGTGTAGGAAAATAAAACTGGCAAAGCTTTAATGAATTTGTCACTGTAGAGATCCTGGGTTACATAACAGCTCCGCTGACATATGGATTTAATTTGTTTAACCTGGAGCAGAATTAGCATACACGTTGAGTATTTGGGGCGTCTAAAGAGGTTCTCTATCCACATTTATAGAATTGTTAACCTTTTAAAGTGTATTTCCACGTTTGCAGCCAAATTGGGAGAACACCCCCTTTATATTTGCTACATGTTCCCATTAATATAGAATAACAAAAAATTGCTGATGAAATTTATATTCTTTTTACTTGCCTAAATTAGCTACCTAGCTTCCCACTAATCTACATGAAGGGCACCCGACGCATGGATTCCAATCAGGTTTTTTTTTTAATATTCGCTATTGTCACACTGATTCCCCTCTCGGCCAATCAGGAGATCGAGTCCGCGGGACCAGCAATCGCGGAGCTCCCGGAAGGCACCCCTCTTAAGGGGGAAACATACAGGTACATTAATCTGCCTGTACGTTTCCTTCTGCCGCAGTATATCTGTATGTCTAAGACCCGTTTACTGATTGCCTGAAAGGAGATGCATTCCAATTGGCCGCCGAGGAGGTGGGAGGAGACGCATTGCGGAAGCCAACGTGATGCCTGCGGTGGAGAGCAGGGGAAGGGGAAGCCGCCGCCCGTTATGCCAAGGAGGAGAGCAGGGGCAGAAGCTGCCACCAGTGTGAAGCGTTGCCCGCCATAGAAGTAGTAAGTGACAGTGCTCCTGACGACCCAACCGACCGGGGGGGGGGGGGGGCTGTGGGTGCACCCCCAAAAATGTTTTACCACCAGCCGCCACTGGTAGCTTCCCACTATTGGGAGGGTAATGTTTAGGAGAGGCCTGGGGATTTATGTTTACCATAATCAACCCTGTCTGTATTGTGTTGACAGATCCTATTATCAGTTGTAAATTAGATATGCACACTGTCTGTCCTAACAAAGGGTTAAAGATCATGAGGGTTGGATCCTGCATTGTATCTTAAAGGCCCCTTTCACACTGGTGGCGGCGCGGGCGCCGGCGGTAAAACGGCGCTATTTTTAATGCCGCTTTACCATCGTTTTAGTGGTGCTCTTTGGCCGCTAGCGGGGCGGTTTTAACCCCCGCTAGCAGCTGGAAAAGGATTAAAACTGCCCGCTGCAGCTTTGCCGGTGGTATAGCCATGCTGCCCCATTGATTTCAATGGGCAGGAGCGGTGAAGGAGCAGTGTATACACTGCACCGCTCATTCACCACTTCAAAGATGCTGCTTGCAGGAGTTTTTTTTAACATCCTGCAAGTGCACTGCTCCAGTGTGAAGGCCCTCGAGCTTTCACACTGGAGACACAGAAGCAGCTCTTTCAGGGCGCTTTGCAGGCTATTTTTAGTGCTGTAGCGCCTGCAAAGCACCCAAATGTGAAAGGGGTCTTAAAGTGGTTGTAAACCTCTGGCTCTAATCACGTGCTTAAAAAAAAAAACCCTGATTGGAATCCCTGCGTTGGTAGCCCTGTATGTAGATTAGGGGGGTGGCACCCCTGCGCTCTTAACCACTTAAGCCCCGGAAGAATTTACCCCCTTCCTGACCAAAGCACTTTCTGTGATTCGGCACTGCGCCGCTTTAACTGACAATTGCGCGTTCGTGCGACATGGCTTCCAAACAAAATTGACGTCCTTTTTTTCCCCACAAATAGAGCTTTCTTTTGGTGGTATTTGATCACCTCTGCGGTATCAATGCTAAAAAATTGCATTGATTACTGTAAAAATGACACTGCCAGTGAAGGGGTTAACCACTAGGTGGCGCTGTAGGGGGTAAGTGTGTCCTAGGGAGTGATTCTAACTGTGGGGGGAGGGGCTGTGTCTGACACATCACTGATCACCGCTCCCAATCACAGGGAGTGTGATCAGTGTCAGTGTCATTAGGCAGAACGGGGAGATGCTTGTTTACATTAGCATCTCCCCGTTCTTCCTGACTGTGAGACGATCACAGGCATGCCCGCGGACATCTCCGATCACGTATCTCCCGGTGGGCGCGCCCGCGAGCCGCCTCTTAAAGGGCAACGTGCAGGTACATTAATCTGCCTGTACGTGCCCTTCTGCCGCACTATATCTGTACGTCTGAGACCCGTTTCCTGATTGGCCAAAAGGAGATGCATTCCAATTGGCCGCCGAGGAGGAGATGCATTGCGTAAGCCACCGTGTTGCCTGCGGAGGAGAGCAGGGGAAGCCACCGCCCATGATGCCAAGGAGGAGAGCAGGGGAAGAAGCCGCCACCTGCGTGAAGCGTTGCCCGCCATAGAAGTAGTAAGTGACAGTGCTCCTGATGACCCGACCGACCGGACTGGGGGGGAGGAGCACCAACCAGGGGGGGCTGTAGGTGCACTGTTTGCCGCCCCCCCCAAAAATGTTTTACCACCAGCCGCCACTGGTTGTAAACCCTCACATATACCCAGTGAAGTGAACAGCCTCAGATGATACACAGAGATTAAACAAATCCTCCTACATAGGTTTTACTTGTTTATCTACCATCCCTCTTTTCCCTACACCCCTTCAAAAGGGCAGATCATGTTAAAATCCTTCTTCGTCTGTCAGGAGCACAGAGGAGGGGGCGGAGAGGCTGCAGTTACAGCTGATTGGATGAAAGAAACACCGCCCTTCACAGAGCAGAAGAACTGTGCTGTGAATAGAAAAGCTACGGGCTGAGCTTCCTACCGACACAAATTTTATCTTATGTGTCGCAAAAACTTTTCAAAAAAGTGACTCATGCTGATAACAGAGGAATGAAGCTTGAGAGAGAAATGACACTTAGAGCTTTGGAGAGATAGAAGTAAACACTACAGATATACAGTGGTGTGAAAAAGTGTTTGCCCCCTTCCTCATTTCCTGTTCCTTTGCATGTTTGTCACACTTAAGTGTTTCGGAACATCAAACCAATTTAAACAATAGTCAAGGACAACACAAGTAAACACAAAATGCAATTTGTAAATGAAGGTGTTTATTATTAAAGGTGAAAAAAAATCCAAACCATCATGGCCCTGTGTGAAAAAGTGATTGCCCCCTAAACCTAATAACTGGTTGGGCCACCCTTAGCAGCAACAACTGCAACCAAGCGTTTGCGATAACGTGCAATGAGGCTTTTACAGCGTCCTGGAGGAATTTTGGCCCACTCATCTTTGCAGAATTGTCCTAATTCAGTTACATTAGAGGGTTTTCGAGCATGAACTGCCTTTTTAAGGTCATACCACAACATCTCAATAGGATTCAGGTCAGGACTTTGGCTAGGCCACTCCAAAGTCTTCATTTTGTTTTTCTTCAGCCATTCGGTGGTGGACTTGCTGGTGTGTTTAGGATCATTGTCCTGCTGCAGAACCCAAGTTCGTTTCAGCTTGAGTACACGAACAGATGGTCGGACATTCTCCTTCAGGATCTCTTGGTAGACAGCAGAATTCATAGTTCCTTTTATCACGGCAAGTCTTCCAGGTCCTGAAGCAGCAAAACAGCCCCAGATCATCACACTACCACCACCATATTTTACTGTTGGTATAATGTTCTTTTTCTGAAATGCAGTGTTCCTTCTACGCCAGATATACTTGGACACACACCTTCCAAAGAGTTCCATTTTTGTCTCATCGGTCCACAGAATGTTGTCCCAAAAGTCTTGGGGATCATCAAGATGTGTTGTGGAGAAATTGAGACGAGCTTTGATGTTCTTTTTGCTCAGCAGTGGTTTTCTCCTTGGAACTCTGCCATGCAGGCCATTTTTGCCCAGTCTTTTCCTGATGGTGGAGGCATGAACGCTGACCTTAACTGAGGCAAGTGAGGCCTGCAGTTCCTTGGACGTTGTTGTGGGGTCTTTTGTGACCTCTTGGATGAGTCGTCGCTGCGCTCTTGGGGTAATTTTGGGCGGCCGGCCACTCCTGGGAAGGTTCACCACTGTTCCATGTCTTCGCCATTTGTGGATAATGGCTCTCACTGTGGTTCGCTGGATTCCCAAAGCTTTGGAAATGGCTTTATAACCCTTTCCAGACTGATAGATCTCAATTACTTTCTTTCTCAATTGTTCCTGAATTTCTTTGGGTCTCGGCATGATGTGTAGCTTTTAAGGATCTTCTGGTGGACCTTAAGCCCCATACACACGGTCGGACAATCCGAGGACCAGGTCCGTCGGATCATGTCCGTCGTACTTTGTCCGATGTTGGTGTTGCGTACACACGGTCGGACAAAGTTGTCGAAAAATCCGATCATTCTGAACGTGGTGACGTTTGTTGCCTATTGACGGGACTACGTAGAGGCTAGTAGCCAATAGCTTTGGTCTTGTAATGTGATCTGAGCATGCGTGGCACTTTGTCCGTCAGGAATTCGATACACACGATCGGACTTGGTGTGATCGGACCGTGTTGACGGCAAAGATTTCCAGCAGGAGATAAGACTTTGTCCGTCCGACAAACCGACGAACACTGTCCGATGGTGCATACACACGGTCTGATTTTTCGTCAACCTTGTCCGATCGGACAGAATCCATGAAAAAGTCCGACCGTGTGTATGGGGCTTTACTGTGTCAAGCAGCTCCTATTTAAGTGATGCCTTGATTGTGAACAGGTGTGGCAATAATCAGGCCTGGGTGTGGCTAGAGAAATTGAACTCAGGTGTGGACAACCACAGTTATAGTATGTTTTAACAAGGGGGGCAATCACTTTTCCACACAGGGCCATGATGGTTTGGATTTTTTTTCACCTCTAATAATAAACACCTTCATTTACAAATTGCATTTTGTGTTTACTTGTGTTGTCCTTGACTATTGTTTAAATTGGTTTGATGTTCCGAAACACTTAAGTGTGACAAACATGCAAAGGAACAGGAAATGAGGAAGGGGGCAAACACTTTTTCACACCACTGTATGTTCTTTGCTCAGATTTCATGACTGAGGTTTACAACCACTTTAATGAGGGGAAGCTCAGAGTGTGTCCAGTTTGTCTCTCTGAAATTGTTCCGAATAGCTTGCAGTTCTGTGAATAATCATGATCCAAAGAGATCACTAGAAAGCTAAGATATATTTGTAAAAATATTTTTTCTAGGTATTCTGTGTGAATGGGAACATATGGAATGGAAATACACTTCGCGGACTACCAATGAATAAATCTACATTTTAAAAAGCTTGCAGTCAGGTAGAGTTTAATGCTGCCTCAGCTGGGGAGATTAGTGCTAATTGTGTTTCCTGGTTCTTTCTTGGGGGGCTTTGTTGGGCCCACTGGTTTTGTGTGTCATAAAAGGGACAGGGGTCCGGGCCCGAACACCCAAGAGTTACCAAGAGAGATAGCGGTCACTGCTATTGGCTGTGGTACCATTGCCTGAGTCCATCCCGCCAGCTTGCTGAAGTATGCCAGGACTGAAGTGCCTGCTAGTGAACCCCTGGATTTGAGAGCCTTCTACAACATAGGGAGATTGCTGAGACCCACAGTCCGCCCTGAAGATGCCAATGCTGGACAGAACCATCACAGACTCTGCCAGTTATGGACTCTATCCTGTGTAGGTACGCTGGGACAGCCACAAGCCTGAGTTAGAGATTGGTTTAGGAAAAGACTGTTGCCTTTGTTTGCCTGTCATGCCATGTTATTTAAGTAAAGTTTTTAAAATATTGCCTTTACCTGGTCAGAAGTTACTCAAGTAATCGGCACATATAGTTCACAGTTCAGGTCAGCTAAGCACATTGGGGTATGAAGAAAACCGTGCAAGAGCTAATACAGCATGAAGATACAAGTGGTTACCATGGGTAACAAAGGTTTCTCAAGCAGCCTGTCATAAGCATGTACATGTGGTAGGTGGGATAGCTTCTTGTAGGAAGGAGTTCTTGGCACTCTCTCCCTGAACAGGTCCGTTTCCCATAGCAATGGGAGCAAATCTGCACCGCAGAAGTCCACAGCCTGTGCACATGTACAGAAGCCAAAGAGTTAAGTGAAATGCAGCACTAGGTGTACGGCGGGACCCCATACCTTTTACTGGGAGTGAGGTAGCGGTGATACACTGGACAGGTGGACACTGGGCATCGGCTCTGTGTGTCCCTTCTAAATGCAATAGTACCATAGTGGTTTAATTTGATTTTGGCAGAGTCAACTAGAGTTCAATTGTCTGTTTAGGTAAAGGTACCCCATGTGTAAGGCAGTGACCCTATCCAAAGTGCCTAGCATAGCCCAGAAGAACCCCCTCCTAAAGCTTTTATGTAACCCTTTCTTTGGCGCCCAACAAGGAAGAAAGCATGGAGGATATTACTACAACCCCACTACAAGCTGGTTCCTGCAGCATCCTAAGGTAGACAAGTTGTGTTCATGCTACCTTATGAGTACTTCTCAATGCTCACTTCTGTTGCTGTAACTGGGTTATTGCTAGCATGTACAGTCACTGGGGTGCACTGCTCTCAGACAGCAGTGATCTAATAACAAAAATCTTAAAATATGTCCAGCCACATTCACTTAAGCAGTACAAAAGGAATGTACATATGCAGCCCTTGGTATTCATTGTGCAGTCCTTGGATTTCAGCAGCCAGTAGCTGGTCTGGGAGCAGTGTTCTCTAGCAGTCTCATGTGACATGTCTCCAGTCTCTGACTGTCTCCTGTTACACGTTTTTAGTTTCCAACCCCACCTGTAGCATACCTGCAGTCTCTGACCATCTCCTAGAGTATGTCTGCTGTGTCTGAGGTTTCCTAAAGCAGGAATGTTATGGAACACCATGTACAGCCCCATGGTGATGTCAGGGGCCATAGCTGAGTCAACACTGGTACATTTGGTTTTCACCACCACATTGTCACCACCAATATGTGTACATGATGCACTTTATTGGTAGGAGTTCTATAGATTTATTCTATAAGAGAGACTAAATAGATGCATACACACTGTGCAGCACTGTGGCTTAGTGGTTAACACTTCTGCTTTGCAACACTGGGGTCCCTAGCACAAAGCCAGGACACTGTACACACAGAGCTTGCATGTTTTCCCTGTGCTTGCTTGGATTTCCTCCAGATACTTTGGCTTTCCCCCACACTCCAAAGATGTGCTGGTTGGATCTTTGACTCTTGTCTAAATTGGCCCTAGTATGTGTATGTCTGCATGTAGGATAGAGACTTTAGATTGAGGGTAGGGATGTAAATTTAAATTGTTGGCGATATACAAATGCCTATAAAAACCTACTGGACATAGAATACCTGCCTATAAAAGGTAAGGAAGCACCCTTGACTTAAAAGAGTTAAAAAAAAAAATTGCAGTTACAAAATTATGATTGCCTGTTTACAAATCAGCTTTTGCTTCTCTGACAAATGCTGCATGACATTTTGCTCTCAACAGGATTAATTTTGTTTGGCAAGTTAAAATTGGCACCAGCCAAATGGGTGCTCAAGCTAATTTATGCATTTTTGGCAACGCTATGCACTGCAATCATTGTTTCCACAACAAACACTGTACACGGTATTAGAACTATGACGTGGGAGGTAAGGTATCTATGCTACGGAAAATTTAAAGATTTAGACTTAAATTTAAGTCCCAATTCACATAAAGATCATACCTTACAAATACAACATAGCTACTGTATGTTCTAACATGAATTAATACAATTTTATTACATTTAAATGTTTTTTTTAATACGCAAAATTGCAAAATTTATAGCTCTCCTTTTACTTGGCTTTTGCTCTCTAGAACTCACTCCCCACTTCAAATAAAGGCTTCACCTATCTATATATATATATATATATATATATATATATACAAACATACACATACACACACAGTATAGTATGCACACATACATATAGGCATAACATTATGACCACTGACAGGTAACGTGAATAACATCAATTATCTCATTACAATGGTATCTGAAGGTGGGTGAGATATATTAGGCAGCAAGTGAACATGTTGTCCCTGACGATGTGTTGAAAGCAAAAAAAAGTGCAAGCATAAGGATTTGAGCAACTTTGAGAAGGGCCAAATGGTATTGACTAGACAACTAGGTCAGAGCATCTCCAAAACTACAGCTCTTGTGGGATGTTTCCAGTCTGCAGTGGTTAGGACCTACCAAAAGTGGTTCAAGGAAGGAAAACTGGTGAACTGGTGACAGGATCATGGATGGATTGTTGATGCACGTGGAAAGAGAAGGCTGGCCCATTTAGCCTGATCCGATAGAAGAGCTACTGTAACTCAAATTGCTGAAAATGTAATGCTCTGTGTAATGGTTTTGCACAGAACAGCCCCAATCCTCCTCTATTCGGGTCCCCCACTCCTGGCTCCTCTTCCCCACCGAATGCCCAATAGCAAGCAGCTTGCTATGGGGGCACTTGTGCGTACTCGCTCCCATCCCCTACTCTGTTTGTCCATAAGACACAGAGAATGGGGCTCATCACCCCCCGGCTTCCTCGTCACTGGCTTTGATTAACTGCAGGGGCGGGGAGCTGCATGCATAGAAGAATAGAATCCAGTAAGGTAAAAAAAAACTCCTGCCTTTATAACCACTTTAACCACATACCGACCAGCCGCCGCAGTTATACTGTGGCAACATGGCTCGGCTGCGCGAATCGCCATCATGGTACGTCGGTACCATAGACGGCCATGTGCCCTCTGCTCGCCTACGAAGCCGATCCGAATGCCCGGCGGTCGCGATCACTGCCGGGCTCCCACAATCGCTCGGGACACACCGAGAACCGGGATCTGTGTGTGGGGAGAACAGACAGTCTGTTCATATAGAGTATGAACAGACGATCTGTCATGTCCCCTGCACAGTCCCCTCCCCCCTCCAGTTAGAACACGTACTAGGATACACTAGTCACCTAGTGGTTAACCCCTTCACTGCCGGTGACTGCCAGTGACATTTTTACAGTAATCAATGCAATTTTATAGCATTGATCGCTGTAAAAATGACAATGGTCCCAAAAATATGTAAAATACGTATCGGCCTAAACTGAGGAAAAAAAAAAAATGTTATATATTTTTGGGGGATATTTATTATAGCAAAAAGTGAAAAATTTTGATTTTTTCAAAATTGTCAGTCTTTTTTTGTTTATAGCGCAAAAAAATAAAAACCGCAGAGGCTATCAAATACCACCAAAAGAAAGCTCTATTTGTGGGGGAAAAAAAAAGCACGTCAATTTTGTTTGGGTGCAACGTCGCACGACCATGCAATTGTCAGTTAAAGCGATGCAGTGCCGAATCGCAAAAAGTGCTCTGGTCTTTGACAAGCCAAATGGTCGGGGGCTTAAGTGGTTAAAGGTTGTAAAGTATTAAAGTACAACGAGGCTCCTGTATGATAGTCTAAACAAGTTCAAGTTATGTGATGCACAAGCAGTAAATAAAAACTTCCCTGATGGAGCCTATCCTATATCCTCCTTATTTGTGTTTCATACACTCCCCCTCCCAGACACTGCAGCTCACACTAGGAGGGTTTCAGCAACAGAGATGGTGCTGTCAATCTAGAAAGCAGTGGGCAGGACTGTGGGCAGGTTCTAATTACCAGGCTTGTGAATCATAAACTCAAAAAAGATCTCATAAAACAACACTACCCCAATCCTATCCCTGCAATAAAGAATATGAGTAAATAAATTAATTAAAAACAGTGAAGCGCTGCCATCGCTCATGAAAAAATCGAATACATATATGTAAAAATGTATAAAAATTTATATCAACACAGTGCAAAATATATAATCAAAAATAAAGTTCATATATGTGAAAAAATGCTGAACAACTTCTGTGATTTCTTGATTGTTGTACACTCTAATAAATAAATCATCCACCACTGTGCTCTTGCCGTTCTCTGTAGACAATGCTAAATTGTGAACACCATCACCATCCCTTATACCTGCTCACCTCAACAATGAGCCAGAAAGACTCAGAAAGAAATATCTTTACTCTCTCCAATACGATCTTTCTCCTCCTGCTCCAACCTGTTACTCAGTATCAGCTCTCGAGTAGGCAGCCTCCCAGATGAGATAGTTCCTCTCAAGATATGGTTCCAAATCATGCAATTATAAATAAAGCATACATAGTGCTCTCCGTTTCATTACAAGCATACCCCACTTTTAAGTACACAATGGGGTTTATTTACTAAAGCTGGAAAGTGAAAAATCAGGCTCACTTCTGCATATAAACCAATGAACTTCTAACCCCAGCTTGTTCAATTAAGCTTTGGCAATAAAACCTCGAAGCTCATTGGTTTCTATGCAGACGTGAGCCAGATTTTGCACTTTCCAGCTTTAGTAAATAAACCCCATTGTGTACTTAAAAGTGGGGTATGCCTGTATTTATTTAAAACGCCCCATTAAAATCACACTTACAGGAATAACAATAAAAGCTTGCATAGCACGGTACAAAAGACGTCCAATCGCTCACCACTGTTGCTGCGTGATGTCACAGCTCGGCTCCTCCCCACTACATGTTTATCACCCTCTGATTGGGCTTTCTCAATAGATTATATTTTTTATTTTATTGTTATTCCTATAGGTGTGATTTTAATCGGGCATTTTAAATAAATAGTGAAACGGAGAGCACTATGTATCCTTTATTTATATTTGCATGACTTGGAAACATATCTTGAGAGGAAATATCTCACCTGGGAGGCTGCCTTCTGGAGAGCTGATACCAAGTAACAGGTCGGAGCAGGAGGAGTAAGATCGTATTGGAGAGAGAGTAAAGATATTTCTTTCTGAGTCTCTCTGGCTCATTGTTGAGATGAGCAGGTATAACGGCTGGTGATGGTGTGCACAATTTAGCATTATCTACAGAGAACGGCAAGAGCACAGTGGTGGATGATTTATTTATTAGAGTGTACAACAATCAAGAAATAACAGACGTGGTTCAGCATTTTTTCACATATATGAACTTTATTTTTGATTATATATTTTGCACTGTGTTAATATACATTTTTATCATTTTTTTACATATATTTATTAGATTTTTTCATGAGAGATAGCAGTGCTGCACTGTTTATAAATATATTAAAATTCTTGATGGTGAGGTGATACACTATAAGTGTACAGCAGCTGCGGATAATCCGTTGTTGTTTTTTGCACATCATTTGTTATATAATTCGTTGTAATTTTCACATGATTTTTTGTTTGCACGTAGCAGTTTTGCAGGGTGGCGCTGATTGATTTTATATATATATATATATATATATATATATATATATATATATATATATATATATATATATATATAAATACTACAATTCTAAATATACCGCCCACTTTAGAGGATAATTAGCATAAAAAACATCTACCGTAAATGAGGAAAACAACCAGGTAAATAGTGGCACTGAACACACAATGAATGAGTGAACAACATTTTATATAAAAATGAAATATAAAAAAATTAAGCACCCAGTAAATAAAAGTGCGTAACTACAAAAGAACAGTCCATAGTAAAAATGTCCAAATCTGGATGAAAAATAAAATATGATGATCGATAGCCCTTCATGTAGAACAAGGATTTTTGATGGAGTCCTATTCCCATTAGATGATCAGATTGAATGACGGGATATCTACAACCCTGAGGGGTCCAATGCTCTTTTTGCCAAACGTGAGAGTGTGAGGCAATAACTGTTGGTGAGTGTACATCCATTATGGGTAGTGGAGACACGTCTAGTTATCACGTAGTGTGGTTTGGAATCATTTAATCAACTGACTGTTTATGACAGACTATCAATCATCATATTTAATTTTTCATCCAGATTTGGACATTTTTACTATGGATTGTTCTTTTGTAGTTACGCACTTTCATTCACTGGGTATTTCATTTTTTTAGATTTAATTTTGATCACTCATTCACTGTGTGTTCAGTGCTGTTTATTTACCTGATTGTTTTAGGCTTGTGAATCAGCAATAATAATGCTCATAGCAACACCCTCTGCAACATTTTTCATCTCACTGTAGTGCAAAGAGGTAGAAACAGTTCAGCATCGTTGCCACACCATCACAGGAAGCAGCATTAGGTGCACTTCACTGACAAGATCAAAAAGTATTTGTGGGACTTTGCATGGGAACGAGAGAGCTGCAGGTGCAAACTGTGGGTCTGGCCCTGCAGCCTCTTAGGAGATGTGATGTAAGTATCCCAGGAGGCTACAGGATCAGGCACACTTCATCCTGACCCAGGCCAAAATGCCAGCAGGGGGTGGGGCTGGAGGTAACATAATTTAAAAAATAAACAGAAAAAAAACAGCATGTAGAAGAAGCGGGGGTCTAAACTGAATAAACTCCTCAATGGGACTTTAAGTCCTTGCCTCTACACCCCCCATCAACAATATAAAAACCTATTTTGGTTTTTGGTTATTTTTAGCTTCCTGGTAAAGCAAATAGACAGCGAGGCTGAAGGGCAAATATTGAGGCGCATCATCAGGGACCAGATGCCTGAACCAGGAAGAAATGACCGGCTCCCAATGACTGAAGAAGCAAAGATGGCAGAGCTGAAAAAGGCCGTAGCGGCAGAACAGTGGATCGGTGCTGGATAGCGCTGGATTCACTGAGCAGGTGAGCATCCTTTCAAAAGAGAACCCAGGGCACCAGGTAAGGGACAATCAATGGGAAAAAAGCAGGGAAGAAGTGGGGGTTTCTCTTTAAGGAGCAATGCACTACTGTTATCTCAAAGGTACAAAGTCTACCTCCATACTATGGTAAGGTACAAAATGCAAGCACCATTTACAAGGTACTGCACCACCGTAATCTCAAAGGTAGAGAGTCTACCTCTATACTAAAGCAGGTTATAAAATGGAACTACCATTTATGGGGCAATACATCACTGTAATCTCAAAAGGTACAGAGTTGACCTCTATACTACAACAAGGTACAAAAAGAACTGCCATTTATGGGGAAGCACACCACTGAAATGTCAAAGGTTTATAGCATACTACAGCAAGGTACAGAACTACCATTTGTAGGGTACTGCACAAGTGGAAAGGTACAGAGTCTAATGCCACGTACACACGATCGGAAATTCGGCCAGCAAAAGACAGATGAGAGCTTTTGGTTGGAAAATGCGACTGTGTGTATGCTCCATCAAACTTTTGTTGGCGGAATTCCAGCCAGCAAAAGATTGAGAGCAGGTTCTCAATTTTTCGGTCGGAAAAAGTTCAGATCGGAAATTCCGATCGTCTGTACCAATTCCGACGCGCAAAATTCCTACACATGCTCGTAAAAAATTTGACGCATGCTCGGAAGCATTGAACTTCATTTTCTCGGCTCGTCGTAGTGTTATACGTCACCACGTTCTTGGCGGTCGAAAGTTCAGCGAACTTTTGTGTGACCGTGTGTATGCAAGCCAAGCTTGAGCTTGAGCGGAAGATTTTTTCGCTGGAAATTACACTCGTGTGCACGTGGCATAAGCCTATACTATAGCAAGTCACAGAATGGATCCACCATTTATGAAGGATGTGCACCATAAATGGGGCAACGCAAGCCTGTCATCTCAAAAAGTATACAGTCAACCACTATACAACAGCTTAC
Source organism: Lithobates sylvaticus (assembly GCA_028564925.1). NCBI lineage: Eukaryota > Metazoa > Chordata > Amphibia > Anura > Ranidae > Lithobates > Lithobates sylvaticus. The sequence goes on along the minus strand of CM053030.1, from coordinate 202,143,822 downwards.
TACAGAGTCATTTTAGAGGACTACAAATTAGGTGGTTAAGTGGTTAAATCTATTAGTGGCAAAGATATTTAATTGCCAGTGAAGGCTCTACCTTAGATTTCATGTTTCACCCTCCCCACTTTCACAGATAAGGAAGTGAAATCTCACACCTGCCTGGCTGTTATGGAGAAAGCACCATTTCCCTTTACTCCACTATTCATAAATTAGCCCTGTGTGGTTAATATTGCGATAATTGTTTTCAATTACCTGTGTATCCAATAAAACAGTGTCATTTTTTTTAATATATATAATAAAAAATACTCCCTCCTAGTCTGGATGTGCCCTGCAAGATGGGTCTAATTATCTGTCTGTAAGCAAGCCCATTCAGGTGAACCGCGGGTACCTCCCAGCGGGAAACACAAACTTCGAATTAGGTACCTAATAAAATATATTGACTACAACAGATGGATGAGTCTTAAAAGATTGAATTCGTTCAACTGGAGCCGAATCCAACAGCTGACAAGACCAAAAAGGCACATATGAATAAAAAATGAACACTCACTCTGACTAGATTTCCGTAATTATTTCCTTGCTCTCAACACACATGCATATGGATGCAAACATGTCTTACACAATCAGTGACAGGACAATTCATCACAGATAACAGTACAACATATGGTGGAAATAGTGTCTAGCTGAATAAAAAAAAAAATGGTGTGACTTTGAAATTTTAAGGCATTCAGCACTTTTAGACACCATTGGCAATTCATTTTATATGTAAATATAAAAAATAAAATAAAAAAAATAACAGAGGCTTTGTTCTCATATAAACTGTAGAGAGCCTTGAGCTATCTGTTACATTGCAAGATATCTGAGTCATTTTCTTATTTGTAATCTAAACACGTGCTGGTCCCTTGGCATCCTGCATAATATATGCATATGCCTTTGTAGCTAAGGTAACTAAATACAATAAAGTTGGTGAAAGCATTGTGTTTTGTAAAAAAAAAAAAACATGTAAAATCAAGCATTACCTCATCTTTATCTGAAATTCGGAGAAAGCAGCAAATAATTCTAATCCTTGATATAAAAGGCAGTAGAATACGCTCTGCTTTATGAATAGAACCATCTGTGGCTGCATCACGGCTGGTCCACAACAGTTCTGTCTCTTGTCTCTTTTATATCTTGTTTATTTGACAATGGATCTATCAGACCGTAATTATAACATATGTGATTTCATATTATGCAGTAAATGTCTGTCTCATAATTGTGCACATAGGCACATTCTGTCATACAGTAGTTAAAGACTGGAGTGACAAATCAGTGCTATTTGGTGCTTGAATAAATGATTGATCTCTGCCTTAAAGTGGAACTATACCCTCCTATCCTTTACAGTCAAGGAAGCTGCCATCCCAGGGTCTGTTTGATCTGTAGCTACCATGATGCTGCACATGTGATCAGTTATGACACCGGCCATTTGATGACATAACAGTTTTGGCGGGAGCACAATCAACTGCGACATTTCGGCATGCCTTGTAACTGTTTGCACTTTAACCACTTCTGAACCAGCCGTCGCAGTTTTACTGTGGCAGGTTGGCTCGGCTGGGCAAATCGACGTTACCTTACGTCACTTTTTCTTTTGGCCACTAGGGGCGTGCGCACGGAGCCGATGCGAGTGCCCAGCGGGCGCGATGACCGCCGGGCACCCACGATCGCTTGTGACAGAGAATGAACCGGGATCTGTGTCTGTAAGCACACAAATCCCGGTTCTTTCAGGGGAGTAGAGACAGATCGTGTGTTCATACCAAGTATGCACCGAAATCTCTCTCTCCTCCTAGACAGTCCCATCCCCCTACAGTTAGAACACACTTAGGGAACACAGTTAACCCCTTGATCGCCCCCTAGTGTTAACCCCTTCCCTGCTAGTGACATTTATACAGTAATCAGTGCATTTTTATAGCACTGATAGATGTATAACCATTTATGAAACAAACAAAAAATATATAAACCCAATCACTAAAATCTCACATAACATTTAACATGCTAAAATAATTTCAAATGTAATTATAATAACACCTGGTGATCCTGCCATGAAAGTCCATGTTCAGGCACCTGTTTGAGGGTCTCCCAATTGTGCTCCTAAATTCTCATTGTGTAACAAAGACTATCAATGCAGGCATGTCCCACTGTTGTCACCATCAAGAAATATCTCACCCTGGGATATGCCCATCAATTAAAGCGGAGCAACACCCGTTTTTAAAACCTGTAATAAAAAAAAAAAAAAATACTCACCTTCCTCAAACTGAAACGGCAGGTTTTTTTTTTTTTTTTTTTACTTACCTTTAGTTGTTCTTCTTCTTTGCATCCATCGCTTCCTGGTTCCTGGTCCCTCGGATATGGGCGGGGATATTACGGCTATTACGTAATATCCCCTAGCCCGCACTGTCTCCTGGGAGCTTGTGTCATAGCTCCCAGGAGTCAGGGCGGCTGCCTGGCCCGAGATCGCGCGAGACTTCGAACCGAACGCGACGTCATCACGACGCTGCTGACGGCGCTCCTATGAGCGGTGTACTGCGCATGCGCGAGATTAGAGAGATGCGTGAATGAAATCCAGGAAGACAATGCCCTGGAGTATTCACATGCCCACACGCAAGATGGGGATGAAGCCGGAAATAGATATAAAGTTTTTTTTTTACATAAAAGACGAACAGACAAAGTCAGACAGACAGGACAGGTGAGCTAATGCTTTGCAAATTATTTTATTAAGCAATCCCCATTAAAAAAAAAAACGTCAGGGGCAGTGTAGCTCCGCTTTAAGTGCATGTAGACAGGAAATGACTGCAAAGAAGCTGTAGAAGATCAGATAGAGTGCTTTAGCAAACTAAATGTCATTCAGGTAGGGTTTACATCTACTTTTACAATAAATGTGAAGACGTTTAGCAAATGTATAACTGTGATAATTTCTGTTTTATAATAGCTGCAGCTTTAGGGGAACTCTTATGCCGCGTACACACAGTCGGAATTTCCGACAGTCCAATGGGAGCTTTTGGTCGGATATTCCGACTGTGTGTATGCCCCATCGGACTTTTTCTGTCGGAATGTCCGACGGACTTAGATAGAGAACATGTTCTAAATTTTTCCGTCGCAAATGCCGACGGAGGTTATCCCATTGGCAAGTCCAACCGTGTGCACGTGGCATGACTCTTCCTTGTAGTAACAAGAAAGAATCATTATTCTGAATCTCCTTTGTGTGCAGTAGGACATGTTTATGTTCAATGTTGTTTTATTAAATAATATTGCAAAGAACAAAATAACAGTATCTGTCATACATTGACAATTAAGTACAAGTGACAGAACATAGTAATAACAAGTGAACATAGTGTTCTCTGCTAATAACATTTATTAAAACTATAACTCAGGGATAAAATACTCACATACAAATGTGAAAAACATGCATGTCATCAAATATGATTTGAATGGAGAAAAACGTCCTGAATGGCAGCACCTCACATCTGTACGCCTTACACTGTCTGATGAGCTTCTTCAGCAGGTCTGCTGAAGAAGCTACATTTCAAGTCTGCTTTACTACACTACTTCTTTGGAACTAGGTGGCACCAACCCTAAAAAACAGCATACCTCACAATTTTCTGAGGGAAAGGACCTACCCTTGCCAACCCTTCTGTCACACAGGCCATGAAGGCAGAAACAAAAAATGGTTTGTAAAAACCCACAGGTGTATGTTTTACAACCACTTTCCCTTTGAACTATAGTTTGTAAATACCAAAGCAATAATTTAGAGGCTGGAGGGAAAATGTAGTGCAATTGTGCATCTATAGCCCAAATTTTTGGTAGGGAAGGACTGAAAACTCTGATAGGCTTCTATTGCTTCCTGTGCCCTCATTGGCGAGACTCGGCTTGTCTATTTGTACTGGTGACCATTGTCACTTAGGTAGAAAATGATGAGAAATCCATAATTTTACAGCTGTCACCAAAAGAACAGGTGGCGAGTGGAAACTTACCCAGTGTCACACTCGCCCATTTCACATTCCAGCACCGGGTCTTGCTCTGTGTGTGTGGTCATTGGCCACAGCTAATTACAGAAGGGACGTTGTTTTAAAGGGCTAGCATATGACTTGATCAGCATGTTGATTTTATACACGTGGCTGTGGGGAATAGCAAGGCCACCGATTATTTGCCCATTACAGGTTACAGCTTCCTGGTAGGCTTGTTCAGGTGGGTTCAGACTAGGATTCGAACATGCCTGAGCTCATCCCTACTCCTAGAATTATCAAATGATTTCCTGTGTTCTTCTGTGCCACTTTACCCTCCAGTGTTAATCCTGCATCTATTATCTGCATTTTTCCTCCCTCAGCTGTTCTCAGCGATACTCTGTGTGCTCCTGCGTTCAACAAAACTCTGTACTTGTGTTTTCCTCTGAACACGCCTGTGTACCTGTACCTGTGGCTTCCTTGTGTACATCAGCCAGCACCCAGTCTTCCTTCACTTCAGTGATTCCCTGAGTGTTCCAGACAGGAAATGGTTACCAACACCTGTGCACTCCACCTGCTTCATTGTTTTCCTGTGCAATCCCAGCCAGCTTCCTGCTCTGTGTCCCCATGTACTTCAGCCTGCTTCCAGTGAACCCTTCAACCTGATTCCAGTGCATACCTACCAGTGTTTCTGTTAGATCCTATGCACTTCTGCCAGCTTGGACTGCACTCCATTTTAACTTGTGATCCCAGCATTTTAGCGCTTCAAAAAACTCTTCCTGTATACCTAATCCCGCCCTAGGTAATTGCCCGCTTGGTGAGTCAGAGGGCCACAACTTGGGAGCTGTAAGCAGCAAAACCTATCTCCATCATCAGCTCTGAAGAAGACCAGAGGGCTCTCTGTGTCTATATCTGGGCTCACGCCACTGCCAAGCTGTTATATCCAAATCCAGGTTAACCAGTTTGCCACCTAGTGGGGGCGGACTCCCCACTATTTTATTGTCAGTATTCTAGTGACAACTGTCTTTTGGTATCTCACCTAACTTTATAGAGCTTTCCTCTAACTTCCTATTTTGCCTCTGGGACAGAAAGTGAAGTAAAATCTCCCCAAGGAGAAAATGGAAAAGCAAAAACACCTGAAGGGGGTTTTCACCTTTCAACGTTTTCCGTAAAAAAAACTTTAAATTTTACAATTATTTCTACAGTAATCTGCTTCAGACCTTGGTTGAAAAAATGGACTATCCCACCAAAACATACAGTATACCCTTGGCAGCCACAAGAAAACAAACGAAAAAGGCACAAGCTGTTAGCAGAGCACAAATCCATGTAAACACAATACAGGTGACAGCCAATCAGGTGGGCTACACTAGTATTTACTACAAAGTACAATTGCAATGAACTACCATGTGCTCGGCAAATCCATTCACTGTTCTGTAATTTGAAATGTACATTTAGTTCACTCCCTAATAACATTCAGCAGAAAACAGAGGGAGTTAAAGTGTGACCTTTGCAGAGAATAATTATGCATCTAAAGCCAACACTGCATAAGCAGCTGGATCCAGTGACTTATTTGCCCATAATGATAATAATACAAAAGTAGCCATTAAAATGTTCTTAGTAATTTGGCAATGGAACACACTCAACTTCCTAAATGAACAATGAAACAGATAGACGGCAAAGCAGCCCTTCCATTCACAGGGCTTTTAGCCTCCTTTACGTGAAAAACAAGTGAAATGGGAAAAGTGTCAAGAGAGCTCATTATTCCATGGTAACATCACTAAAGTCTTTTTGTACACTCGGATAAACAAGAAAATGACATGCACACACTAAATAGCAAATGACTTATACATTCAAATAACTAGTACAAAATCAATATATTTTAAATAATTAAGCATGCCAATTAATACCTTTTGCCCAAGCTTCCTTTTTTAACCATTGGCAACTATAAAAAAATGTTATTGCCTTGCAAATTATAACATTACACACAGCCATTTAATGCATTTCAAATCTAAAACTGATTGAAGTTTAGCAGTAGGGATAAAAAAAATCATTGTAATAATGGTCTGCTCTGAATATTTTATGGAAATCACAGTCATTTATTAACTGTAAGCTCTGTATGTAAGCAAGAAAGTTAATGCGACCATAAACATTTTTAATGTGATTTACCACGGAGGCTGCCTCATAAAAATGCAAAATCAAATTAAAAATAAAATGTAAAAATCTTTGCCTCATTAAATCCCATGGATTGCTGTGAGGGATGGAACAGGACACATGAGTTTATGATTTGCTGTCGATAATATAATTTGCTGAAGAAGAGGAGAAAATAGAACAGCAAAATGCTGATCATATTAGCGAAGGTATATTTCAATTAAAAAATTAAAAAGAAAAATAATCTCTGTTTAATAAAAATCCATAAAGTCGACAGCATCTGTCATGACTAATGCTTCAGAATAAAAAATGCAAACTAATTTCCTCCACTGTCTTCATCTACAGGGCCATTGCCTTTCCCCACGTGTGAAGATATTAGTTATCAGGACCATGGAATAGCTAACAGGCTCATAATACTATACAATGTTCTTGCGTTTAGCTTTTAAGCTCTGCCGTCCATTCAAAATGTATAACAATCTCATGGTTGATATGCCATTATTATCTCAATGTAAGTTATTACTACAGCCTTTCGAAAAGGTCATCTGGGGAAGATTAAGGAAGAGACTGGTGCTCTCTTGATCTATGCCCATGTTTTTCTAGACACACATTCTTGTTTTTTAGTAGATGCTACTAATTTGTGGAACCTGACGTAGGATAGTTTGAACTAAAGTGGCTTAATCTTAAGAAGAAATGTCTTACAGTGTGATTTTTCCTTTAAAGTCTAGGAGATAAAATGATGTTTCTAGTAGAAAAGGTGAAATTAGCCTACTGAAAAAAGGTGTATATAGAACATAATGAAATTTACAGTGGGTATAGAAAAGAATCATCCAACTTATAACATTGAAGTGAAAGATATAACATCAAAATGTCAGATTTATTTATTTTTTTATTCAATAAACAGAATCACTGAGTCTTTTGTCAGTATTTTGTTGAACCCTTTTGCTTTAATTACAGCCTTTAGTCAGTTGGGATATGTCTCTACTAACTTTGCACATCAAGACTTTGCAAACTTTTCTTTGCAGAACTGCTCAAGTTCAGTTAAATTTGATGGTGACCATTTGTGGACTGCAAACTTCAAGTTATTCCACATATTTTTAATGGGATTTAAGTCTGGGCTCTGACTAAGCCATGCAAGGACATTCACCTTTTTCTCCTTCAGCCACTGTGTGGTCATTTTTTGCTGTGTGCTTTGGGTCATTGTCATGTTGGAAGGTAAACCTTCTTCCCACTGACAACTTTCTGGCAGAGGACAGCAGATTTCCCTCAGGAATTTGATGGTATTTTTGCCCCATCCATTTTTCCTTCTATCCTGACAAGTGCACCAGTCCCTGCTGCAGAGAAACACCCCCATAACAGGATACTACCACCTCCATGCTTTACAGTAGGAATGGTGTTATTTGGATGGTGAGCTTTATTGGATTTCCACCAGACATATCGTTTGGTGTTGAGGCCAAGTAATTCAATTTTACTCTCATCTGCCAATAACACCTTTTCCATGTGGCCTCAGAATCTTCAAGGTGCGCTTTGGCAAAGCTCAGTCATGACTGCATGTGGCCTTTCTTGAGGAGTGGCTTGTTTCTTGCAACACTCCAATACAAGCCACATTTGTGGGAGAATTTGTGATATTGTCCCATGCACACAATGATCACTCTTTGTCAACTGCTTAAGGCCCCTTTCACACTGGGGCGGGAGCCGCGGCGACGGTAAAGCAGCGCTATATTTAGCGTTGCTTTACCGTCGTTTTAGCCGCGGGATTCGGCCGCTTGCGGTGCGGTTTTACCTATGCGAATTGGATGCAGGTTTCCCCATATCCAATTCACAAAGCAGGAGAATGTGACTGGCTCTCTATGGAGCCAGTTCACATATCTCCGGGGCAGCTGCGAAGCGCACTGCACAGAAACACTGTGCGTATTTGGCTCAGTTTCAGGGCCGAATTCAGGCACAGATTCGGCTCTGATTTGTCCCTGAACTGAAGAATGGGGACACACGGCGTTCCTGTGTGATCCGCAGCCGGTTCCAGTGTGAACCGAACCTTAATCTTTGAATAGAAAAACAGCCCTATAGCCGACCCTTCCTCACTCTACTAAAAAAGTTCTTATATTTCTATTTGTTTGAACAGATTCTTTCTTTTTTTTCCATTCCCTAAATTTGTGAAGGTGGATGACATAAAGACAGAGTTCAGTGCCCATGGCCAACAGATCTAACACCAAAGCCCTGAAATCCCCGTAATTTCTCAAAATGTGTTGATTGGGTTCTATGTCATAAACTATTAACCACTTCAATACTGAGCACTATCACCCCCTTCCTGCCCAAACAAAGGTCCCGCCCAGCCATCATTTCAGAATACACTGGGCGGGAAGTGGTTAAAGTGTTCATTGTTTATCAACCTGCTGCAGTTTTCAAATCTATTCATGCACATTCTACACTCATTTATCATCACATGCTTGAAGGGACCCACTCCAGGGACCCTCCACAAGTCAAACCCTCCCCAGACTCACTCACCACTGGCAAGGTCTAGCGTTACCTCACTCGTACACTACAAATCTGTCAATCATGAAGAGCAGAGCTAATTAAAGTGATTGTAAAGGTATTTATTTTTAAATAACAAACATGTCATGCTTACCTGCTCTGTGCAATGGTTTTGCACAGAGCAGTCCTGATCCTCCTCTTCTGATGTTCCCCGCCAGCACTCCTAACCCCTCTCCCCTGCCCCCATAGCAAGCCACTGAGCCACGCTCTGTGTGTCCATTGACACACACAGCACTGCTCAGCCCACCCCCTGCTCCCTCCACCCAGGATTTGATTGACAGCAGCAGGATACAATGGCTTCCTCCGCTGATTCCATGTTCAATGAGGCGAGAGAGAGGAGAGAGCCAATGCTTTCCGGCACAGTGCTGGATCAAGATTGGGCTCAGATAAATATTTGGGGGGTTGGGGGGAGCAGAGGTGATCAAATGCCACCAAAAGAAAGCTCTATTTGTGGAAAAGAAAGGACATACATTTTATTTGGGTACAGCGTCACATGACTGCGCAAAAACGCAGTGCCGTATTGCAAAAAATGTGGTTAATGCAGAATGCATTGTGGTAAAAAGCCTTCTGAATTTACAATCACTTTAAAGTAATGACACAGACAGTAATAAAAGCCTCAGAGTTATTCTAATGCTGCGTACACACGGTCGGAATTTCCGATGGAAACAGTCCGATGGGAGCTTTGTGTATAGAATAAAAAAGGAGCTGCGCCAATAACAAATAAAAATACAATTACATAAAAATAACTATTATAAATGTTGAGGCTGAGTGTATCCCAACACATAGGATGACCCAATGGTGAGAACCTTAGCCACACTTAGTCACCCTCAACAGTGACAAGAGGTCCCAGTCTCTGTCCACACAGTAACCAGTCCCCACAATGAAAAATAGATGACTCAAAAAGTCCAAATAGCAATCAAGGGATTCTTCAGGTTGAAGCAGTAATACAGGCAAGGTGATCCTGGCATCCAAATGTAAGTAGAAGGAAAAAACACCTCAGTGACTTGTATCGTATATAGTGATGAACACAGTGCCCGACACCCTCATACATTAACTGCTTACCAGAAAGCAGAGGTAAATGAGCTCTGCTATAACATGAAAAACACGCGTCTGCGATTTCCTAATCCCACGAGTCGCCAATCCTCGTTTTGATACTCTGAGTGGCTAAGTATTGGGGGTCCACTTGATCACATGCGGTCCATATGGGGAATGGAGGAAAAAAGGCAGCCCATAGCGTAAATCTGGTAACACCGGTTTATTAAAACAAATAAAAAGCACTTACATTGATCCCAATGGTAAGGCGCATAAAGCATAAAAACGTTGCCGGCCGGCAAGATACAGGAGCCCGTCCTCCTCTAGGTCATGTGGTGGCGTCACTGCGTACCCTCCCAGACTAGTTTCGACAGATATGTCTTTCTCGATGGGGAACGGGCAACACTGTGACTATCCACCATTAAATAGCAAACACCCTCGTTCTGACATGTGGGAGTGAGGCTGTGGTCACCATCTTTGATATGGGCAAAAAACATTTCCTCACTGCCTATAGAAAAGGTAAAAGTACAAGGTACATATATGAATACCAATCCCAACCTGTTAGTGGCAATGCTAATGGGCCGCAGCCAAAATCTCCATCTTGGTTGAGGGCAAGACATTATAATTAGCTGGAAAAAACTCCTAGGGATCTCAATGGGAGACCCGCCCCTAGGGAGCTTTGTGTATGCCCATCGGTCTTTTTCTGTCGGAATTTCGGACGGACTTTGGATTGAGAACCTGTTCTTAATTTTTTTCCGACAGAAAACCTTTCTATCGGATTTTCTGATTGTGTGTAGGCAATTCCGACACGCAAAATTCCGACGCATGCTTGGAAACAATTCGACGCATGCTCGGAGGCATTAAACTTCCCTTTTATAGTGCAGTCGAACGTTTTTTAAGGCGTGTTGTTATTGACCGTCGGAATTTGGTGTGACCATGTGTAGGCAAGACAGTTTGAGCGAAATTCCGTCGGAATTCCGACGGGAAAACCATCAGAGCTTTTTCCGACGAGAATTCCGACCGTGTGTACGCGGCATGACCCTTCCCCATTCTAAAACAAAGAAACAAATTCCTCAGGTTCAAATTCAAGCTCAAAGATGGCTGTCCTTATATCTTACACTTGAAAAATACACTTTAATAAGGGGGGAGTCACATATGTCTCTATGTATAGCTTATTTTGTAGGTAAATACATATTTTGAAATAATGTGCTGTAGCAGATACTTCTAAAAATGGGGCAATACAAAAAAAAGCTTTTCTATTTCATGTCTTCACAATTCTGTGTTTTGTGAATATTTCTGTGAATATTTTGCTCCATAAGCTCCTGAAAAATGTCCTATTATCAAACTGCATGTGTTTATTAAAGTAAATGATCCCATGATATTGGAGCCATGAGATCAATTCACAGAAAATTCCAAATCTACAATCTAATTGGAAGGAAAGGTTTTGCTTTAGGTATCTTACAAAGAAAGAGCATTTGTATTAAAACATTTAAATTACAAACTGGATGTTTCCAAAGCTTGTTTTATTAATGCCTAAATTCAAATTGAATAGCAAAATAAAACCCACAAATGTCTGTCTATACAATGAGACAGGAGATTCTGAAAAGAAGTTTCAACATTTTTCTGTTCAAAGATTCTCAGAAACATATCAAATTTAATATCAAAATTGCTTTTCCTAGGAATGCCGCCCCAAAAGAAGAACTGAACTTCTACGGTGAATTCATGCTAGAAAATAATTTATATCCTGTCTGTTTCGCTAAAATTTTTAGCCATCATTTTTTTTCTAGATCAAAAAATAATTCTTTCATTTTAGTTGTATCACAGACCAAAAGAAACTAAATGCACAATCATAAAAAAAAAAAAAAACAATATCTTTACAAGCAACATATGAGAATATATATATATATATATATATATATATATATATATATATATATATATATATATATATATATATATATATGTGATTTACTGTATTCAATAAAGTATAGTTATAAAGTGAAATTAAAGTCATTGTTTTCCTTAATCAGATAAAAATAAAACAACTCAAATGCATTTGAATTTTATTTTAATTTCCTTCTTGGAGCTTCCATTTCCAATTGTCCCCTGGTTGCACCACTATATTCATGTTCTCTCTGTGCCCTTTGTGCCACTGGGACCTATGAAGCAGCCAGCATGAGAGGAACACAGAGCCTCTGTCAATCACCACTGTAGATGAGGAGGATAAGCATGGGTTTTAGCTCTGGCTGTAAGGTGCTCTGAATGGCTCCAAATAGAATTGTAGAAGAGAGTAGGAGCTTGCATGTTGGAATGACCCGCACAGGACTTCACAGGTCCCGGTGGCACAAAGGGCACAGAGAGAATGGGAATATAGCGATGTGGCCAGGAGACAATTGAAAAAGGAAACCTGAAGAAGGAAATACAAAAATAAAAAATACTTTAAGGGTGCCAATCCATTGTTAAGGGGTTTCCCCACTTTAGTCTATCATGAATGCTGCTGCCAGACTCATCTACCTTACCAACCACTCAGTGTCTGCTACCCCTCTCTGCCCCCTCCCTGCCAATTCCTCCACTGGTTTCCACTGGTTGAAATAAAAAAAAAACTAACAACAACATGCAAAGCCATCCACAACTCTGCCCCGAGCTACAACACCAATCTTGCCTAAAATATCACCCAAACCAGGGCTGGACTTATCATTGGGCTTGACTGGGCTCAAGCCCATGGGCCCCGCCGAGATACATAGCTGAGTGTACTCGGCTCGGCTCCCCTCACAGTCACGCCCAGTCCCGCCCTATGATGGACATAACACAGGGACTGGGTGTGACTGTGAGCCGAGCCGAGTACACTTGGCTACTCTCGGCTCCGATTGGGACTGCGAGAGGACCCGAGAGCCGCAGAGAGGACCCGAGAGCCGCTGAGATACACAGGACTCTGTATCTCGGCTGCGCCAATTTTAAACTTTAAGACTGCAATGACAAGGCTGCAAATGACACTGGGGCAAGGCTGCAAATGACAAGGCTACACTGACAAGGCTGCAAATGACACTGGACAAATCCGCAGATGGATGGGCAAGGCTGCAGATGGACACTGATAAGGCTGCATTGATGGACATTTAAATGTAAGTTTTCTCCTTAAACTTCCCTTCTAAAAGTTTTTTTCCTTAAAATTCCCTCCTAAACTTGGGGTGCGTGTTATACGCCGATAAATACGGTAATGTATAGAAGGTAGGGCCCGAAAGTAACTCAAGCCCAGGGGCCCCCACCACCCTAAGTCCTGCCCTGACCCAAACTGTCTTCTCTGCTCCTCCCAAGACGTTCTGCTCTCAAGCTCCTTTGTCTCCTCCTCCCATGCTCATCTCCAGGACTTCTCCAGAGCCTCTCTCATCCTCTGGAACTATCTACCTCAATCTGTCCAGCTATCTCCTACTCTGGCTGCCTTTAGGTGATCCCTGAAAACTCATCTCTTCAGGGAAGCCTATCGCACCTCCAACCAACTGAACTTTTATCTCTTCCATCAGCTTATCCCTCACAGTTATTACCTTTTGTACCACTTGCCCCACCCTATTAAATTGTAAGCTTTTATGAGCACTCCCCTTTTAACCGTCTTGTATTGTAACTGTATTGTCTCCCTTTATTTTATAAAGCACTGGGAAAACTGTTAGCGCTATATAAATTCTGAATAATTATAATAATAATAATAATAATAAAAACTGCACCCTAAAGATTGCCAACGCAGTGCATTTACAGGTACCAGATAGCATTGTAGCACAATACCATGCAATTTGATGTGGCACATTTTTCAAAAGTAGTGTATGTACTACTTTTTGTACAATCTGGTGCATTTTGCAGCCCATTCAAATAAACTGCCAAATCACTCTGCAGGGGAAACGGCCCTAATGTGAAAACCCTTATCCACGTGTATTAATGCTTTGTGTCTATGTGCAATTTATTACAATAAATGACCTTGCCAGGTTATGGCATGATCAGCTCCATTTTTTTGGAACTTGATAAAAGCCCTTTTTATTTTAAATTCTGCATTTACCACATGTACAAGGAAACTGGGAGAAAAGTTAAGTTTTCTAGGTACAAAGCAATTTCTTGGAGCATTTCCTTGTTTGTCCTCTTAACCCATTTTAGAGCTTTAATCTCTCGTGAAATCCTTGGCTCTCTGGTCACTAGCTGATTCATGTACTTAATTGGTTGTGACTGAAAAAAAAGAAGACACATGATAAAAAGTGAATGTGCCGGCATCTAACATGCACAATTCCCTCCAGCCACTTGTAACCTTTCTCTCCCGTTTGCATCAAACATGCAGTATGAGGTTTTAAGATGAAATGGCCACAACAGAAATTTAATTTAGTTATCTGCAGAGATAAAAGCAGAACAATATTTTCTATGAAAAGCTTTACAGGGATGGAGGAGCCTTAAATCATAAGCTGTGTGAAATATTAGGCTAATGTTAAGGGGAGCTTTCTGGATAGCATTTGTTCAAGTAATAAGCCAAATTAACATACACTGGCAACACATTCCAGTAGAATTTGAGATAATCATTTAAAAAAGTCCTTTACTGCTGTTTAATATGATTAATACGTATACCAGGTAAAATAAAGGTAGTATCCGCGCTTAGGAAGTGGAACTGTTGCCCCCCTAAAAAAACTTCACCTAGGTGGAGCCAGAAAATATATAAAACACTAAAAAGGGGTATTGGCGCTGTTCTGAAATAGAGAATAGAGGGGTGTAAAATATAGGGGTGGAACGTATCTAGAATATTTAAAATATTTAAAATATCTAAAATATCTAAAATATCGTATACCAGGGTTTCTACTGCTGAATCCTAGTGTTCCACGAGAGGCCCCCTAAAGGTTTTGCCACTGAATGGTGACAGAATGGGAGATGTGAATATATTGTGCCTGAGAGTAAGGAGGAGGCACTGTCCGGGCTGGCAGAGACACAGAGGGGTTCCAAGCTCAGGCAGTATAAAGCCTCATGCACACTGGGCATTTTTAACACTGTTTTCCGGGCAGTCTGGTGGGGGTTTTTTTTCTGCCTTTAAAAGCCCCTGCAGAGTAGCCTATGTGTCCATGCAAATTATTATTCTGGCCAAAGAAATAATTAACACTCAAGCACTTAACACGTCTAAACGCGTTACACGCATTTACAAGCGTAAAGCATTTTTTCTGCCAAAACACTGCTGCCAGAAGGAAAGGCGTCTAGGAGAGACAGCAAAACCTCCAATGTGCATGAGGCCTAAAGCCTGCATACATGTGAAGCTGATTACTGAAACGTATTGGTGGATCTGCCGGACAGCAGAATTAGCATGGAGTGCACAACCCAGAGGGGCTACCTTGAATGTATGCTGGAATGTTCGGAAGAGTAGAGCTGGAAGTTTTAAACTACAGGCAGCTACGGTACATGATACACATGCACTTATATTGTTTCTTTCACGTATTTATTTGTATAATTTATATAGAATATATACTCCCTGGGCTGTGGGACTGCGGGATAGGATTGAATTCATTATTGGTCTCACCTGCAGTCTCAGAGTTATAAGTCAGTGTTCAGTCTCAGGGTATTTGGCACTGTGAAACATGTTTGCTAACCTCCTGGGAACTACATGTGCATTGTCTGTCTCTGTTTTTAATGGATTTGCAATAAAGGACCTATTTTTATACTGGAAGTGCTGCCATCTTTCTTCTTTTTCAGCTGTGGTACAATACTCCTATGAGGGGAATAATGGGGTTTTTATTATTATTGTGATGAGAGGGAGAATATCAGGTGCATTATATTTCCTCTGAAGCAAACAGGTGCCTCTGAGTGCAGTAAACAAAAGACTTTAATTGCCAAAGGATAAAATGCACTTACTAGAATTTAAATAAAATAAGGCTCATCATGATAAATGCGACAGGAAGTCCAGTGGCAGGTGGTCCCAGAGGTAGTCCAGTGTACAGCTTGATGGAGTAAGTCCCAACCAACAAAGGGGAGCCACAGGAGAAAGGACCAGGAAGGACGACCGCACTTCCGGGACCAGAGTGGAACGCAGGTGCTCGCAGGTGATGTCGCTTCCAGGCACCTGTGTTCCACGCTGGCCCCAGGCTTCTTCCACTGACGTCACATACGGTGCTGCGTTCCACACTGATCCTGGCAGCGTGGTCATCATTCCTGGTCTTTTCTCTTGCGGCCCCCCTCTGCTGGTCGGTTGGGACTTACTCCATCAAGCTGGACTACCTCTGGAACCACCTGCCACTGGACTTCCTGTCACATCTATCATGATGAGCCTTGCTTTATTTAAATTCTAGTTAGTGCATTTTTTCCATTTGAAATTAAAGTTATTTGTTTGCTGCACTTAGAGGTGCCTTCTGTTTGCTTCTTTTCTCACCAGAGTATCGTTTCCCTCTTGGAGTGCTGCCCAAGTGCTGTTTGAGACACCTGCTTTGCCTGATCTGCATTAATCCCACATTGCGGACATCATCTTTGGCCAGTTAAGTTATCCAGAGCGCCTTTCATTCCCTTACCCTGATTATATTTCCTCTGTACACCCCATCTGAGACTCCCAGCATTGGGCCTAATAGGGCAGCCAGAAGACCTGGATGACAACAATAATAATGATAGTCTGGGGATTTCTTTAGGGGATTCTCTACACAGCAAGTAACCAGCATTTCTTCCATTATTGTTTGTGTTATAGTTATGGTAATAGTGTTACCAGAACTTGTTCTAGTTCTGACTCTGAAGCCAGGAAACTACCATTTTCAAAAGAAGATGACCCAGAGTCGATGGAAAGTGGGGTGGGTGGGATTAGATGAACCTATTTCTTTGTTCTCCACGCACAAAGCATAGGTTCACTTTATGAACGCATGTATGCCTTTTCAAAGATGCCACCATTTTATGAATAGAAACCCTTTTTTATTGTTAGAAAAGATTGTTCAATCATTTTGTTACTAAAACCCACGACACAACTTTACTTTAAAAGAGGATTTTGTCAACATGACCTTTTGCTATAAGATAAACAGTTTTCAAAAGAAAGAAGTCAAACAAAAGATAACTAAAATGCTGAGTGAAATGCCCCATTCCAACATATATCATTAGTGGGATTCGTATTGCTTCAACTTACTGGTCTAGAACAGATCAAATCACATCAGGAGCACTGCTGTTGATTTATGGTATGAAAAGGCTCATTACTAATGTTTTCAAAGTGAATGCCTCTTGTTTATCCTACATTTAGCTTTCAGTATTTTGAAAGATGAAATTTTACCCATGTAAACAATCTACTAAAAAGATACCACAGAAGTGAAAAGAAACCTTTATGTACAATCCCTCCGTTTTTACCACTTTTGTAAATCTGCTTTTTAAAAACAAAAGGAAAAAAGGCGAATACAATTACGCTAAACTACTTCTACACATGACAGATTGCTAATTCTGTGTCTTAGTTTTTTGTTTTTTTTTCTAAATGACAATACAAAGATAAAGATCATTGTTCCAAACATGAAGCTGAATAAAAACATGGAAGTCTGAAAACCATCACAAGAAAGGACACTTTGAATTATACAACTAGAAAGACTCTGCTACATTCTAATAGCATACTGTATGGTATTTGTATACTGAAAGTCCAGACAAAACAATTTTTTCAATGCTGATTGGATAGGGCTTGTTTACACTTGCTTCAAAATGTGGCATTGGACACTGAATGACAATGCTCTGGACCGAGAGAGCACTATCTAACACAGTACACAAAGGTCTGTGCAGTGCCCAAAGATCACATTCCAGGCCAGCCCCACAATCCCTGCAATCTTCAGTCCAACAGGGTCCGGGTATAACCTCCAAAGCTGTTGCTGAGGATATGCTGATATAGATAGCTACTGTGTAGAAAATTAGTATATATTAGTATATTTTAAGTCTTGATTGAAGACACATAAGAAAAAAAATATCTGCTGTGTACCAAGTATCTTGATTGAAGAAAAAAAAAAAATCTAAATTGAAAATAAATATGCACACAAAAGTATAGTTGGTGTTTTTCTCAGCAGAGCTGAAGGAAAGGCATCTAATCTTTAGAACACTAGCCAAATTTAAGACATGACGGTTGAAGGTTGGGTTAAAGTGGAAGTAAACCCCTCTATCGTTTTCAGCCAAGGAAGCTGCCATCTTTGCCTCTGTTTAATCTTCAACTGCCACAGTGCTGCACATGTGATCCGTTATGACACCAGCCATTGGATGGTTTGACTGTTTGGTTGAGAGCACAGCCAATGTGCAGTTAGCATTCCCGGCATGCCTTTTTTTTTTAAACTGTTAAATCGATGGGTTTACTTCCGCTTTAACCTCTGCGCGCCCGCGCTATAGCCGAAAGACGGCTGCAGCGCGGACGCTCCCTGCAGGGAGGACGTCCCTGGACGTCCTGTTGTTTACTTCCCTAATGCGCGCTCCTGAGAGCGCGCATCGGGGAAGTTCTGTGCTGGCCATGTCCGTCGGACACGGCCGGTCACAGATCGCTGTAAACGGCCAATTACAGCGGCCGTTTACAGTGAGATCGGCGTGTCCAATGAGAGATGATCTCATATGGAAACATATGAGATCATCTGTCAGCGCCGCTCTCTCTCCTCACACAGACAGTGTGTGGGGAGAGAGAGAACAACGGCTGCAGCGCCGTAAGAAAAAAAAAAAACTAAATGTGCGATCTGTGTCCCCATTCACCTGCCGCCATCCACCTGTCACCATCCACCTGTCACCATCCACCTGTCCCCATCCACCTGTCCCCATCCACCTGTCACCATCCACCTGTCACCATCCACCTGTCCCCATCCACCTGTCCCCATCCACCTGCCGCCATCCACCTGCCGCCATCCACCTGTCACCATCCACCTGTCACCATCCACCTGTCACCATCCGCCTGCCGCCATCCGCCTGTCCCCATCCGCCTGTCACCATCCGCCTGTCACCATCCGCCTGTCACCATCCGCCTGCCACCATCCGCCTGCCCCCATCCGCCTGTCACCATCCGCCTGCCACCATCCGCCTGCCACCATCCGCCTGCCACCATCCGCCTGTCACCATCCGCCTGTCACCATCCACCCCATCCACCTGTCCCCATCCACCTGTCCCCATCCACCTGTCCCCATCCACCTGTCCCCATCCACCTGTCCCCATCCACCCGTCGCCATCCACCCGTCGCCATCCGCCTGTCACCATCCGCCTGTCACCATCCGCCTGCCACCATCCGCCTGCCCCCATCCGCCTGTCACCATCCGCCTGCCACCATCCGCCTGCCACCATCCGCCTGCCACCATCCGCCTGTCACCATCCGCCTGTCACCATCCACCCCATCCACCTGTCCCCATCCACCTGTCCCCATCCACCTGTCCCCATCCACCTGTCCCCATCCACCCGTCGCCATCCACCCGTCGCCATCCACCTGTCCCCATCCACCCCATCCACCTGTCCCCATCCACCTGTCCCCACCCGTCCCCATCCACCCGTCCCCATCCACCTGTCCCCATCCACCTGTCCCCATCCGTGTCCCCAGTGCACCTGTCCCCAGTGCCACGTGTCATCAGTGCCACGTCAGTGCCATCTGTCATCAGTGCCATATCAGTGTCACGTGTCATCAGTGCCACATATTAGTGCCATCTGTCATCAGTGCCATCTGTCATTAGTGTCACGTGTCATCATTGCCACGTGTCGGTGCCATCTGTCATCAGTGCCGCATATTAGTGCCATCTCTCATCAGTGCCACGTATTAGTGCCACATGATAGTGCCATGTATTAGTGCCATCTGTCATCAGTGCCATCTGTCAGTGTCACATGTCATCAGTGCCCCGTATTAGTGCCGTCTGTCATCAGTGTCACGTGTCATCAGTGCCCCATACTAGTGCCATCTGTCACCAGTGCCACATGTCATCAGTGCCACGTATCAGTGCCACCTGTCATCAGTGCCACGTCAGTGTCACGTGTCATTGTCCTGGTGCTCCAGGGCCTATAAAAGTGTAATAGGTAGTCAACAAGTTAGATGTGTAATTTATGCTCCTAGAACACGTGATGGCGCTCCCTGCATGTTGGGCCTCTCTATGTGGCTAGGCTGTGTAAAAGTCCCACATATGTGGTATCATAATACTCAGGAGGAGTAGCAGAATTTATTTTGGGGTGTCATTTGTGGTATACACATTCCATGTGAGAGAAATAACCTATTACAATGACAATTTTGTGAAAAAAAATTAAAAATAAAAAAATAATTAATTTTGCAAAGAATTGTGGGAAAAAAATTACAGCATCAAAAAGCTCACCATGCCTCTTACTAAATACCTTGGGATGTCTACTTTCAAAAAAGGGGTCATTTGGGGGGTATTTGTACTTTCCTGGCATGTTCGGGTCACAAGAAATGAGATCGGCCACCAGTACATCAGATGTGATCAATTTTGTATAATTCGCACCACAGTTTGTAGAGTCTGTAACTTTCACAAAGACCAAATAATATCCACTAATTTGGGTTATTTTTACCAAAGATATGTGGCAGTATAAATTGCGGCCAAAATTTATGAAGAAAAATTAATAATTTGCCAAATTTTATCACAGAAACAAAGAAAATGCGTTTTTTTTTCTAAATTTTAGGTCTTTTTTCATTTATAGCGCAAAAAATAAAAAACCCAGAGGTGATCAAATACCACCAAAAGAAAGCTCTATTTGTGGGAAAAAAAGGACAAAAAATTCATTTGGGTTCAGTATTGCATGGCTGAGTAATTGTCATTCAAAGTGTGAGAGCACCGAAAGCTGAAAATTGGTCTGGGCAGGAAGGGTGTTTAAGTGCCCAGTAAGCAAGTGGTTAAACAAGGGCTGGCTTAATGCTTTTGTTTTAGGTGACATTATTACAGCGAAAGCTGGGAAGTATAGCAGTACATTGCTAGATCTGGTTACTAGCATATTATCTCAGCGCATTAGGCAGAGTGCACAAATGAAAGTGAGTGTTGTAAATCTTGTATTTTTAATAAATGGGTCACATGGAAAGGACCATGAGTTTGCCCCATATTTTGTTTTGAGCAAAACACCAGTGTTGTGAGAGAACCTATAATATAAAAAGGTGTTTGGAGTATATATTTTACGTCTGAGGGAGAGTTAAATATATACTGTACCTAATTACACTTTTTAATTAGTGAATAAATACATCTTACACACTGTTTTCAAATCAATGTTTTATTTATTTGTATAGGTGTAAAAGTCATGCATTAGAATTTATGTATAACAGACTGCAACAGATGATATATCTTGGCAAAATAAATACTTCACGTTCTTATATAATCACAAACAAAAGGAGAGCATTTATTATATACATGCCAAAACATCTTGTGGCTACAATGTTGAACACACATACAAAAGTGCCTTTTTTATGCTAAAAGTAGATATATTTACCATAATGGAAACCAAAAAACAAAATGATTACAAGTAATCCTGCATTGCTCCAATAGCTTGAGGGGTCTCCAACTTTTGTATTTAACATTTAAATGAGCCTGAGAGTTTGGCAGGTCTTGTATGTGCAAAAAGAGCTCATGTCAGCAAGTATAATGCCCCATACACATGGTCGGATTGTCCGACGGAAAATGTCCTATCGGACAATGTTGTCGGAAATTCCGACCGTGTGTAGGCTCCATCTGACTTTTTCCGTCGGATTTTCCGACGGACACAGTTTTATCTCCTGCTTTCAAATTATCCGACAACAAAGTCCTATCGGACTTTTTCCAATCGTGTGTAGCGAATTCCGACGGACAAAGTGCCACGCATGCTCAGATAACATTACAAAACCAAAGCTATTGGCTACTAGCCTCTACGTAGTTCCGTCGTACGCAACGAACGTCACCACGTTCAGAATGATCGGAATTTCCGACAACTTTGTCCGGCCGTGTGTATGCAACACCAGTGTAGGACAAAATCCGTCGGAAAAAATCTGACGGATTTTGTGGTCGGAATTTCCGACCGTGTGTACGGGGCATTATGGATTGGTGTAATTTCCAATGGGCTACCCAGCCACTAAAAGATGTGTTCTATTTAAAATATGAAATATTGGAGTTGGTATCTTGGTTTTGAGCACCAAGCGCAGTTGTTTTGGCACATACATTTTAAAGCTCAAATCAAGTTAGAAAAAGTGCTATCCTATATGCCTCAAAGTAACTTAAAGCTGAAATCCATGCACTCCACCTACCCCCATGTTTGGGTACAGCGTCGCACGACCGTGCAATTGTCAGTAAAAGTGCCGTAGCACAAAAAATATCCTGGTCATTAGGGGGGAAATCCTTCCGGGGCTGAAGTGGTTAAAATGTATCTAAAGCCAACATTTTGTTTTAGGTTTGGATAGAGTGGTAAGGGGTTAGAAACACAGGTTACTATCGCTACATTTCCTGGTAACCATTGTCATGTGGACTGAATGTGAAGAAAAATCTTAAGTTTTGAGTAGTCACCAGAACAGTGATACTAGCTAAAGCTGCCCATAAATAAATCGCAATTCAGCCGGTTCAGCAGGGACCA
The DNA here is from genome assembly GCA_028564925.1 of Lithobates sylvaticus. Classification (NCBI taxonomy): domain Eukaryota; kingdom Metazoa; phylum Chordata; class Amphibia; order Anura; family Ranidae; genus Lithobates; species Lithobates sylvaticus. The sequence goes on along the minus strand of CM053030.1, from coordinate 202,121,650 downwards.
TCCAAATTTCCATCCATGTATGGGCACTGTGATTATACAGAAGTTGATCTACAGATTGACTTTTGTATAATTGCCCTGCTGGAAAATGTCCTCTCGATCAGCGCTGCAGGGTATAGATCTATGTGTTCAGAATACAATAACACAACGGGAGGATTCCCCCATCCACCTCGAGGCGATTCAGTTCGCAGTTGCAGCGCCATACAAATCATTCATTCATTCATTCATTCATGTGTGGATGGGGAAATTGGGTCATTTTTTTTCGTTTAACACACTGGATGAATGAAAAAAACAGACTCTTCTGTGGCCAGCTTAAGAGGACCTCATCTTCGTAATGGAGAATTTAGGTCTTTGTGTGGGTCAAAAAGTGTAGTAAAATGCTTAAAGTGGTGTTGCCACCAAAAAAAAAAAAAAATTGCTTAAAAATCATAAAAAAAAAAAATAATTGGAAAATTTTTTTTTTTTTACTCACCTCTAAATGCCTGTTGCTAGGGGGTCCCTCGTAGTCTGCCACCTTCAGTGCCCGGGCACTGACATCACTTCCCCTCGGCGCCGCACAGTCATCTGGGACCTGTCACGTGTCCCAGGTATCACGCGTCGTATCACGGCGCGGCGCCGCTCGCGCATGCGCAGTGGGTGCCCGGCTCTAAAGCCGGGTGCCCACAGTAAGAATGCCGGCGCCGGGAGCGGAGCGGGGAACGAGGGGGGCTTCGCTCCCCCGCATCGCTGGACCCTGGGACAGGTAAGTGTCCGATTATTAAAAGTCAGCAGCTGCAGTATTTGTAGCTGCTGACTATTAAAAAAAAATTTTTAGGGGGCACCCCACTTTAAATATGTTTTCCTGCAAGTTATTACAACACAGATACCACAGTGTGTTACATTGCAGTGCTATTCATTGTGAAGGCAAACCAATGCACTCCATGGTTACTTTAAGATTATCCATTGAATTATGGCACATTGTTAAACATGTTTATACTGAGCAAATTGCTATTAAACACAAAACATGACCTAGAATACTTTTATCTGCCACAAAAGCCTTTTGGTCATGACAAGGTTTTTCTGGTATAATTTGTAGTAGAAGGAAAAAATACAAAAAGTTGAATCACAGAAAAACACATCTATAGTATTTATTTGCTACACATATTTCTCCTAATTGCTTTTTCTTCATTAGGAGTCTATATAAACGTATGTATTGGTAAAAATTTAGTACATGATGGCTGCAGCAAGATAACGGTTACAAACACTTCCAAGGCATATGGGGTCACATGACGTACCATGAATGTATACTGTAATTTGGTCTGGTCTGAACCACAAACACATACGGTACATTTGTACAAAACACAATTTTCCTGGTAAAGTCATTATGTTGCAAATGTCAGTTGTTCCACCAAAGCCCTACTGCAGACTGTTATGTTGGGCAATACTGACTGCATAATTCCAGTGAGGACATCACACAGTAAAACTGGCCACATAGATGGTCAGTGGTAAAGTGCCCCCTTAATTTCGTATAGTTCTGGTGCTGAGGAAGACATGTACAATTGGTAGTTTTCTGTCAATATTATTGTCCGTTGCTATGCTGCTGAGAACCCGTTATACTTTATATTGTGTGACAACATTTTTGACAGGAAAACTGCTTATGTCCATCGCACTTAGGATTTTTTGGCTCTCAGCTGATCCCTGATCCCACTCAGCAAAGAAACTCTTTTTACTTTACATTTTTTAGTCTGGTCCAATGCATTCTCTGGATCAGGGATCTCCAAACTTTCTAAAAAAAAGGGCCAGTTTACTTCAGACTTTTGGGGGGCCAGGCTGTGGCCAGTGTGAGTAAAAAATGCCCGGCATCAATATTGTAAACAATGCTCCATCATTGGTATCGGGGGAAAGAATAGTGACCCATTATTGGTGTCAGTGGCAGGAATAATGCCCCAATGTCGGTGACAGTCTGAGGCAATCTTTTTCAACCGGGGTGCCTTGAAGTTTCTTCAGTGGTGCCTTGGCAAAAAGCCTAAAAATTGCCCCAAAATTGTATCCATGCCAGCACATGGATGAAGCCTGCCTTCAAAAGGCACGGGTTTTCATTGTGCACCATTAAAACCTTCTAGCCGCCAGCGTCCAAACAACCAATGACCCTCCTCTGTCCCTCTCTGCCAGCACTGGGGTCACATTAGCTGAGTGATGGAGAAAAACTGAGAAAGGAGAAAAACATTGGAATACTAGTCAGTACCAATGTTCAAAAGTGTATTGGAGTTGGAAGAATAAACCACCTCTAACGTTTTTTACATTTTAGAATTTGCTGCCTCGAGAATGTCCATAATTTCAGCGGGTGCCTTGAGATTGTCCATCATTTTAAAGGGTGCCTTGACTGAAAAAGGGTTGAGAAACACTGGTCTGAGGAATAGTGCCTTGTATCAGAGAAGGAATGTTGTCCCAAGGGCCAGATAAATGCAAGTAAAGGGCCGCATCTGGCCCCCAGACCACAGTTTGGAAACTAGCTCTAGATGATAATGGCATGAATGCACAACACAGTGATCAGTGTGCAAGCAACGTAACATAAAGCCAGGGCTGGTGCAAGGATTTTTGACACCCTAGGCGAAACCTAATTTTAAAGCCCCCCCCCCGGCTGACTCCGCCCCCTTTTCCCTGCCCATGGAAATCCCACCTTTTTAATAAAGCGCCCATCAAATGTAGCCTCACCAGCGCCCATCAAATGTAGCCTCACCAGTGCCCATCAAATGTAGCCTCACCAGCGCCCATCAAATGTAGCCTCACCAGTGCCCATCAAATGTAGCCTCATCAGCACCCCTCAAATGTAGCCTCACCAGCGCCCATCAAAAGTAGCCTCACCAGCGCCTATCAAATGCAGGCTACCAGAGCCCTTCAATGCAGCCTACCAGTGCCCATCAATGAATGTTTGCTTGCTGCGGGAGTCGGGACACAGACATAGTCCTCCACCACTGCTGCGCCTCTGACACTATGTGTGAACGGAGAGGCGGCTGCCTGCTGATGCTGAGAGTTAGTTGCTTGCTGCAGAGAGAAGAGAGTAGGAAAACCAGTGGCCGGGCGCCCTAGGCAGCAGGGCGCCCTAGGCGGCCACCTAGTTTGCCTAGTGGTAGCACCGGCCCTGCATATAGCACAGTGTGCAAAGTGTCATAGTTTGGAGATGCAGTGTACAGTAAAGCATACGAATTGCAGTGCATTGATTCTGGGTATGTAATAGCACAGTATAGAGAACATGCAATTACATTGAATACAATTTCTGTCTAAAAGTACCTAAACCATTCCTCCTTGTTCATCGAACAGACTAATTTTTGCTAGTATACTGTGCAAGTGCATATATGTATACTGTATAGATATCGCATGTTGATATATTCCCTATATATTGCTTGTACAACATTAGGTACAGTGATAGCACAATACCAGTAAATGTCACATTCTTGCAATCATTCACAGTTCTGTAATAACATATATGCTATTTCCCCTAGCTAGGGAAGAAAATTAAAATGATTAGTCATCAGTCTGCAGAACTCATGTGTGATGAGATGTGCAATATTCACAGCCCAAAGCAGTTTACAAGAAATACATAAAATGGACATATCACTGTTATGTCAAAATAATGCACGTCTATTAAAGAAGAAAGGGCTCCGGTACTTTCATACCAAAATTGCATTTAATCTTTTCTTCTGTACTGAGAAAATAGACTTGTATCAGCAATAAAATGTCCGCTGTCTTTTATTTCCCTTCATAACACACATAGTAATTCTCTGGGTGCTTTTGGCAAAAAAAAAAAAAAAAAAAAAATTTCTGTCTTTGATGGTGTATATATAATACTTAAACTATATAACTGAAGTCTGCGTGGAGGATGGGTTTATAAGAATAAAAAATGTTCTAAATTGTCACGGCAGATTTATTCCTGCAGGATGATCTATTTATTGTGAAGTCTATCACAACGTTCCAACCAAAACGCAGACATGCCTAATGGCTGCTGGTTTTAATTAAACACATACAATCTAGAAAACATTATCATGATAACGTCATCCATGCAAACATTTGTTCCTCCTTCAGGGGATAGGTCTGTTGGTAAATGAAATGGTGCACTTTATTTTCACGCAGACACATTATATAGCGGGAGATAAGCAGAATGTGGCTCTGCATAGGGAATACCGCGTTAGACTTTTCCTTCCGTTACTTGTTGAGACAATTTAAGGCCTGAAGAGCTGTTCAGCCTGTAACTAAGTATCAAAATAGGTTGTGTTTTATGGTTTGATATATCCTCCAAACCAAGGCTGCTTGTTTGAGAGAGGTCACTTGTTTTATTGCCTAGGGCATTGGCTGTAAAGAAAAAAAAAAAAAAAAGCAGGACGGGTACATTACTAGACTAAAATGTGTTTCTTTTTGTAATGTAAGAAAAACAGAAAAAAAAAAAAATCTTAAAGCTGAACTGCAGGCACAAAAACTTTTAAATATATTGCTCAATAGTCACAAAGGATGTAAAATTCAGTTTGTGTAAACCAAATGCCTATGCAAACCCTGGTATTGCCATATAAAGGTAGCACTGACATCACTACAGTGGCATATCCTCAATGGGTGCAATGTGTGCAGTAACACAGGCCCCAAGGAGAGCCCCACTCGCACTGAACAACATGGGAAAATATTGTTTCATTCTGTGTCTTTGCTGCAGCTGCAATTGTCACTCACAGCTGCAGCAAAGATACATCCAGCGCCTGTGTATGGGGAGAAGATTGGTTGCTGGTATAATGCTGGGGGGGGGGGGGGTCCCTGTTTCAAGGGGGAAGCAGACTGTGATTGCCTACAGCTAAAGCCAGTCACGGTCCTGCTAACCCTGCCCAGTGGACCCGATGAAAGATGGAAGAGAGCCTGCTCTGAGGACAAAGGGAACATCATGAGTCCAGGTGGTAAGTTGTGCAGGGGAGGGCTGTGTGGCTTTGTTGTAGAATAGAGGGTCACTTACTACTAACCTCCGAGCCACTTACAACTGACCTCTAAACTCTGCATCACTTACTCTTGATCTCTGAACTCTATGCCATGTACTACTGACCTTTGAACTCTGCACCACTTACTCTTGATCTTTGAACGCCACATCATTTACACCTGAGCCCTGAACTCTGTATCACTTACTCCTGACCTCTGAAATATGGGGGGTTATTTACTAAAGGAAAATCCACTTTGCACTGCAAGTGCACTTGGAAATAAAGTCGCTGTAGATCCGAGGGGGACATGCAAGGAAAATAAAAAATAGCATTTTAGCTTGCACATAATTGGATGATAAAATCAGCAGAGCTTCCACTCATTTCAGATCTACCCCTTAGATTTGGAGTGACTGCACTTCCAAGTGCACTTGCAGTGCATAACCCCCTATGTGTCACTTACTACTGACCTCCAAGCTCTGCATCACTTACTATTGACCCCTGAACCCTGCATCACCTTCTACTGACCTCTGAACTTTGTGTTATGAACTACTGAACTCTGTGTCACTTACTGCTGACACTCAAACTCAGCGTCACTTACTACTGACCTCAGAACTCTGTCACTTATTACTGAACCCCTACACTCTTCATCCCTTTAAGCCACAGCCAATATTTAGCACAATGGAAACCCACACCTAATTTTTGCTGTGGCAAGCTGCGCGCACTGCACTTTTTCTCTCACAAGAGGGCCAAACTTATGATCTTGCACACAGGCCCGCTGCTTTCAGAAAATACCCCTTCATCACTGTGCTGTACATAGCCTGAGCAGAGAGCCGAGCTGTGGAAGGGACCCAAAAGGCCCACCCACTACAGATTGCCCACATAAAACAACAGAATGGGTGGATACAAGACCAGTCATACTGCTCAAGAATAGAGAGCAGCAGTGTCAGGTCTTTATTACAGGAAACACCTACACAGGGGTAACATTTCACACTGGATTACTGCATCAATATGGAAGAAATACACAAAGCACACCATAAATGAAAGAAGAATACACACGCTCCTTGAATTTAGACAACATTTACGCTACTTATCCCAGGTTTCAGCTTTAATCCCTTGGAGCTGAAGCCTACTAGCCCTTTAAGGGGTTTAGGATGGTGGGAGTCAGGGGCGGGGTTTATGATTATGTGACCGGCTGTCATGGCGATCACATGATTGGAAAGCTCCCGATCACAAGCAACTAACAGGAGCTTTCCGTTAGCCACCAGTAACTGTGCCAGGAGTCCGCTCTTGGCACAGCTGTACGAATGCTGCATATTTGCGTGCAGCCAGCACCAAGAGGTTAATGAATGTATAATAACCACATTTTCCTACCCCCAGCAGTTCTTCGCTAGTACAAATTCCAAGGACTGAGATTAGTCACGCGGATGTAGTTTTGCACTAATAAGGGTATAATATTTTATTACACAGGATTTATATAACGCCAACAGTTTGCACAGAGCCTTACAAAGCATTTGCGTTTTTTTTCTGCACATCACTGTATTTTTTCTAATGTGCACTTTTTTTTAGTGTGCATCAAGAATTTTATTTTATTTCCCAAACAATTGAAATCTTCCATTGTGACCTACCTCTGCAAAGGCTAAATTGCCTGGCTTTCTCTAGCTTCAGTGCTTTGAGACACTGACCTGGAACATGCATGCAGATCAAGAAAGTCCTGATCTGCATACTTGTTTTAATGACTTAGAAACCACGGAAGTAACCAGGGCAGCATGAAAGCCAGAAAATTTGTATTTTCAGAAGGCTTGGTCAGCAACTGTAGTTATCATACAACACCACAAGGCTGGCTTTGAATTTTGGTTGCTGACATCATAAAATATTAATGGATCCATTTATTCCCATTTATTCCAACTGCCTTCTGATGATGAACGAAACACACATCATAGCACAGAGGAGGATTTTCCTTTTATTTTTGCCATTTGAAACCATTGAAAGTACATATAATTAGATCGAGAAATGCACACAATCATGATACAAAAATCCATGTGACACAGAAATATTAACAACCCAACTACTTCATCTAAATTATTAACTAGTAATATAATGAATTTAGCGACACATTTTATATTGCTTCCTCTTGATTTATTGGGGAAAAATTGAGATTACACTATGTACGCCATTCATGAGTCTTTGGGGTTTTTTTCTTACTCAAAAAGTTATGTTTATAAGGCAATATTTAGTAAATTCATCTAATGTACCACACAAGCTAAAAGCACTGCAAACAAGACCATTGTATTAAAGAAGCTTTACTATGCAGCAAAACCATATTACCTACCTACACTTGATAAATTACCGTTGTAAGGTTTGTGTGAAGCGTTGCTTGTTCTAAGGGAACCTGTGCTTCTGTAAGAATATACAGCTGACTGCTGAATATTTACCTCTCTGGTGGGTGGTGAGCTGCTATTGCATACTTATGGGTATGTCGGATACTGTGTCTCCTGTTGGGTGATGTGGCTCCTTCCTTTAGCCACCACACCACTACAGGACTTAGCAGGCGGTGGGAAGAACCATGGCACCCAGGGGGGAACAAGCATCAAACAGCAAAGCTCACAGGAACTGATGAAGACAGCAAAGATTTCCCTTGCCACCCTCCAAAGAAGACTTTTTAGCTTCTTGTGTTACAGGGAGAAGTTGGCTGTATTTACCTAGAGAAGTGACAGGGTCTCTTTAACCTCCCTGGTGGTATTCCCCGAGTCTGGCTCGGGGTGGAATTTCAGTACCATTAGCGGTAACCCCGAGCCAGAATCGGGATCGCATCGCAGGATACAGGGAAAGTTACTTACCTTGTCCCCTGGATCCTGCGATGTCTCCCCGCTGTGTGTGCGAGCTGTCTCCTCGCTCAATTCACACAGTGCCAAGTGCTGCTGAGCTCCGTTCCCTGCGATGTTGCGACAAAATTCAAGTAAAAACATAATACACATACAGTACTGTAATCTTACAGATTACAGTACTGTATAAAAAAAAATACACATCCCCTTTGTCCCTAGTGGTCTGTCCAGTGCCCTGCATGCACTTTTATATTATAAATACTGTTTTTTTTCTGCCTGGAATTTGGAGATTGTCCATAGCAACCAAAAAGTGTCCCTTTATGTCAAAAGTGGTTTTAGACCAGCTAGAAAACAGCGATAATAAATTAGAATCCCTTGCAGAATTGAGTGATAGCGATTTGTAGGGAAATTCGTCATCAAACTCTAAATCTAATGACAGCGACAATTCTGCAACTGAGCAAATTTCAAAGTTTTTGATTTGATTACATTATTTTATTTTTTATTATTATTATTTGTTATTATTTATAGTTATTTATTATATTATAATTTATGATTTTGTGTTTCAAACTTTATCATACCCGGGATGTCTACTAGACTCTGGTTTGGACAGATTTAAGTGAGTTATTCTTAAGAATTACAGTCCTACAATATAAAACGACAAATTTCCATGCAAAATAATTGTATCGCTTTCAGCATCTAAAATCAGAAATAATCATACTGCCAGGGAGGTTAAAGCTAATGTATAGTAGTTTTGCATATATTGACTCGCTTTAGTTTTTAATGTCATGATTTTATTTTATTTTTTTAAATAAACTTTATAATGTTTTCTTTTTTGTTTATGTAAATAGGAAATATATCACATCAATATTACTAGAAAGTATGTTGAACTCTAGTCTTCTTTTCACACGTGAAATATTGGGGGTTATTTAATAAAGGAAAATACACTTTGCACTGAAAGTGCACTTGGAAGTAAAGTCGCTGTAGATCCGAGGGGACATGCAAGGAAAATAAAAAACAGCATTTTAGCTTGCACATGATTGAATGATAAAATCAGCAGAGCTTCCACTCATTTCAGATCTACCCCTTAGATTTAGAGCGACTGCACTTCTAAGTGCACTTTCAAGTGCACTTGGAGTACAAAGTGGATTTGCCTTTCGTAAATATACCCCATTGTGTCACTCCAAAGTAGCCTATAGATTATGTAATTTTCTCTCCTTCCACCATGGGTGGAAGGACAGAACATTGCTTGATTCTCCCATCAACACGGTCAGTATTGATACAGGAATCCCTCCCACAGTGCTATTGTGTTATGCTGGTGGAGAGACTTCCCTGCCGGCAGATCACAATTACTGCTGGCTGTTATCACCACCAACAGTGATCGCATGAAAAAAATCTGATAGGCTGGCTGTACTAAAGTCCATCGATGGATCGAATTCAGTAAAACCAGCTTGCCCATAGATGGATCAAATCTCAGCTGGTTCAGCAGGGCCTGGCCGAGATTCGATCCATCTATTGCTGGCCTAAGCTGTGCTGAAAGAAGTTAATTGTTTACAGAGATATGTGTGTGAGCCACTCAGGCTGAATGATAATGAAGTCCTGTGCCCGCCGCTGTGAGTGCTGGCCAGGAAGTGAGCTTGTCTATGCTCCAGGCAAAGGTAGAGAGTGATTAGGTGTCCCGGGAGCCGCACATCAATTCAAAACCAGCTATATGATGGTGAATGGCAGTCTCAGCCTGGACCCCCGCCAGGCCACGCCCCCCAATGGGTTTCACTCCACCCACTGAAGCTTACTCATTCCCATCGGCAGGTAATGGCAATAAAAACTCTGGATAGCCACAAAAAAGCTATGAGTAAGCACTGATTCCAGTGCGAAAGGCATCAGCATTTTTGTACCCCCCATTGCTGTGGATTATTTTGATGTGATCTTAGTTTTTCAATAAAAACACAAGATTTAATTTTTTCCCGGTGTGCGGGCTGGCTATTCAGAGTTATTCTTGCCATTACCTGCCAATTGTGTATGTACTAGCCAGCACCTGGGGCTCCTTGATTGGGAAGACGAGCATTTGCCTTGGAGGGCCGTCCTGGAGCGGTGGTTTCCTTTTTCATTCCCATCGGCACCGTGAAACACATTGGGGGCGTGGCCTGGAGGAGGCCCAGGCTGAGACTGCCATTCACTATCATACAGCAGGTTTTGACTTGATGTGTGGCTCCTGGGACACAACTAATCACTCTCTATCATTGTTTACAGAACTTAACGAGTCATCACAACAGTGGCTCTTCATTATCAGGAGGCATAGTCCAAGGTTTCAATCAAACAAATGAAGCCTAAAAGCAAGCTACAGTATGTGTGCTGTGCAGCAATTTTAGCTAACCTATAATACCCGGGTACTTTGTTGTCATGTATAAAATGTTTATTTGTAAAACAACACTCTGTATCCTGCTAGAACAGATACAGTATATGAGGATCCTGTCATTCATTTACCTATCCTCCATTTACAGAATCTGTTACATTATTTGAAAATAATATAATGACTATTGTCAATGGAGGATAGGACAATAAAAGACCTTTCCTCTATGTACTTCAGTATACTTCAGTGTAAAGCTGGCTATACACCAGTGGCGTCTCCAGCTTTCATATTTAGGGGGGGCACATGGGGGGACAGGGACAAAAGTAGGGGGGCAACTATAAAATGCAATTTTACTACGATCCCCAGGGTGGCAGAAAACAGATATATGTCACCAGCATACCAAGAAAATATAAGGGTCCAAAGCAGTGGGAGAACTATCAGGGTTGCAAAGGTTGTCTTGCCACCGGGCCTTGGTGTTCTGCCACTGTGGTGTTCCCCAGCCTCCTCTTGCTGTCCTGCCCCTGCTATTGACAGTGCTGGTCTGGCATCTGTCTCCTTGGCAGTGGCAGCAGTCTATTAGGACCTAGGGCTGGTGACATTATGGGTGCATGCAGGGGAAGGCTGGCACTATTGGTTGTAGAGAGCCGAGCCCCCAGCTGGTCACCTAGCAGCAGTAATGTTGTATAACCTTCTCTGTTGACATCCTGATCAGGATGTGATCCAGGTGATGCTCCCAGTCATATCTAATAAACACAGTATTTATTAGCATCAACAGTACAACCACATCCACCGTATGTTCAGCATCCATGTGGGCTCTTTGCCTGTAAGGTGTGGGCTTTGATCAATAAAATCACTATGATATTTAACACTAGGGTTTAACTAGGAGCATCACCTGGATTGCATCACGATCAGCATGTCAGAGAAGGCTGCACTGCTGCTGAGCAACCTGCAGGGAGGTCAACTGTCTACTCTACAACCATTAGAGATGGGCTCGGGTGTGTTTGAAATCCCACATACCCGATCCCACCAGGAAGCCGGCACTGCACAAGGCTAATCACAGGCAGTGAGACATTCCTGATCTGTGCAGCTGCGGACCGGGAAATGTCTCACTGCCTGTGCTTAGCGCTGTGCAGTGTGGGCTTCCTGGCGGGCTCAGGCATGTGGGATTTTGAACATGCCCTGATTCCCCCATCCACCTATAATGTGTAGATGGGAGAATTGGATTTTTTTTTTTTTTAATGCAACCTACTAGTTAAATTAAAAAAGTGGGGCTGCCTAAGTGCTAAGACCAGCCATAGGCAGTTTTAATCTCAGCTGGTTCATCAGGAACTGGCTGAGGTTTGAACCATTAATGAGCAGGCTGAATGTACCAAGTTGATCGATCAAATTGGGAACAACCAGCCTGCCAGATACTCTTATGATTATCACTAGTGGTTGCTATAGCCACTAGTGATAATGACTGTTTGTTGGGAGAATACAATTGCTGGGCAGGAAGGATATTCCCCTGTCACCACTGTCTGTGTTGATGGGGGAATCATGCACGTTTCTTTCCTGCACTCTGTGGATGCAGGAAAGAAATGTGCATGTCTATTACCTTCCTAACTGAAAGTGAAAGTAAGTTGTGAAGGTCTTGAAAGAACAGGAGAGGGGAGGGACAGATGGGGGAGAGAAGAGATGGAGAGAATGCAGTTCAGTGATTACAGTGTACTGCAGTGCACACACTTACCCACGCGTCCAGGCTAGAAGAATACTCCCCTCTCAATAGAGACTGTTACTCCAGCGGAGGCCTGAGTAAGATGTGGCACATCCGCTATGAATGCAAACAAAAAGAAAAAAAAAAAAAAAATACAAAAAAAAAAAAAAAAAAAATTTTTATTTTTTTTGGGGGGGGCACATGGTGGGGCACAGCATCATTTGGGGGGGTCAGGGCCCCCTCTGGCCCCCCCCTAGGGACGCCATTGCTATACACCAGCAGATTTTCTAACAAATATTTGTACGAATATTTGTACAAACATTTGCATGAAAATTCTTTGTACATTTGATGTCATTCGAAAATTAAATCGCTTGTTAGAGAATGGACTTTCCTGAACGAAAACCACATACACTGTTAGAAATTAGCTCAAGAAAAATTTTCCATCCTGCTCTTTTGATCTTTTTTTCATCTTTATCATCACTGTGGTCAAAAATAAATGTTGACCCCACTAATGATTAAAACATTTGGATGAAGGTTCTTAAAATGAAAAACTCCAATCAAAATTCTTAGATCGATTTCCTAAAACTGGAGAGTGCAAAATCTGGTGCAGCTGTGCATAGAAACCAATCAGCTTCCAGTTTTTTTTTTTTTTTGTGTCAAAGCGTAAATGAACAAGCTGAAGTTAGAAGCTGATTGGCTACCATGCACATCTACACCAGATTTTGTACTCTCTAGTTTTAGTAAATCAACCCCACAGTGGGCAAAAATACACCTATATTTACACCCCTTTAAAGCTCTGCTCTGGCAAAGCATCCCTTCCAGCTCCCCACAAACACCCCCGCCTGCTATAACTAGACCCTGCATAAAAAAAAACGAAAATAAATAACAATAATAATTTAACAACACCGCAGGGAGACTGGTCAACGCAGCACTGGATCACCGGCCCATAATTCCACAAAAGGAACTGGCTAGGGTCATGTGACAACAGACTTAAGGGGGGAAAAGGGTTTTTTACTTTTTAGAATCAAATTTGCCAATATTTGGGAGAGAGGTGGAGAAAGGAAGGGAGGGGTTGATATTTAATCAGAGATGGGCTTTAACACTGGTGGTCAGAGGTGAGATCAATAGAGATTCGTAGTCAGAGGTGGGCAACCTGAAATGCCCTTCTATAGGTCTGCTATTAATACAACTGAACACTGATGTCCTCTATAACTAAAGCCTCGTACACGCGCTTAGATTTTCAGACGCCCGAACTTCTTTTTTATGTGGCATGCTAGTCTCATGTCGAAAGTGAAGAGGTTACTAACAATACGAAAATTTTGAATATGTAGAATACAACATCAGAAGTGATGTGTTGAATAGTTTTGTATGTATTCTTTCGTTTCTGAGCATGTGCAGTCTTGCTCTTACGTTTTTTTTGTACGAAAACCGTACTGATGAAACGAAAATCAGATGTTGAGTTCACATCTCACAAAAATGGTATAGTCTGCACATCCAGCTTTTGTCTGACGAAAACGCAAAATCGGCTGTCGAAAGCACCATACTAACGATCCAAAAATCGTCAGACAGCTCGTCGTACGAATTTTTCCATCTGATTTTCGTATCGTGTGAACGGGCCTTAGCACTTGCAAACTGTAGCCAGGAAGATTTAGCAGTTCATCTTGCAGTTTTCAAGTGCAGGCAAGGTTGCTCATAAACTAAACTTCCCCCTTAACTGCTGCTACAGGTTCAAAGGAGAGGAGCTTCTCCTTTATGGTAAAGAAAATCTAAGCTGGTAGGTGGATCAGTGGGCAGGAAAGATGTCCACACTCCTGATACTGCTGAGCTAGTAATTAAAGTGATCTTTCACTACATTTTCACAACCCTATGTAATAAATGGGCTGAGATCCCCAAGCATTGGGCCTCATAGCAATTGCATGGACCAATATAGCCATAGTTACACCCTTGACCTTTGAATTCATTGGGGATCGTACTGAGAATTTAGCTGTTTTATACAGCAGGCTGTGATGTTGTTGTTGTTGCAGTTGACATGCAAAAAAGGTTATTACAGGCATACCCCACTTTTAAGTACACAATGGGGTTTATTTACTAAAACTGGAAAGTGCAAAATCAGGCTCACTTCTGCATTAAAACCCATGAGCTTCCAGGTTTTATTACCAAAGCTTAATGAACAAGCTGGGGTTAGAAGCTCATTGGTTTCTATGCAGAAGTGAGCCTGATTTTACACTTTCCAGCTTTATAAATAAACCCCATTGTGTACCTAAAAGTGGGGTATGCCTGTATTATCAATAACAAGGTATGAGGTCATATGAGGTAAGGGTTTAAGGTCACATGGAAGATTTGTGGGTACTGTTAAAAGTAAATTTATACATTCATATTTAAAAAAAAAAGTATTTGTTGTGCTTCCTGTAACTGTTTTACTGCATTGCCCTGGAATGTTATTACTCAAGTAGTTTCAAATGTTAAGGTAAGTATTTTTTCCTTTTATCATTCATTTTTACTGTAGTTGGAGGGCCAAGTTAGAAGATATTTTTATTTAAGCAACTAAAAAAAAGTGATTCTTTTTTGTTAGTTCATTTAGATGTGCAAACATGATTAATATGACAACTGGATCTAAATTTGAGATTTCTGGTGTGCTATATATGTTGCTATGTGTAAAGCTCTACTTGTTATAATGGTAGTTATCAATTGCTTCAAGTAACCCTGGTTTTAATAACAACTACCTGATAAGGAGAAGTGAGTAGTATCTAAATGATATCTGTAGAGGAAGCATGTTATATGAATGGAAAAATAAGATGGCAAATTCATGAACGAAGTAGGTAATAATTCACAGAGGGCAGTTATTATTATTACTCTTCCAGGTAGCTAGCAAGCCACCACTGGGAAGAAAATCAGAAGATGCCTTCAGCAACTCTGGAGTGTGATTAGTCTCGGCAGCAATTGGCTAATTGGAGTCCTCACTTTTTGTTCTCAGAGGATCACTTTTTTCCCTTATTACTGAAGCGGAATCGCAAAGCTATGATGTGTCTTTTGGGATGAGCTGGCACATCCTGAATAGACCGAGCAGATTTTTGTAAGTCAGATCCAAACAGTGACAAATTGATTCTGTCAAAGTATTTTCCAAGTCTGTGTAAGCCAAACATACATCTGAGCCAAAACAAGAGTTCTGGTCTCCTATAATTACCGCTGGGCTGGGAATTCATTTTGATTGAGCAGAACACCTGTAAGATGGTATCTTAAAGAAACAGTTCATTTACAAAGATGGAAAAACCAATACTGATGTCTACATTTGATTTCTCGAGGCATGTAGGTGTTTAGTAGGATTATAAATAAAAGCCTAATCGCAGTGTTAATGGAAAGGTATTCCTTTACACTTGTCTGTAGATAAATAAACAGATGTTGAAGAATATGAACATGAATACCTGATTATAAACACTATGGGAACTACAAACTAAAGTATATATACAAATATACAAAATACCAAATACTGTATACATTAGGATGGAATATCTTCATATATGTCTACCAAGATTCCCATAAATGCCAGAAAGCAAAAATATGGTGGTATGTTGTTTGTCTACGTCATCAGGGATGTCTTTAACATTGATTGGACCCCGGGCAAACATTTTCTTGGGCCCTTCCTAAGCCAATTATCAACGATTTGCGGGCAGTGCCGTCTCAAGGGGAAGCTTCCTTTGGGCCCCACAACAATGACTGGGCCCGGGGCAGCTGCCCCTTTTGCCCTGTTTTAAAGACGGCCCTGTACGTCATGAGCCTTTTGGTGGCAAATATTGAGTAAATGATACTCTTTTTAAACAATATTTAATTAATACATACACATTACACACATTAATTTAACACTTAAAAGATATTTATTTACAATAACAAAAAAATTATATATTGCACCTTATCGATCCTTAGAGGCAGTGGCTGCATTAGTTACAGTTACATAGTTGGTAAGGTTGAAAAAAAGACACAAGTCCATCAAGTCTAACCTGTGTGTGTGCGCTTTTATGTCAATATTACATTGTATATCCCTGTATGTTGTGGTCATTTAGGTGCCTATCTAATAGTTTTTTGAAACTATCTATGCTCCCTGCTGAAACCACTGCTTGTGGAAGAGAATTCCACATCCTTACCGCTCTTACAGTAAAGAACCCTCTACCCAGTTTAAGGTTAAACCGCTTTTCTTCTAGTTTTAGTAAATGGCCGCGTGTCTTTTTAAATTCCCTTTGTTGGAAAAGTTTTATCCCTATTGTGGGGTCACCAGTACGGTATTTGTACATTGAAATCATATCTCCTCTCAAGCGTCTCTTCTCTAGAGAAAATATTTTCAGTGCTTGTAATCTTTTCTCATAACTAAGGTCCTCCAGTCCCTTTATTAACTTTGTTGCCCTTCTCTGGACTCTCTCCATTTCCAGCACATCCTTCCTGAGGACTGTAACACAGAACAAAATGGCATACTGCAGGTGTGACCAGACCAGAGTCTTGTAGAGCGGGAGAATTATTTTATCTCTGAAGTTAATCCCCTTTTTAATGAATGCCAATATTCTATTGGCTTTGCTTGCAGCAGCTTGGCATTGCATGCCATTGCTGAGCCTGTTATCTACTAGGACACCCAGGTCCTTTTCCATCCTAGATTCCACCAGAAGTTCTCCCCCTAGTGCGTAGATTGCATTCATGTTTTTGCCACCTAAATGCATTATTTTACATTTTTCTACATTAAATCTTAATCTGATTAAATCATTTGCCATGTGGTTGCCCACCCCATTAATATGTTTAGATCCTCTTGCAAGGTTTCCAAATCCTGCGGAGAAGCTATTGCCCTGCTTAACTTAGTATCATGCGCAAATACTGGGATTGAGCTGTTTATCCCATCCTTCAGATCATTTATGAATAAATTAAATAGGATTGGTCCCAGGACAGAATCCTGGGGGACCCTACTTTCCATACTGGACCATTCTGAGTACTCCCCATATATCACCACCCTCTGAACTCACCCCTGTAGCCAGTTTTCAAGCCAAGTGTTCACCCTTTGGTCCATGCCGACAGACCTTAGTTTGTACAGTAAATGTTTATGGGGAACTGTAAAGAATGCCTTTGCAAAATCCAAGTACACCACATCTACGGGTCTTCCTTTATCTAGATGGTAGCTCACCTCCTCATAGAAGGTTAATAGATTGGTTTGGCAAGAACGATTTTTCATGAATCCATGCTGATTATTGCTAATGATACCAGTTTCATTGCTAAAATCTTGTATATAGTCCCTTATCATTCCCTCCAAGAGCTTGCATACTATTGATGTTAGGCTAACTGGTCTGTAGTTTCCAGGGATATATCTTGGTCCTTTTTTAAATATTGGTGCTACATTGGCTTTTCTCCAATCAGCTGTTACCATAACAGTCAGTATACTGTTCGTAAAAATTAAGAACAATAGTCTGGCAATTACCTGACTGAGTTCCTTAACCACTTGCCGTCCGCTGCACTTCGATATACGTTGGCACAATGGCAGCAGCGGGCAAATGGGCATACCTGTATGTCCCCTTTAATTGGCAGCGCACTCCCACCACGTATAGGATGACCTTGCCCATGGGACTGGCAGACTCGATGTCCGCCGGTCTCCCGGCGATCGTGTCACAGAGCCGCAGAATGGGGAAGTACCTATTTAAACAAGGCATTTCCCCGTTCTGCCTTGTGACATGACAGAGATCCCTGCTCCCTGTCATCGGGAGCAGTGATCGCTGTCATGTGAGTTGAAGCCCATCCCCCCCACATTTAGAATCACTCCCTATGACAAACTTAACCCCTTGATCGCCCCCTAGTGGTTAACCCCTTCCTTGCCAGTGTCATTTACACAGTAATCAGTGCATTTTTAAAGCACTGAACGCTGTATAAATGACAATGGTCCCAAAAAAGTGTCAAAAGTGTCCGCCATAATGTCGCAGTCACGATAAAAATCGCAGATCGCCGCTTTTACTAGTAAAAATTTTTTTATAATAATAATGCCATAAAACGATCCCCTATTTTGTAGATGCTAACCAAAACCAAACCAATAAACCAATCAATATACGCTTATTGCAATTTTTTTGACCAAAAATATGTAGAAGAATACATATCGGCCTAAACTGAGGAAAAAATTTTTATATATTTTTGGGGGATATTTATTATAGCAAAAAGTTAAAAATATTGCTTAACTTGGAAATATTTGCCCACTCTTCTTTCCAAAAACACTCCAAATCTGCACACACAGAGATTCCCCCTCAGTGAGAATGCATTCAGCATAGTAACAAAAGCCCTAGCCTACCTGTAATGAGTGGGCACCACTCGTTGAGTAGATAGTGGTGCTCACATACCCTTAATAATTCAGATTAGACGCGGTAGGTATACAGGCTTATATACCACACTAAATTACCTAAACCATGAGACGGTATTACACCAATGTTGCAAAGTTGTATATATCTGTTTATGTGTTACTGAAAGACATGAATGTCTATTGTATAATTTTTCTATCTCCTTCTTTCTATCTCAATAAAATAAGATTGAATTAAAAACACTCCAAATCTGTCAGATTGCGAAGGCATCTCCTATGCACAGCCCTCCTTCATGTTCAGCTTTCTAGCAGAAGCCTGAAGGGTTTGTGCCAATATTGACTGGTGAATAAAATTGAAATGTGACCCGCGCTATGGATATCAAGATATGAATTAGGTGATCTTAGCCCTTGGAACTGCTGCCCCTACTCAAAACCACACCGAAGTGTGGTAGTAAAAGGTGAAAAAGAAGGGGGATGGTAGGATTGGCGCTGTTCCTATATTTTTGTGGTACTGTGTTGTACCCTCTGTAATTTGTCCTTAGTGACCACTTGATATGGCTGATGAACCACGTGTTCCCCTTTGGTTTCTTTTTGGGGTTATTGTTGCATGGTACTTTAAAAGATGAAAAAAATTTAAAACAAAACATATGTGCTGGGGGTTTGACCCTTAGCCTGTGATCTGTGTGTTTAAAGTGGAAAAACAGGTATCAAAAGCGATGGGTGAAGATATGAGTCGACCTCTAATAATATCACCTTATCTATTAAACCAAGGGAATTGATGGAATGGTTTGTGTTTGATCCTCTGCCTGTTATTACCTGCTATCCAATGCTATCCAATAAATTGAATCTTTTAATTCAGTGTTGGCAGGATCGTATAAAGGTTCATAATTCCCTCTACCTCGACTAAGGTCCCTGTTCCAGCTGAAGAAAAACAGCCCCAAAGCAAGATGCTGCCACCCCCATGCTCCACAGTGGGTACAGTGTTCTTTTGGTGATGTGCAGTGTTGTTTTTGCGCCAAACATATTTTTTGGAATTATGGCCAAAAAGTTCAACCTTGGTTTCATCAGACCATAACACATTTTCCCACATGCTTTTGGGAGACTTCAGATGTGTTTTTGCTAAATTTAGCCAGGCTTGGATGTTTTTCTTCATAAGAAAATGCTTCTGTCTTGCCACTCTACCCCATAGCCCAGACATATGAGGAATACAGGAGATGGTTGTCACATTTACAACACAGCCAGTACTTGCCAGATATTCCTGCAGCTCCTTTAATGTTGCTGTAGGCCTCTTGGCAGCCTCCCTCCCAATTTTGGAGGGACGTCCAGTTCATGGTAATGTCACTGTTGTGCCATATTTTTCTTCACTTGATGATGACTGTCTTCACTGTGATCCATGGTATATCTAATGCCTTGGAAATTCTTTTGTATCCTTCTCCTGACTGACACCTTATAACAATGAGATCCCTCTGATGCTTTGGAGGCTCTCTGCAGACTATGGCTTTTTCTTGTAGGATGCGACTAAGAAAATGTCAGGAAAGACCTACTAGAACAGCTGAACTTGGGGTTAATCAGAGGCACTTGAAATGATGGTAGGTGTGGACTCCTATTTAACATAAGTTTAATGTGATTGCTTAATTCTGAACACAGCTACATCCCCAGTTATAAGAGGGTGTGACCACATTTTATTTTTTAGTCTTACTTTCTCCCCTTAAAAGATTTCAGTTTGTTTTTCAATTGAGTTGTACAGTTTATAGGTCACATTAAAGGTGGAAAACGTTCTGAAATGATTTATCTTTGTCTCATTTTTTTACATCACAGAAACGTGACATTTTAACAGGGGTGTGTAGACTTTTTATATCCATTGTATATAAAAAAAAAGGAACACAATTGCTCATTGCACAATTTCTCAGCATAAGAAATGTATTTAAAAAACAGTATTCTACTAACAAGTATAATGAATACATCGGGCATTGAAAAATTATTGTCCTGTGCCCCAGCGGGCATGCTGATGTCATCGCTATGTCCTCCAACCCGACGTATGTTTCGCCTCAATAGACATCATCACAGGGGCAATGGAGATGAGCTGTATGAGTACTACACGATTTTGATTACTTAATACATGTCTGTTTGAGTATATTCACAGTGCAACACAATTTTTTGTTTGATTGTTGGTGGACAAAAATAAAACTCTGCACTTCTTTTTCTAACTGCACTGCAAGGCACATCTACTGTGGTTCACTGCAGTGTGGGTGCATTGGTACCTACTGCAGTTGTGCATTAGGGTGTCATTCTAAATGAATAGCACCACACTGTAGTGCACAAGGTCCTGTTCAGTAATACATAGGGGAAGATTTAATAAAACTGGTGCACACAGAATCTGGTGCAACTGTGCATAGTATCTTCAGCTTGTTCAATTAAACTTTGACAATAAAACCTAGAAGCTGATTGGTCACTATGGACAAATGCAACAGATTCTACGTGCACCAGTTCTAGAAAATGTCCCCCATAGTGCCCCTAGATGTTTCCCCTGGAACTTTGATATTTTATTAGAATTTACTACTATACTATGAATACCTACATGACAAAACCACATGCAGAGGTGAATATTTACTAAAGCGCGTATTACAACCTTTATTTGAAGTCCTATGCTTCAGCCATCTAAAAAGTTCTTAAAATTCATAATGTCAGAAGTAACAGAGCAGACAGAAAACTCAAATAACTAACATATATACCTGTGCACAAATATATGTTTGGAGGAGACCAAGGCTCCTTTCCATTTTTGCATTAATCAACACTTTTATTGCTTTTTATTCATCTGAAAAGGCTGTATGCAGATGATTGCTAAACGTGTTACTGAAAAGATAATTTCACACAACGAGTGATGACAAACAGCAATAATTTATGGCACTACGGATGTAAATATTTTACTTACTTTTAAATTATTTATTCCTATAATTTACAGTTGCTTCTCATCATAAATGTCTGCAAGTATAATAATATATCAGGCCGACATACAACACAACAGTAGGAATAATTTCTGTGAATTGCTAAATATAATTTTTACATTTATATTCGAATACTGCAAGCTATAAACAAATCAGGACAGATTTATGAAAACTTCAGCAAACATAACTGAAGCTGATATGTAAACCAATCAGAATTAGTGTTTTGTTTTTCTAGGGGTTGATTATGTCAGATTTTTGCGTCTCAAAGTGGTACATTGTTTTGCATAGAAATTTGGCGTTTTATATTGTAGGCCTGTAATTCTTAGTAATAACACACTTAAATCTGTCCAAGAGTCTAGTAGACATCCCGGGTATGATAAAGTTTGAAACACAAAATAATAAATTATAATATAATAAATAACGAAATAATTATATACAATAATAATAAAATGTATTTCCCCACCATTCACTATCGCTCAATTCGACAAGTGTTCTAATTTACTATCGCTGTTTTCTAGCTGGTCTGAAACCATTTTTGATGTAAAGGGACACTTTTTGGTTGCCATGAACAATCTCGAATTTCCAGGCAGAAAGAACAGTATATATAATATAAAACTGCATGCAGGGCACTGGACAAAGCACTAGGGACAAAAGGGAGGTGAAATGATTTGATACAGTAATGTAATCTGTAACTGTTTTCACTTTTTGAATTTGGCGCCGGGCTCCGCCCCCATGCAACGCGATGCTCGCAGGGAACGAAGCCCGTCATGGGCAGAGGACACAGCCTGCAGACACAGCGGGGGACATCGCAGGATCCTGAGGACAAGGTAAGTAACCTGGAACAGGATTCTGCAATGCAATCCCGAGTGTGGCTCGGGGGTTATTGCTAATGGTACCAAAATTTAACCCCGAGCCACACTTGGGATAACCATCAGGGAGGTAAACCTAGTTGGTAGCTGTGGACAGCAAACAGAGAGGGAGAAGACAGTGATTATCGCTAACAATAATCGCAAGAGAATCCAGCAGGCTGGTTGTATCCAAGTTGATCGATCAACTTCGAACATTCAGCCTGCCATTTGCGGTTCGAATCTCGGCCGGTTCTTGCTGAACCAGCTGAGATTCGAACCGCGTATGGCCTGTCTTAAAATCAGCTTTCATTACTCTGGGTCACCCTAGGAGATAAACATTATGAATTCAGATGATTTGCATAGGTGACATTAGATCAGTGGTTCTCAACTCCTGTCTTTAGGACCCACTAACGGGCCAGATTTTAAGTATTATATTGGGGAGATGCAGACTAGAATACGGCAATCAC
Source organism: Lithobates sylvaticus (assembly GCA_028564925.1). Classification (NCBI taxonomy): domain Eukaryota; kingdom Metazoa; phylum Chordata; class Amphibia; order Anura; family Ranidae; genus Lithobates; species Lithobates sylvaticus. The sequence continues at coordinate 202,099,293 of CM053030.1, read as the reverse complement.
TGAGCAGCAAATTATATCACCTGTGATGTATTTCAGTTATCTTGCAAACCTGGCCTGTCAGTGGGTCCTGAGGACAGGAATTGAGAACCACTGTATTAGATACTTTGAGAACCATTTTGTTTTGTACAAATTTCAGTAGATATGAAATAAAAATTTCCAGATAATGCTAAGCATTTTTTTCTGGATTGGGTGACAATCTTATGTCTCTGGCAACTAGTTTAAAAGCCCCATCCAATAGCTAGGTCATTTTTTATTACAATTGACCACAGTCCATCCTTAAAACATTTTGGTGGAGAGTGACCAGGCCCTTTCTTTTAATTTCTGGGGACCCCCGATTAACCATTTCTGGACTGCCCGCAAATTACTGTGGACGGGCGGCACATACAGGCACAGCAACGTAGCTGGCCTCTTCCGGGTACAGCGCGCACGCATTTCGGTATTTCTCGTTTATATAATAAAAAATAAATACCACCAGAAGAAAGCTCTAACCAATATGAATTTAATTTGGGTACAGCGTTGCATGACAGCGCAATTACCAGTTAAAGTCGTACACTGCTAATAGAAAAAAAATGGTCGGGGGGTAAAACCTTTTGGAGCTGAAGTGGTGTCAGGAAGGACACCCTGACCGTCCAATTGCCCCCAGGAATCTTACCTGCCGAACCCCCAGCAGCAGATCAAACCGGCGCACTCTGGTGCGCGCTAACGCAGGTGGGAGCGCGTTAACGCAGGTGGGCGCACGCGGGTGCGCTCTAACACTGAGGGGTGCACACAGGTGCGCGCTGATACTGTTGGACACACGCGGGTGCGTGAGGGCGCCAACGGGCACGATGATGTGCGTGTGCGGGCGCGCACGAGTATGCGCATGTGCGTGCGCTGGAGCGCGCGGGCGCGCAGCATGTCAGAACTTGGCGCCAATAGGTCTATTTAAGGGAGCCTGTCACCAGGTCTCCCTGCTGTCTGGTCTACAGCGTTTGAGAGACCCCCCTGTTGCGCTTAATCTGCTACCCGATACCTGTACCCGGCTTACCTCTGACTATCCGCTGCTTGCTGCCTGCCACCGACCTCGACTTGTCCTGACTTCTCTTCTGCCTGCTGCCTTGTTACCGTTCCTGTCGGCCTGTGTCTGACCCGGCTCGACCCTGACTATTCTTTGCCTGCTGCCTGGGTGCCGTTCCTACCTGCTAGCACCCTACCTGGCCTGCCTGAAAACCTGCCTGTATCCTGATCTGCAAGGCACCTTCCTCCCTGTTCCGGTGGTCCTCCTACCCTACGCTGATCCTGGTTCCAGCCTGCTTCTGGTCCCCGTCTGCTACCTGGAGTTCGGACCAGCCCTGGCATTGTGTCCTCCCAGGCACTTGTGCCCCTTCTGTGCTCTTGAACGTCTGTCTGCTCTACCAGGGGTTCTTGAGCCAGAGGAACACGAGAGGCCGCTCCCTGCATCCGTGGGCTCAACCACCAGGTACGTGACAAGTGGTTAATAGCCACCCCTTCTCTACACAATATACGTAAATAAACAGAATTTTTTTATGCAAAGATAACAGAGTGACAGTCTGATTTAACTGATTTACACTTTTCAGTAAACAAACACTAATTTTATTCCTGTAATAATCCCTCTAGCTTCTGGATTCAGTCTGCACTGCACTGACCTTTAAATCAATAGAAAGTTTAACATGCATTTTGATTTTCCCTACATCACTTTAAAGTCGTCCCTTCACCAACTTTCCACCACTTCTGTTTTTCCTCCGATTACTCATCCATCACTTCTCTTCTTCTATCTCACAAAATAAAATCTTTTATTGTGTAGTATTCCAAGATTTATTAAAATTTGAACCCAGCGAACTATTGCAAAAACTCAGTTTAATTGTAGGTGATTAAATCAGAAGGGTAAAAAGACAGAAAGGGGCAGAGTATTCTGTAACCTACGATGATGCCTGCAGCATGCCAGCCAAAAGAGCCCTGATTTGAATTTTATGCCCAGGGCCCCATTTTACCTACAATTGGCCCTGCTGATGCTATATCTGCTTTAACAAAGCACAGTATTGCATTAATCAGACACGCATCAGGTTACAGCGACACATGCCAAAGAAGACACTCAAACAACATAATTACTAGCAGAGTTATAAATACAGTACACAGATGACAACAAACTGCTATCTTGCATACCGACACGTATTTTTTATAGAATTATTTTAGAGAGTTTGCATCTAAATTGATTTATTAAACCTCACTATCACCTGCATTAATTCCCAACACAGCTTGCTAATTAGCTTCAGTGTCTGTCACAAACTCACAGCCCTATGGCATGCATTTCAGGATATTTCAGTTATATTTATGAAAGCTTAACTATTTAGAGTATGTTCAGAAATCTCACAATGACCAAAATAATAAACTATAAAGGCTTGGTTCAATAACATGAATCCAAATCCCAATCAGTCCAGCCAAAGTTCAATATATTGGGTTCTTAAACAAAATTTTAGGCAACAGATAGAAACCATCAAAGAACAACTAGTACAATCTGAAAAACACTGCAACAGTACTAATTTAGGTGATTTCCATTTAACTTTAAGATAACTGTAACTGATGGCATTTAGAAAAATGTCTAAAAGAGAGAAAACACATGGAAAGGTGTCGAGTTGACTTTATATTTCACCTAAATTCCTTTGTAAAATTAACAATCGGGATGATTTTTTACGTTTTATTTTTCACTTTTATAAAAAAACACTATCTTAGCTACAGTCACATGAACGATATAGTAAAGTACATATTTATGCCTTGGTTGGTGCCCTGATATACCAGAAATAAAAAAAAACTACAAACAACCTGAATAACCTGCATGCTTAACTCTAGAAATATATACATAGCATACATTCAGTGAATTCATTACAATCTCAATACCTTAGGATATAAAATAAATATGAAATATTGGTCCAAAATAGGACATACGGTATCTCGCAAAAGTTAATACACCCCTCACATTTTTGTAAATATTTTATTATATCTTTTCATGTGACAACACTGAAGAAATTACACTTTGTTACAATGTAAAGTAGTGAGTGTACAGCTTGTATAACAGTGTAAATTTGCTTTCCCCTCAAAATAACTCAACACGCAGCCATTAATGTCTAAACTGCTGGCAAAAAAAAGTGAGTATACCCCTAAGTGAAAATGTCCAAATTGGGCCCAATTAGCCATTTTCCCTCCCCGGTGTTACAAGGTCTCAGGTGTGAATGGGGAGCAAGTGTGTTAAATTTAGTGTTATTGCTCTCACTCTCTCATACTGGTCACTGGAAGTTCACCTCATGGCAAAGAACTCTCTGAGGATCTGAAAAAAAGAATTGTTGCTCTACATGAAGATGGCCCAGGCTATAAGAAAATTGCCAAGACCCTGAAACTGAGCTGCAACCAGATGAGGAGTACAAAGACAAGCGTGTCTTGCTTACAGTCAAGCATGGTGGTGGGAGTGTCATGGTCTAGGGCTGCATAAGTGCTGCCGACACTGGGGAGCTACAGTTCATTGTTCCCCAGGGAACCATGAATGCCACCATCAGGGGAGGGCTGGGCTGGGGGGCAGAGTGGCAATTGCCCCCAGGCCGCCCTAACTTACGTTGAAAATGGCTGGCACCCGCTGCTATTTTTACAGCTGCGGCGGTCGGCCACTGTTGCATTCCGGGAGTTGTAGTCCACACTCAAGCTCCCAAGCAGCGCAGAGGAAACTACCACCCTCAGAGACCAGGGTGCCCGTGACTGGCTCGGGCTGTGGGGCTGGGTGCTGGCTTGCGCTGGCCGTGGCGTGCAACCTGAGCTGCCAAGTAAGAGACCCTGACACCCCCAGCTGACCCCCATATCCCATCCCCCCATACACCCCATTAACCCTGCCCCAGTGATCAGGCTGAATTGGATGGGCACTGGTGAGACTGCATTTATGGACACTGGTGAGGTTGCATTGATGGGCACTGATGAGGTGGCACTGATGAGTCGGCATTGATGGGCACTGATCAGGCTGCATTGAGGGGCACTGGTGAGGCTGCATTGAAAAACCAGCTGGGCATGGATGGTGAGCTGATTCGGTAGTTCAATGGGCCACTTGACTGGACTTCCCCCCCAGGCCTAAGGCTGCCAGCCCTCCCCTGGCCACCATGTACTGTGACATACTAAAACAGAGTATGATCCACTCCCTTCAGAGACTGAGCCACAGGGCAGTATTCCAACATGATAACAACCCCCCAAAAAAACACACCTCCAAGATGACCACTGCCTTGCTAAACAAGCTGAGGGTAAAGGTGATGGACTGGCCAAGCATGTCTCCAGACCTAAGTCCTATCGAGCATCTGTGGGGCATCCTCAAAAGGAAGGTGGAAGAGCGCAAGGTCTCGAACATCCACCAGCTCCGTGATGTCATCATGGAGGAGTGGAAGAGGACTCAGTGGTAACCTGTGAAGCTCTGGTGAACTCCATGCCCAAAAGGGTTAAGACAGTGCTGGAAAAAAATGGTGGCCGCACAAAATATTCACACTTTGGGCCCAATTTGGACATTTTCACTTAGGGGTGTACTCGCTTTTGTTGCCAGCGGTTTAGAGATTAATGGCTGTGTGTTGAATTATTTTGAGGTGGACAGCAAATTTTCACTGTTATACAAAATGTGAACTCACTACTTTACAATGTAGCAAAGTGTAATTTCTTCAGTGTTGTCACATGAAAATATATACCGTATTTATCGGTGTATAACACGCACCGTTTCCCCCTGAAAACAGATGGTAAACCATGCCTGCGTGTTATACGCCAATATTTTTTATTCTATTTTTACCAATGGGGGGCAGGGAATGGGCGGTCCACCTCATTGGGAGGGTGTCTGGCCAGCCGCCCTGCCCTTCCTGGCCCTGGGACAGCGCTCCCATAATTCAAGAAGTTAAGAAAATAACACGGCCAGCCCCCTCCCGCACACCGCCACCCCCGTCACCCGCAATGCAAGCCTATACCTCAAGCAACGCCGCTCTCCTCCTCCCACTCTGCCTCCTCCTCGATTGTAGCTTTTGATTGGAGGAGGAGGCTTCTGTGTGGCTCAATTGATGCAGCTCTCTCGTGGATCCGGTCATGCGACTCTCCTCTGCTGTTTCATTGATGGTCACATGAGCGTTCTCCTCCCACTCCGCTTCCTCCTCGATTGCAGATTTGGATTGGAGGAGGAGAGCGGTCATGTGACCATCAATGAAACAGCAGAGGAGAGTCACATGACCGGGTCCACAAGAGAGCAGCATCAATTAAGGCACACAGAAGCCCCTATCCACAATGAGCGTGACACAGGAGGACCGGTGCACGAGAAAGGGCTGTCAGCAACACCTTCTCAACCCCTAAAGGTATGCTGGCAGCGCTGTCCCAGGAGGCTTTATAATGAAAGGAGTCCATGTGCTGTGCAGGGCAAGGAGGAGTCAGTGTGCTGTGCAGGGAAAGGAGTCAGTGTGCTGTGCAGGGAAAGGAGTCAGTGTGCTGTGCAGGGAAAAGAGTCAGTGTGCTGTGCAGGGAAAAGAGTCAGTGTGCTGTGCAGGGAAAAGAGTCAGTGTGCTGTGCCGGAGGTCAGTGTGCTGTGCAGGGAGTCTGTGTGCTGCGCAGGGGGTCCGTGTGCTGTGAAAAGTTTTTTCCCTGAAACTTCCCTCTTAAAATCTGGTGCGTGTTATACGCCAATAAAGACGGTAATACAATATTTGCAAAAATGTGAGGGGTGTACTCACTTTTGTAAGATAGTGGATATTGCACTATACACTATGATGCATTTCTCTAACACTAGTAAAAGAAAGTATAATTGCTTCTGGTAAATTTCCTATTCCTATTTAGGCTGTGACCTCTTCCTTTAAGAGCCACAAGAGTACCACAAAGTAAAAATTGTTTCTGAAACTAGGTTCATTGAATTTGTCATTTTATTTTGGATGACTGGTTTATAAGCTGCCATAGCTAACTCACACTAACAACTGAATAAAGGCACGGTAGGCTCTTTCTTGATATTGGAACCTAAAATGAATGTTTTGGTCACCCTGTGTTAGCTGAAAATGCCCATTTTCTTTACAGTTTTTCTTAATCACATGATAAAAAGGACACATTTAGTGTTTATGTTGTAGTTTTCATTGAAAAGAAACTTAAATGTATAACTGTTAACTTTAAACTGTACTTGGAAGCCCAATACACTCTTAATCTATGAAATAAATTATCTGGATTCGATTTGGTTAGGTGGAGCCTGGGGGGGCTAAGCCAACCACTAGCTTCTTATATGTCTTGTAAACTCCAACAGCAAATTACCTCTTTCATTATTACCAATTCTGTCCATGTCCACCTGGAGGTTTTCCATGTATCATCATCTTCTGTTGCATTTTCCATGATATAAAAAATGCAACAGATGGAGTAGGATCCTATCATAATGGACTCCGCAGGTCTGCAGACCCAATAAATCAAGTGCAGATATTTTACCAGTTCACTAGCGATAAGTAGTTATTAAGTGGTTTAATTCTCTAGCATCTACCAGTAATGGAAATATAAATTTTTGGTGAATTAACCCTTTAAATATGTATGGGATTATAACAATTCTCATTATAAAACAGATTCCAAACAATCCAAGAAGCACATTATCTTACAGTATAACTAAGGGGAACAATAATCTAAATCCTTAATGAAATATAACAAAAGCTTGGACAGTAATTCAACAGAGTCTCTCAATATGCTGAACAGTATAATGAAGCCACATAGAAACAACCCCCTCCATACTCAGAACTAATAGAGCACATATTTTGCCATTGATATGACATGTAAAGGTAGTGAACATCGGTGATTAATTAGAGTAATTAGTACTGAGGCTAAAGGAGTAGCTGATGGTTGCAGTATCATAGTCATGCATCACTGTTTACACCTTGGTTGTTTAAGGTTCACTAAGCTGCATTCTAACATCAAACTAGAGTCTGTTCATTTAAACAACTCTTCTATATTCATTAAAGAAATATTCAGGATTTACAAAAGAAATGTTGAAACATGAGAAAATAATGAATTACAATTTCCAAAATGACATAGAATGAATATATGAGCACCAGTCTACTGTACTGTATAGTGTAGTGCGAGGCATAATATAGTAGACTGAGCTAAAGCTTTACTTTACAATTTTTTTGCACAATTAAACAATGTATTTGTCTAATAATTTATGTATGTTTCCACAGCAGCTGAACATATTTCATGGATAGGGTACATAGCGTGCCTGAAAATTTTGCTCTAATTACCCAGAATGATCTTTTGTGAATTATGCCTTTCCATTCTTATTCACAAGGAAACATTTTATTTTTTATTGTCGATTATTGGTTGTTCAACCTTTATATATTCACTAACCTCCATTTGTTATTGTATAACTAGTATTTCGTGGCACATCATGGCAGCATACAGTGGGTTGTGGCTCTGACCCTACAACCTGATAAGACTGGTTAATTATAAATCAAAGACAGACCCGGCATGCAGCATTCTCCTTTGTTCTCATGTGGTCAGGACTGGAGTCACAAGGTATCCCTTACGGCTTGTCTCCCTAGCCAGGTTCAGCCTCTCCTAGGTGGAAGTCCTTCCTGCACAGCCTCTAGATGCACTATATGGTTGGAGCCCCATTCTGGTGGTCTGGGGGGCATGGTTCAGCCTCTCTTGGGTGGAAGTCCTTCCAATACAGCCTCTAGATGAGCTATATGGTTGGAGCCCCATTCTGGTGGTCTGGGGGGCATGGTTCAGCCTCTCTTGGGTGGAAGTCCTTCCAATACAGCCTCTAGATGAGCTATATGGTTGGAGCCCCATTCTGGTGGTCTGGGAGGCATGGTTTAGTCTCTCCTGAGTGGAAGTCCTTCCTGTATAGCCTTTAGATGAGCTATATGGTTGGAGCCCCATTCTGGTGGTGCAAGCCTGTCAAAGAAAGCAAGCTGTCAATAAGCTTTGGCATAAGTGGCAGCATTTTCCCTTTGCTTATGTGGTCATTGATTGCAGGTATGTTTTCCCTTTTATGGCATTCACCTGGCCTTTTTTGTCTATTTCTCAGTGTGGCTCTAAGATCACTGTGCTATTTATGGCATTCAATTGGGCTCTTCCTATCCCTTTCTCAATGCTTGCTCTGGGATCACTGTGTCATGCTGTTTTTAATTTCAGTTTGCTGCTTTGCGCTGTTTCCATGGGGAACGCTGCACAGTCAGACCATCCATTGCTTGTAAGGTAAAGGGAGTAGGTAAGTAGTGAAGATATTGAGAAAAAGAGAGCCAATACTGTTGTAACATCTACAGCCCTGTAAAGACCTCAAGAACGAGGGAGCCCTCTAAAGGTCAAGACAAGTCGCCATCTAAGAGCAGACATCCAGGCAATGTGAATCAAGGTCATCATTTCACCTCTCATTTTCACTGCTCACCATCTACAAACACCACAGTTACCAGTCCTAATAATTGCTGTGTTTGTGGTGGGAAGTCATTGCCTGACAAGCTAGTATGTCATGTCTACCTGGAGCAAGCAGCATACAGTCCTGCAAGGTCCTCAAAATGGAGGGAGCCATCTAAAGGCCAGAACAGTCGCCATTTAGGTGCAGACATCCAGGCAATGTTGATCAAGGTCATTATCTGGCCTCTTATTAATATTTCTCCCCATCTACAAACACCACAGGTTAATAGCCCTGGTTGCTGTGTTTGTGGTGGAAAATCATTGCCTGACAAGCTAGTCTGCTTGGAGGAAACAGCAACTGACAAAGATGGGGATGTCAGAGAAGTAGCGACCTTTATTCAAGAATCAGTCAAGGAGTCGATACATAAAGCCTCTATTCCTCAGTCTGCGGCTGAATTGCCTAGCACTTCCAACCACAGCCAGCAGGTGGTGTCCAAATTGGAGAACTTGTCAGCAGACGAAGACATTAAAGGGGCTACAGTCTTTGACTTTTGCCTAATAGAGCCTTTTGCAAGGGCAGTTAAGAAGGCAATTGCCAGGGATGCAGTGGAGGAAACTCTCTACAAGGTTAAAAAGTACAAATTTTCTGTCACTTAAGGATTGGAGGAGTTAGTCCAGGAAGAATGGCAGGGGCTAGAGAAAAAGGCCTGTATAAATAACAGGTTGTCAAAACTGTATCCCCTGAAAGAGCTAAAGATCAATTCCAAGTGCCCAGAGAAGATGGGGATTCCGTTCACCTCTGTTCCTAGTAAAAAATAAAAAAATCTAAATTGGGCAATCTGTGCCCAGTGCTAAATTAGAAAAACTCAACAAGCACAGAAAGTTGGAGTTCAAGATAGAGAACATCCAATCGATTCTATTATTGATAAATCTGGGAGCCCATCACACATGCAGGGAAGCTTTTGATATAAACCCCCCCCCCCCTCACCTTTTTATGAAAAAATAAAGGATTTATAAATCAAAAAGTAGTAGGCTAGACTAAGGGGGTTATTTACTAAAGGCAAATCCACTCTGCACTACAAGTCCATTTGGAAGTGCAGTCACTGTAGATCCAAGGGGGGCATGCAAGGAGACTAAAAAACAGCATTTTAGCTTGCACATGATTGGATAAAATCAGCAGAGCTTCCCCTTATTTCAGATCTTCCCCTCAGATTTACAGTGACATTTTCAGTGCAAGTAGATTTGCCTTTTCGTAAATAACCCCCTAAGTCTTATTCCTAGATAGAATCAAATAACCATAAAGGACTTGTGGAGACAGGACATACAGGTCAGGTGCAGGTAGAGAAGTCTGGCTTCTCTACCTCCACAAGTCCTATATGATTGTTTAATTCTATCTAGGGATAATACTTTGTGCCTAGCCTACTAGTTTTGATTTATGTTTTTTACTACTTTATGACTTTTCCCTGTAATATATTGGGCTAGTGGCAGCAAGTGTTTAACCTATCACTACGTACATACCTACTGTTCCTTACCCATTCCCTGATTTACAAGAGCTGTTTTGTCTTTGGTTTTTTTGCTCCAGTATATGCAATTTTTTTATTCATCATAAAGGATTTATATTGCTAAACTTTTTTTTATGTCCAGAGGTCATTGAAGCCTAGATGCCCAGGCCAAATTTAGCAAGGTCAGTATGCATCAATTAACTTGACAATTCTTAAAATGTTTTTTCTATAAAGCCATACTGTGTAAGAATTTCATTTGGTACACTTTAAAAAAACTTTTTTTTTTGTTTGTTTTTTATTGCTCTTTTTATTCATTTGTTTTTAATACGATAATTAATTAAGTAGACTAAGGACATGGATTAGTTGAACCATGTCCTGTGGTCTGATGAGACCAAGATAAACTTATTTGGTTCAGATGGTGTCAAACGTGTGTGGCGACAACCAGGTGAAGAGTACAAAAACAAGTGTGTCTTGCCTACAGTCGAGCATGGTGGTGAGAGTGTCATGGTCTCATAAGCAGAGCATGATGCCCTCTCTTCGGAGACTGGGCCACAGGGCAGTATTCCAACATGACCCCACACAAGGAGTGGGCTGTCTTTTACCACATGTGTGACTCTAGTCACATGGGCTTACGCTATAGTCACATGGGCTGCTCAGATGTGATAGGGAGGAAATGCTCAGCATAGAAACTCACTGAAAATTGAGCATGTGCAGAGTTCCCACCACAGCTGCAATATCCCGAGCTGAATTGACAGAAGATGGAGATAGAGAGCATTGGGATCAACCAGATATTTGCAGAATACAGAAAACAAATCCCATATTGACTAAGTAGGAACAGCATGTAATACACCATTTATTGATCTTTTTTTTTTTTTATGATGTGGGTTTAATCCAGTGTCTAAAAAATGCAGAAACAGATATGGTGGCATTTAAAAAAAATCTGTTATGCAGCTACTGTATAAGATACTAAAGTTCCTGTTAAATAAAATGTAATTTAAACAAATTCTTCAATTGTTCTACTATGATAATCTCACAGGAAGCATTTTTTTCATCAGGGATCAGATTTGAGGTGGTGACCCTTTTACAAGGATAATAATCTATCTTCCTGTGCTATGATAGATTACATCCAAAATCTTTACCTCATTGACTTAAAATCCATGAAGAAAGCCAGACTCACTTAACAAAAATGATACTTCATCTTGTAAGATGTGCACTCCTGCTACTAAGCATTGTATGTAATGCCGTCGCTCAGATCAGCTCTGTATTGCTGTACTGAACTTTGACTTCTTCACTTTTAAAAGAAATAATACAAATTGTGCTTCAGTTCAATAATCAAGACGCAAGTCCATAAAAAATACTGTTTCCGGAGGCATTAGACTGAATATTTCTTCTTTAAAACAAAACAGGCCACACATGAATAACCTTGACAAATATATATACATTATACCTGAGTAAATATTCATTGAAACTGAAGCAATATTAGACAACTGGCAAATCTTGTTTTTTCCTTGCATGTTACATGACGATAAAAACAAACCCAGCTTTATCCTATCTACTAAGCTCAGTGATCATTCACTTTCCAAAGGGTACTCCCTTAGTAAAATTTACAGTACCTCAAAATATAACCCCCAAAACTTCATGGCAAATAATTATTAGTCTCAATGCACACTGGGCTTAAAAAAATGCCAGTTCATATAGAGCGTTCTGTACAGGTTGCCAGAAAGCTCCAATCCAAAACGCAAAACGTACATGGACCCAGTGGCGGCCCGTCCATAAGGGGCGCAGGGCCCTAATCCATGCGTCCGGTCCCTAATCTACATGCTGGGTGCCAGACGCCTGGATTTCAATTTTTCTTTTAGAAACACGTGATTAGAGCCTGAGGCTCTAATTGGCTTAAAAAAAGGGTGGGCTCGGGGGGCAGAGCACTGCGCCCTGAGGCCACCCAGTTGTGTGACAATAGCGAATTAATATTCGCTATTGTCTTCCTGAATCGACTCCCAGACGATTAGGAAGCGAGTCTTGAGACCCAATTAGCCGAGGAGAGAAGCAACCGTTTTGGCCGCCGAGGAGGAGAAGACGCAGGGGAAGCTGCTGTGGTGCCAAGGAGGAGAAGATGCAAGCAGAAGCCGACGAGGAGTATGCTATGCCCGCGATCTACATGGGGTAAGTGTGGGACTGGTGGGCTGACAATCGAGTGATAAGGGGGGTTTTGGCGGGCGGATATGTTGCTCCCCCCCCCCCCCCAAAAAAGCACCAGCCACCAAGGATGGACACATAGGATAACATTGAGCTGCTTCTACAAGCATAAACACAAAACTCCTCTAGAAGCAACATTCTTTAAGCCAGTGTTCATGGACCCTTAAAGCAAAATTCCAGCCAAATATAACAAAATAAAAATGAGAAGTAACTAAAATATAAAAAAAATGTAAAACAACAAAACCTTCTTTTGCTACACTAGTGAGCTTTAATACAGAGATTTCCCCCCCACAGTACTTTTTTTCTGTCATTGGATGTCCTCCGTCTGATGGACAGCATCATTCAACCCACTTTCCCTGAGCCCAGGTCATCTTGGACAGGTCCCAGCATGTGAATGAACAGTAAAAGAAAGCACAGAAGAGAGGCGCCACCGAGTTAAGATAGTAAGCATTTTATTCCACAAAAATAAGGTGCATATAACCACTTACATTTAAGTAGAGGTAATTCAGCACAATAAGAAAGTCCTCTGGAGCGTCATGTGTGCACCAAGTTCGTTTGTTTTAGTCCAGTGCGGCGTCCTGTCCAGCAGGATATCCTAACGTTGGTGATACTGGCTTGTTGGACCGAGAGCGAGGCTTGGCTCCGGTCAGATGATTCAAACAAACGTCGGGCGTGATGACATCACAGCTAAGCCTACGGCGTTTCGGAGCATGCACACTGTAGATGGAAGGAACAGGCGCACTCCTTCATCAGAGCTGGGCGAAGGAGTGGAGTGCGCCTGTTCCTTCCATCTACAGTGTGCATGCTCCGAAACGCCGTAGGCTTAGCTGTGATGTCATCACGCCCGACGTTTGTTTGAATCATCTGACCGGAGCCAAGCCTCGCTCTCGGTCCAACAAGCCAGTATCACCAACGTTAGGATATCCTGCTGGACAGGACGCCGCACTGGACTAAAACAAACGAACTTGGTGCACACATGACGCTCCAGAGGACTTTCTTATTGTGCTGAATTACCTCTACTTAAATGTAAGTGGTTATATGCACCTTATTTTTGTGGAATAAAATGCTTACTATCTTAACTCGGTGGTGCCTCTCTTCTGTGCTTTCTTTTACATGTACTTTGGAGTTTGCTCTCAACTTCCCGTTCTGAAGGCTGCCTTGGACTGTTAATTAGCTTGCATGCCACAGATCAAAGGTTTTGTTCCCTCCATTATCATTATTTCTTGTAGAATACAAAATATGTTCACATACTATGATAGTTCTGTTATGCTATTTGTTATTTAATATAAGGGAATTGCAAAATATCGAATACAGAGCAACAGCGCCATCTATATATATGTTTTTTATGTGAATGAACAGTGCAAGGGGGAGCAGCACAGTGATGAACTCATCGCTTCATCTCTCTGCTTTCTCTTCCCAGATGCATGCTCCTTGTCAGCACATTATTGTTTGGCTCCTTGGGCTGCTACTTCCTCTCACACTCCAGTTCTGATATACAGAGACTAGTAGAGGCTGATACTAGGTTTAATTCAGGTACTTACACTGCTTGCTTTTAAAAATACATTTAATGATGTACAGTATTAACAATTACAGAGCTGTGTTTATTTGCCTTTTATATTTGCCTAGAGATCTGCTTATAGATAATGAGAAAAATCCTTGGATACGATGATAAATACCATTTACATTTTGAATAATATAATTATAATAATAATAATATGCAGGAATGAGCAATCTTGTCAACCATTAAATGGTAAATGGCAGGTTCTTGTTCAATTAAGCTATAAATGTGGCTAAAAGCTTCACCCTGTTATACCATTCTTAAAGCCCAACTCCAGGCAAATTAGAAATTATCCCTTGCAGCGGAGCTGGGCCTCTACTGCATGGGTAAATAGCATGTTTTGTCCAGGGGAGGGGACACTGTTTTACTTACCCCACGATCTGGTGGTGGACGTTCCCTCAGGGTCCGCAAGTCCAGAGCAGTGCTATGGACCCCGCTCTGGTATTGATGATGTCAGGACCCTAGATCAGTGAAGCGTGGGGGTGCAGATACTGCAGGGACCAGTCTAGCTGCAGGGAAGAGCAGAGGATCGGGAAAGTATATTTGTATTCAGGGGCAGATGTACAGGGATCGCAGGAGTCGCCATCGTGACTGGGCCCTATGCTTTATGCCTAGATAGGAGTGGCAAGGGCGGCTGAGACCGAGCTCCCCGATCCTCAGCCGAACTGTAAATCAGCACTGCGGGGAGCTCGTCACACTGTTTACACCTAAAGTGAAAGCACAGTGTGCGCTCTCTGCCTCCCCCTACAGTGCAGTTCGTTAAGGTCAAGGACTGCCGTTTTTTAAAAGTCAATCTGTATGTTTGTGTGTTTATATATGTATGTGTGTGTGTGTGCGCATGTGCATGTATGTGTAGAAAAGTCTTTAACCTGACCTTCAAGGCCAAAGACAGCTGACATCCTTCAATATGTAGTGGGCTGTGAGGCATAGTGGGTGCAACGATGGTGAAAGTCATTGGGTGCCAGGCACTTCTTGGATGCAAAAGAGTTGTTTTTATATTCTGATGGGAAAGAGGGTTAGGGCCAGGACACCCTTCAGTAGTTGCAATTTCAATTGTCAGACTTCAATAGGAGGACAGCCTTACAGGGAAAGGCCCCAGCAAGGCACCACTTTTGCACGTGCAGGATTGCTGTCTCCTATGGCAACAGTACTTAACAGTTCCTAACACAAAGTTCAACAGTTCTCTCAGCTTCACTACGTCTACTTATAGTGCTTCAGCCCCTTGAGCTCCTAGTCTCTCACTGGACTCTCTGATTCACTGACTCTGAATGCCGTGAGCTCCTCAAGGCTTCTGCGGTGGTATCTCCTCAAGCGTCACCCACGCTTCCCTACTGGGTCCCTAGCTTGGCACTCCAGATACTTTTCAAGCTTCACCCCTGCTTACTGGCTCGGCCCCTGGCTTGACACACAAGGCTGCTCTGCAAGCGTCACCTCTGCTGGTTGGATCCCTGACTTGATCACCACCTGAAGTTTCCCGATTCTCCACCATGCCTGTTTGGTGAGAATGTTGCTCCGGTACTTGCTTCAGTTACTCACTGTGGTCCCTGGTAAAGATGGTTGGTCCTTTAGTGGCGATAGCTTCCCTTCTACTTCCGACCACGACAGGTTCTCAGGCTGGCAGATCTGTCACTTTTGGTTGGACTGCAGTAGCTCCTGACAAGGAATTTGGCGAGGAGCTCCCTGACTAAACCCCAGGGCGCTACATATGTGTGTGCATGTATGTGTGTTCATGTGTTTATATGTGTGTTTTTATATATATATAATGTGTGTGTTTATATATGTGTATGTGTGTGCGTACATGTGTGTTTACATGTATGTATGCACATTTTATGTATGCACTTTTAATCCTGACCCCCTATACAGTTGTGCTCATAAGTTTACAGAATTTATGATTTCTTGGCCATTTTTCAGAAAATATGAATGATAACACAAAAACATTTCTTTCACTCATGGTTAGTGTTTATTATCAATCAACTGTGTTTACTCTTTTTAAATCATAATGAATACAGAAAACTACCCAAATGACCCTGATCAAAAGTTTACATACCCTGGTGATTTTGGCCTGATAACATGCACACAAGTTGACACAAAGGGGTTTGAATGGCTAGTAAAGGTAACCATCCTCACCTGTGATCTGTCTGCTTGTAATTAGTATGTGTGTGTGTATAAAAGGTCAATGAGTTTCTGGACTCCTGACAGACCCTTGCATCTTTCATCCAGTGATGCACTGACGTTTCTGGATTCTGAGTCATGGGGAAAGCAAAATGAATTTTCAAAGGATCTGCGGGAAAAGGTAGTTGAACTGTATAAAACAGGAAAGGGATATAAAAAGATATCCAAGGAATTGAGAATGCCAATCAGCAGTGTTCAAACTCTAATCAAGAAGTGGAAAATGAGGGGGTCTGTTGAAACCAAACCACGGTCAGGTAGACCAACTAATATTTCAGCCACAACTGCCAGGAAAATTGTTCGGGATGCAAAGAAAAACCCACAAATAACTTCAGGTGAAATACAGGACTCTCTGAAAATGTGATGTGGCTGTTTCAAGATGCACAATAAGGAGGCACTTGAAGAAAGATGGGCTGCATGGTCGAGTCGCCATTATATTAGAAAGCCATTACTACACAAATGCCACAAAGTATCCCGCTTACAATACGCAAAACAGCACAAAGACAAGCCTCAAACCTTTTGGCACAGTCATTTGGAGTGATGAGACCAAAATTTAGCTTTTTGGCCACAACCATAAATGCTTCATTTGGAGAGGAGTCAACAAGGCCTATGATGAAAGGTACACCATTCCTACTGTGAAACATGGAGGTGGATCGCTGATGTTTTGGGGATGTGTGAGGCACAGGAAATTTGGTCAAAATTGATGGCAAGATGAATGCAGTATGTTATCAAAAAAATACTGGATGAACAGTTGCATTCATCAGCCAGGAAGCTGCGCTAGGGACGTACTTGGACATTCCAACATGACAATGATCCAAAACACAAGGCCAAGTCGACCTGTCATTGGCTACAGCAGAATAAAGTGAAGGTTCTGGAGTGGCCATCTCAGTCTCCTGACCTCAATATCATTGAGCCACTCTGGGGAGATCTCAAACGTGCAGTTCATGCAAGACAGCCCAAGAATTTACAGGAACTGGAGGCTTTTTGCCAAGGGCAGCTTTACCATCTGAGAAGATAAAGAGCCTCATCCACAAATACCACAAAAGACTTCAAGCTGTCATTGATGTTAAAGGGGGCAATACACAGTATTAAGAACTGGTAAACTTGATCAGGGTCATTTTGGTAGTTTCTGTTTTCATTATGATTTAAAAAGAGTAAAAACACAGTTGATTGATAATAAATGGCTTCAGTTATCATTCATACTCTCTGAAAAATGGCCCAGAACATCGGTTCTTTTATATGCAGCCACACACTTGCGACGAGGCCCTGGCATTCTGCCACCGGGCTAAAATGAAAGCAAAAAAAAGTTTTTTTGTGTTTGCAGTATGGGCACAGTACCACTGCAATGGATAATTTTTATTTGTCCAGAATTGAGCTTTAAACATTCTGACTGGATAAAAAAATGGCCAAGAAATCATCATCAAATTCTGCCAGGGTATGTAAACTTATGAGCAATTTTGAATTTGGGGGAAAAAAATTGTGTTTAATGCATTTATCTGATATTGCCATTAGGCAGAATCAAAACGTAATCAAAGAAGTCTGTAAAAGGGTATCATGGGTCTGTTTAGCAAGATATCTCTGCAAAATCAGCATTTCAACATGACAGTAATTGCGGCTCTTCAGAAAGAAAACACCAAAGTGGAAATGTTTTTTGTATTTACCATATGGCAGAGTTCTAGACAGAATAATGGTAGGGGTTACATTTTAACTGCCTTTAAATAAAAAATATGTAAATTGTAAATGTCCTATGTGTAAATGTGTCAAAGAAAAAACCTGACTAATGTATTTCATGCACTCAAGTAGGGCACATACAGAAGCTAAAGTCTTTCCAAAACGATTAGCTGTTTATGTAAAGAAATATAATAGTTAAAAAAAAATAAAAAAAGGAGATTTCTTGTACGAGGAAGGCATTAAAATGAGAGCGGGAATAAATAGCTAAAGCAGAGGTAGGCAACCTTCGAGAGATGGAGATCTACTTGAACAACACTAATGAAGTCAAAGATCACCGGTCTCTCCCAAAAAATAAAAAATAAAAAGACAGTAAGCCAACCTTTTTTTAAATAAAATATTTTTACTAAGAATTAAAATAAAATAAGAGTGCAGGGTTTAGGAGTGCGGTATGCACAGAATGCAGGGTTCCCCCCACCCTCAGTCCTGAGCTGTGCTTCCTCTCGATCTCCGCTGTTCACTGATGATAGTGGCAGAGGAGGCTGGAGGGAGAGGGACTGGGACCTAGAAAGGGAGGGAGGGAGTGAGAGACTGGGATGGGCTGGCGCAGTGGAGCTGGCTGGGAGGAAAGGCAAGGACCGGCACTTAGAAGGCAGGGGTCGGCGGCGCAGAAACCTGATTACTGTCCACCTGTTAGCTGCAGGCAGTCAACAGGTGGACCACGATCAATGGCTTGCCGACCGCCTAGCTAAAGTAAGAAAATCACACTGCCATCTAGAAAGATAGCTGATCCTGGATTTGTATATATACAGTGGATATAAAATTCTACACACCCCTGTTAAAATGTCAGGTTTCCATGATGTAAAAAAATTATACAAAGATAAATAATTTCAGAACTTTTTCCACATTTAATGTGACCTATAAACTGTACAACTCAGTTGAACAATAAACTGAAGAAGGGGGAAGAAAAAATAAAAAAAATAATATAAGTGTGCACACCCTTAAAACTAATACTTTGTTGAAGCACATTTTGATTTTATTACAACACTCAGACTTTTTGGGTATGAGTCTACCAGCATTACACATCTTGACTTGGCAATATTTGCCCACTCTTCTTTGCAAAAACACTCCAAATCTGTCAGATTGCAAGGGCATCTCCTGTGCACAGCCCTCTTCAGATCACCATTGGGCCATTCCAAAACTTTAATCTTCTTCTGGTGAAGCCATTCCTTTGTTGATTTGGATGTATGCTTTACAGCAACAATGAGATCCCTCTGATGCTTTGAAAGCTCTCTGTGGACCATGGCTTTTGCTGTAGGATGCGACTAAGAAAATGTCAGGCAAAACCTACTAGAACAGCTGAACTTTATTTGGGGTTAATCAGAGGCACTTTAAATGATGGCAGATGTGTACTGACTCCTATTTAACATGAGTTTGAATGTGATTGTTTAATTCTGAACACAGCTACATCACCAGTTATAAGAGGGTGTGCACACTTATGGAACCACATTTGAGTTTTTTTATTTTTACTTCCCCCCTAAAAGATTACAGTTTGTTTTTCAATTGAGTTGTACAGTTTATATGTCACATTAAAGGTGGAAAAAGTTCTGAAATTTACCGTATCTTTGTCTCCTTTTTTTCATCACAGAAACCTGGCATTTTAACAGGGGTATGTAGACTTTTATATCCATTGTCTGTGGATTTGTGGTACTTTGGTAAATGATTGCTACCTATGCTTACTATATATTCTAGTGTCTATAGTAGTGGTTGTCAACTATTGAGGTATAGGGAGCCTCAAATTTGGCTCCTGACATCACAGCATCTAATATTTACTTTATGTAATGCTGAAAAGGACTGTTTAAGACTGCCGACATTGCCCCTTAAAAACAATGCTCGCATTACCACTTCAGACTGCCGGTGTTCTATCACAAAGTGTCCGGCCGTCACTAGGTGTCCAAAGTGTACTGCGCATGCGCAGCGCATGCGCAGTATGGAGCATGAATATTTTCGGAAATTGTCGGAAGATGAACGGCGCCTGCGCCGTGAGTCGAGGTGAAGCCCCCACCATCCAAGCGGAAATAGGGTTAGTCAAACTTAGAGGGCCCCTCGCGGGCTCGCTTTGCTCGCCACGCTTCGGGCACGGCCTCGCTGCGCTCGGCTCTTTTATATTCTAACTCTATGTCCACTTGGATGGTGGGGCTTGAAAGTGGACTCACGGCGCAGGCGCCGTTCATCCTCGGCAATTTTCGGAATCAGGGTTTCCTGTGTACTGCGCATGCGCAGTACACAGCGGACACTTCGTGATGGGGGATGGCTAATGATACAACACCGGGTTCCAAAAACAACACAACAAGTACTAAAGGGCCACATGTCACTACTGGCCACAGATTGGGCACTGGGGATTCACATGGTAAACTGGCTCTTCTGGTTGACTGAAGTATACAATTGTGCATTTAGTAGCAACAGCAAGCCAGGATTGTGCATGTAACATTGAGTTGCTATATATGTGAAGGCTACAAGATCACTTCTCGGGTACCCCCCAAATATTTTTCCTTTCAATCTGCCCAAGACCAACAAATTATCTGTTGTCAGTGTCCCCACACCGGAACTGCTGCATCATAGAAACTAGGGCTGCAACTAACGATTATTTTCAGAATCAATTAGTTGGCCGATTATTGTTTAGATTAATCGGTTAATAACCTTAAAAAAAGTGTGATGTATAATTTAGTTAATATGTAAAGTTTAAAAATAAGGTCATTTATTCTTAAATATCTCTATGCAGTGGTAAATATAAATAACCATAGATAGAAGAGATATCTCCATTAAAGTATATTGAACCAAAAAAAGAGTTAAAAAAAAGTCCCTGACCCTTTCCAAATACGCAGCGTCTGAATAAGCATAGATGTGAACGTGTTCCATAGAAAACCATGTAAATAAACTGTAGTGCGTTTCTGCAAAAAGCACCAAAAAACACATAGATGTGAACCAGGTCTAAGACGTTTAGTAAAATAATGGGGTTAAAAAAGCTAAAATTAGCCCTTTATAGTACAAAAAAGCATATAATCACTACTGTAAGGGGTTCATTTTTATTACTGTAGAACTGTGAAAGTAATATTTACAGTAGCGATTATTTGCACTATAAAGGGCTAATTTTAGTTTTTTTTTTTTAACCCCATTATGTTACTGGCCGATTAATCGATTATGAAAATAGTAATCGATTAATTTCATAATCGATTAGTTGTCGATTAATCGATTAGTTGTCGATTAATCGATTAGTTGTTGATTAATCGATTAGTTGTTTCAGCCCTAATAGAAACCCTAAAAACATTGGGTAAAGAACATAGCTTTAGGTGATGATCTCTTCATTTGAGGTGCCTAACAAGCAAAATGGCTTACCTGGTGCATAGCAGCGCACTGGGGTTAATTTACTAAAACCGGAGAGTGCAAAATCGAATGCAGCTGTGCATGGTAGCCAATCAACTTCTAACTTCAGCTTGTTTAATTAAGCTTTGACAAAAAAAAACCTGGAAGCTGATTGTTTCTATGCAGAGCTGTACCAGATTTCACAGTCTCCAGTTTTAGTAAATCAACACTGTGCAAGTGCTACAAGTGAAGACACCAGAAACTTTTTAGGAATTTTTGTGTAGCCTAATAAGGGCATGGAAAATACGGAAATTTTTTATCTATACTTACCGTCATTTTCCTTTCCTGGCCTATCCTCACGTCAACACACAATGGGTTAACTCTCCATCGGTTACCCCGGGACCACCTCCAATAACTAAAATAAAAGACTCTCCCTAGCCCCACGTGTTCCTTAACTAGATAGAAACAGGCCACCAGGGAGGGGAAAGTTGTGCTGATGTAATGATACACCAGGAAAGGAAAATTAAAGTAAGTATGAATAAAAAATTTCCGTATTCCTGACCCACCTCACGTCAGCACACAATGTGAATTACCTAGCAATGAACAGGCAGGAAAAAGAAACACTCAACCAAAAAGATATGGTGCATAATAAAAGGAAACTTTAACTTTCTTGTAAGGCTGGCCAGACTACGGCCGTCCCAAACTTTGTGGATGCTGCTGCCTGAACATCCAGTCTATAGTGGCGGTCATACACAAACTCCAACTGACCGCCTTGCAGACGTCCTCCAGAGGAATCTTGGCATATGCTGCACAAGAGGCTGCCATCCCTCGTGTTGAATGAGTCCGGACTACTTCAGGAGGAGCCAGCCCTTGATTATTGTAAGCTAGGGTGATAACTTTTGACACCCAGGTGGAAAACATTTACGAGCTTGAAACAAAAATCTGGACACCGCAACAGACCAGTAGAAAACTAAGCTTTTTAAGCACATACTGCCCGCATATCCGGGACTAGGGGCACCCAGGTTTTAGGGGGATTTACCACACAAACTCTGGGACTTCCAAACAAGGAGAGACACAGAACCTGTGGGGGGGGTGCAGTAGGGGGGATCTGGTCCGCTAGATACTTGTGACAGCTTACAGGATTTCACATGGAAGGTGGCCTGGAGTGACCCAAAAAGAGGAACACTGGGGGCTAGGGGGAGCGTCTTTTATTTTAGCTATTGGAGGTGATCCAGGGGTTAACCAATGGAGAGTTGAGGTTGATTTACTAAAGGCAAGTTCAGTTGCTCTAGATTTGAGGGGAAACTCTGAAATGAGGGAAAGCTCTGCTGATTTCTATCATCCAATCATAGGCAAGCAAAAATTTAAGTTTTTTATTTTCCTTGCATGTTTCCCTCAGATCTAGAGCAACTGCACTTGCAGTGCACAGACTATTTACCTTTAGTAAATCAACCCCACTGTGTTCTGACGTGAGGTGGGGCAGGAAAAGATGATTTCTGTACATTGGGTAGATACAAGAGAAGGAGCTCTTACCACCAATAGAAGTCCAGGTCAATGCAAACACCACAGCAACCCACACTATCTATACTTATGTCCCTAGGAATAAGGTATTTATTATATGACCTCTTGAACCATCCCATTCAAAATCAGGGGAAGATATCTGTTGATCTGGAAAGTAACAGTTGCCCCTTACACAACACTGTTATACGCAGATTAGCTCTATTGTGGAACATTGAACCTGTGTGACTATATAACCACAAAAAATAATCTATTGTCTTAATCTTCCTATGTTATGTTGGAACGTTTGCTCAATATGCGAAAGTATTCGGCCCCCTTGAACTTTTCAACCTTTTGCCACATTTCAGGCTTCAAACATAAAGATATAAAATTTTAATTTTTTTGTGAAGAATCACCAACAAGTGGGACACAATTGTGAAGTGGAACGAAATCTATTGGATATTTTAAACTTTTTTAGCAAATAAAAAACTGAAAAGTGGTGCGTGCAAAATTATTCGGCCCCCTTTACTTTCAGTGCAGCAAACTCACTCCAGAAGTTCAGCGAGGATCTCTGAATGATCCAATGTTGTCCTAAATGACTGATGGTGATAAATAGAATCCACCTCTGTGTAATCAAGTCTCTGTATAAATGCACCTGCTCTGTGATAGTCTCAGGGCTCTGTTGAAAGCGCAGAGAGCATCATGAAGACCAAGGAACACACCAGGCAGGTCCGTAATACTGTTGTGGAGAAGTTTAAAGCCGGATTTGGATACAAAAAGATTTCCCAAGCTTTAAACATCCCAAGGAGCACTGTGCAAGCGATCATTTTGAAATGGAAGGAGTATCAGACCACTGCAAATCTACAAAGACCTGGCTGTCCCTCTAAACTTTCAGCTCAGACAAGGAGAAGACTGATCAGAGATGCAGCCAAGAGGTCCATGATCACTCTGGATGAACTGCAGAGAACTACAGCTGAGGTGGGAGAGTCTGTCCATGGGACAACAATCAGTCGTACACTGCACAAATCTGGCCTTTATGGAAGAGTGGCAAGAAGAAAGCCATTTCTCAAAGATATCCATAAAAAGTCTCGTCTAAAGTTTGCCACAAGCCACCTGGGAGACACACTAAACATGTGGAAGAAGGTGCTCTGGTCCGATGAAACCAAAATCAAACTTTTTGGCCACAATGCAAAACGATATGTTTGGCGTAAAAGCAACACAGCTCATCACCCTCAACACACCATCCCCACTGTCAAACATGGTGGTGGCAGCATTGCCACATTTCAGGCTTCAAACATAAAGATATAAAATTTAAATTTTTTGTGAAGAATCACCAACAAGTGGGACACAATTGTGAAGTGGAACGAAATCTATTGCATATTTTAAACTTTTTTAGCAAATAGAAAACTGAAAAGTGGTGCGTGCAAAATTATTTGGCCCCTTTACTTTCAGTGCAGCAAACTCACTCCAGAAGTTCAGCGAGGATCTCTGAATGATCCAATGTTGTCCTAAATGACTGATGGTGATAAATAGAATCCCCCTGTGTGTAATCAAGTCTCTGTATAAATGCACCTGCTCTGTGATAGTCTCAGGGCTCTGTTGAAAGCGCAGAGAGCATCATGAAGACCAAGGAACACACCAGGCAGGTCCGTAATACTGTTGTGGAGAAGTTTTAAAGCCGGATTTGGATACAAAAAGATTTTCCAAGCTTTAAACATCCCAAGGAGCACTGTGCAAGTGATCATTTTGAAATGGAAGGAGTATCAGACCACTGCAAATCTACCAAGACCTGGCTGTCCCTCTAAACTTTCAGCTCAGACAAGGAGAAGACTGATCAGAGATGCAGCCAAGAGGCCGATGATCACTCTGGATGAACTGCAGAGAACTACAGCTGAGGTGGGAGAGTCTGTCCATGGGACAACAATCAGTCGTACACTGCACAAATCTGGCCTTTATGGAAGAGTGGCAAGAAGAAAGCCATTTCTCAAAGATATCCATAAAAAGTCTCGTCTAAAGTTTGCCACAAGCCACCTGGGAGACACACTAAACATGTGGAAGAAGGTGCTCTGGTCCGATGAAACCAAAATCAAACTTTTTGGCCACAATGCAAAACGATATGTTTGGCGTAAAAGCAACACAGCTCATCACCCTCAACACACCATCCCCACTGTCAAACATGGTGGTGGCAGCATTGCCACATTTCAGGCTTCAAACATAAAGATATAAAATTTTAATTTTTTGTGAAGAATCACCAACAAGTGGGACACAATTGTGAAGTGGAACGAAATCTATTGGATATTTTAAACTTTTTTAGCAAATAAAAAACTGAAAAGTGATGCGTGCAAAATTATTCGGCCCCTTTACTTTCAGTGCAGCAAACTCACTCCAGAAGTTCGGCGAGGATCTCTGAATGATCCAATGTTGTCCTAAATGACTGATGGTGATAAATAGAATCCACCTGTGTGTAATCAAGTCTCTGTATAAATGCACCTGCTCTGTGATAGTCTCAGGGTTCTGTTGAAAGCGCAGAGAGCATCATGAAGACCAAGGAACACACCAGGCAGGTCCGTAATACTGTTGTGGAGAAGTTTAAAGCCGGATTTGGATACAAAAAGATTTCCCAAGCTTTAAACATCCCAAGGAGCACTATGCAAGCGATCATTTTGAAATGGAAGGAGTATCAGACCACTGCAAATCTACCAAGACCTGGCTGTCCCTCTAAACTTTCAGCTCAGACAAGGAGAAGACTGATCATAGATGCAGCCAAGAGGTCCATGATCACTCTGGATGAACTGCAGAGAACTACAGCTGAGGTGGGAGAGTCTGTCCATAGGACAACAATCAGTCGTACACTGCACAAATCTGGCCTTTATGGAAAAGTGGCAAGAAGAAAGACATTTTTCAAAGATATCCATAAAAAGTCTCGTCTAAAGTTTGCCACAAGCCACCTGGGAGACACACCAAACATGTGGAAGAAGGTGCTCTGGTCCGATGAAACCAAAATCGAACTTTTTGGCCACAATGCAAAACGATATGTTTGGCGTAAAAGCAACACAGCTCATCACCCTCAACACACCATCCCCACTGTCAAACATGGTGGTGGCAGCATCATGGTTTGGGCCTGCTTTTCTTCAGCAGGGACAGGGAAGATGGTTAAAATTGAGGGGAAGATGGATGCAGCCAAATACAGGACCATTCTGTTGGAGTCTGCAAAAGATCTGAAAGTGGGACAGAGATTTATCTTCCAACAAGACAATGATCCCAAACATACAGCAAAATCTACAAAGGAATGGTTCACAAATAAACGTATCCAGGTGTTAGAATGGCCAAGTCAAAGTCCAGACCTGAATCCAATCGAGAATCTGTGGAAAGAGCTGAAAACTGCTGTTCACAAACGCTCTCCATCCAACCTCACTGAGCTCGAGCTGTTTTGCAAGGAAGAATGGGCAAGAATTTCAGTCTCTCAATGTGCAAAACTGATAGAGACATACCCCAAGCGACTTGCAGCTGTAATCGCAGCAAAAGGTGGCTCTACAAAGTATTAACGCAAGGGGGTCGAATAATTTTGCACGCCCCACTTTTCATTTTTTTATTAGTTAAAAAAGTTTCAACAATCCAAAAGATTTCGTTCCACTTCACAATTGTGTCCCACTTGTTGGGGATTCTTCACAAAAAATTAAAATTTTATATCTTTATGTTTGAAGCCTGAAATGTGGCAAAAGGTTGAAAAGTTCAAGGGGCCGAATACTTTCACAAGGCACTGTATAAAAAGCGAACATTACTATTGTACATGGTCTATCATACCAGGGGCTTCTATATGTCTTTTTTTCTTTTAATACATTAGGACTATAACTGCCATACTACCATAGACTTATCAAACACAGAAAAAAATATATTTCCATTTCACGGCCATAAAATTCCATTACTTAAATGCATATAAAATCTGTGTAAAAGAGTAAACTGACATCTGTAACATTGTAAGGATGTGGTTTATATTAAATAAAGGATAAACTGCAGATAACTTTACCTTGGGGAAACTTGTTCAGCATAAGCAAAGGAGCAAAGGAAGCTGGAAGTGCGGAAGCTTGAATTAAGATACAACCTTGTGGGAGCTCATGACATCATCTGCATAAGAGTGGTTGATAAGAAAGTGCTGTATTCCTGACAGCTATAATAATCACCAAATCCTTCTATCTGCTTTAGGAAGGTGCATGTTTCAGCATTCTAAGCCCAGTGCTTCAATTGGCCCCGAGGGGCCACAAACAAGAGACTTAATAAAACGATGAATCTCTGCTACTACAGGACCACTCATTAACACGAGCAAATGGCTAGGAAAGAATGACAGAATCTGTTGTGATGCAGGTAATTAAAGCGGTAGTAAACCATACTTTTTTTTTTTTTTTTTTAAACCCAGCAACACATAGGGGTTGATTTACTAAAGAGAAAAAGACTATGCACTTTGCAAAGTGCAGTTGTTCCAGAGCTTAGTAAATGAGCAGAAATTCTGTTGACTTCCATCATCCAATCATGTGCAAGCAAAAATGCTTTTTTTTTTTTTGTATTTTCCTTGCACGTGATTGGGTACTCTTTGCAAAGTGAAGCCTTACCTCATTTATTAAGCTCTGGAGCAACTTGCAGAGGACAACTGCACTATGCAAAGTGCACAGTTTATTTGACTTTAGTAAATCAACCCCAATGTTATAATGTGCTAGTATGCATCGCATACTAGCACATTATGAAATACTTACCTTATCTTCCTTTCGGGTTTGCGTCCTCCGGCCGTCTGACTGGTTAAAAAACAGAAAGTGGCCAAAGAGAAGATGACAGCGCCCAGCTAGGGATGTAACTGCCACGTCGCTAGAAGGTGGGGGGGGGGAAGTATTTCTGGGGATTTGGTTCTGCTTTAAAGCGGTAGTAAACCGCAGCATTTAAAAAAAATAAAAAATCCCCTGCAAGGCAATGACATACTGTGCTAATATGCATAGCATACTAGCACATTACAAAATACTTACCTTAGAAGTCCTCACCACTGACAGGGCTTCCATCTTCCCCCGGTCTTCCTTCTGGGTTCGCAGGCTCTGGCTGTATGAGTGGCCAGGACCGCAATATCTCCCCTCCTGCGCAGGCGCGTCAGACCTTTTGGCTGCAGCACAGATCTCTGAAGGTCGGGCACAGTATGTCGCTTCTTCGGAGCACATGGCCGGTGACATCGGCAGCTGGATCCAGTGGGACTATCTTCTTAACACTGCAAGTTTAGGAAATATTCACTGTACCTACAGGTAGGTCTTATTATAGGCTTACCGTAGGTAAAAGCTAAAAAAATTACTTTACTTCCCCTTTTAAAGAGGAACCTCGACCCCCACTTTAGATTTTTTCCCATCCCCTTTCACCTTTTATGCTGGAATGTCCATAATCAACATACATACCCAGTGAACCCAGTATTGATCTGTTGTGTTCCACCTCTCTGCTGCTGCACACCCAATCCTGTGCCTCCATCCCCTTTCTTCATCGTCAGGTACCAGCTGCCTCTTCCAGGTATTTATAGCCAGCCCCTTGATGCCACGGTGCCAGGTCCTTCCTCCTCCAGCGCTGTGATGCTTCAGGGCGAATTCACACATGTACATATGGTAAATCTCAGAGCAGCTGGAGCGATCCCACAATCTGGCCGCTCTGCATTGCCGGCTGGCTAGGGGACAGTATGGCGCACAATTCAGTGCACCGCTACCGTGTACCAGCTTTATTTGAAGTGTACAAAACAAACACTTAATTCACTGCAATGTCAGGTGGCGCTATGCGCTGCACTGCCTGACATTGCAGTGTGATTTGGGCCTGTGCACTGAGATAAAATGCAGCATGCCTGCATTTTATCGCAACATGCTGCAGCGCAGCCCTAGGCTGCATTGCAGTGTGAACAGGACAGATAGGAAACAATTGTTTCCTTTGTGTCTCTGTGATGACAAATGTTTTATCATACGGTAAAGTGTGAATAGTGTGAATTGGCCCTCAGTCCAATGCCACCTGGGACATCTGACGTGGACATCCCAGGAGGCTGCAGAAGCAGGGTAATTGTCAGGGCTGGCCTCAGCCCTTCCTTTTCTGAGCCGGCCGCTCAGATGTCAGCTAATTGCCAGCTCCTATCTCTCCACAGTTACTCAGCTGTTGATGATATCCTGCTCATCAGTCCTGCCTACTTAATTCATCCAGTCCAGAGGTTCTCTGCCTTCGCCTTGGTCAACATCACAGAAACTCCTGCAATCCTGTTCAAGATTTGCTTTGCTGACATCCCTTCTGGCTCCAGATCCTGCTTGCTGTTCCACTATATTGATCCCTGACTTCTGGCTTGTCTGACTATCCATTCCGGTTACTGAAGTTTTGGCTATGTTTTGACTATGTTTGTTCTTTTTACTTTTATTATTAAACAAGAGTGATTTAACTGTACTTCGGGCTCGGCCTGATTTCATGGTTTCTGACAGTGATGTCATTCCCACCTAGACAAAAGGGGCATTTTGAAGGGACGGTCCATTTTAAGGAGCAATTCCAGATCGCAAGTATGTTGCTGCTGCAACATGTGCATTAGCATTGTACTTAGGTCACAAAATAGGGTCATTTTACCTTCTATTCTGCTAACAGCAGGAACTGTGTAGACGACATTAGGTATTTCATTATTTATTTATTACAAATATTGATATGGCACCCAAAATGTATGTAGCGGTTTGCATACTTTGTACATTCACATCAGTCCCTGCATTCAAGGAGTTTACAATCTAAGGTCCCTAACTCACATGTATACATATACACATACTAAGGCCAGCTTGGACAGGAACCAATTAACCTACCAGCATTTCTTTTAAAGTATGGGAGGAAATCGGAGTACCCGGAGGAAACCCACACAAACACAGAGTAAATGCAAACTCTATGTAGATAGTGTTCTCATTGGGATCAGTATGAGTATTCAAATAAATAAGACTGTCCATAACAACCAATGTGATTACAGATGTTGCTTGCTAACACACTGGAACACTGACAGTTGGAATATAATTAGCTGTAACGAGTAATACATATATTTTTCTTTTCTTTACAATGTATGAATTATACTCCGAGGTGAAAACTTAAGTGTTGTCTGAGAACCGCACTTACTGAATACTTATTCAGCATGTACGTAAATGACTTTTTAAAATTCTCTTTCACTATAAATGACTATGAATCTGTAAACTAGCATTACAAAAAGGACAAAAGAGCAGAATCATAGCCTATGCTCAAAGAGATGTAAAAATGTAATTCACATCCAACTTTATCAATCATTGCCATATCTCACATTGCATCTTAGGCACCAGGTGAAAATAAGATGTACTTCCCTCAAGAAATAGCTCATTGCTTTTTTTTCCTCCTCATTGAATACCTAAAATAACATAACAGCATTGCACTGCCATCTAGTGGAGAATTACTGAAACCGTATGAGCAAATAAAAAATAAAAAAAAATTGTTTTTCTTTTTATTATTTTATTTCAGGCACTTATATAGCGCCGTCAATTTACACAGCGCTTTACATATACATTGTACATTCACAGCAGTCCCTACCCTCAAGGAGCTTACACTCTAAGGTCCCTAACTCACATTCATACATACTAGGGACAATTTAGACAGGATCCAATTAACCTACCAGCATGTCTTTGGAGTGTAGGAGGAAACCAGAGTACCCGGAGGAAACCCACGCAGGCACAGGGAGAACATGCAAACTCCAGGCAGGTAGTGTCGTGGTTGGGATTCGAACCAGCAACTCTTCTTACTGCTAGGTGAAAGTGCTAACCACTACATTACTGTGCTGCTAAATCTACAACTTTTGTTAATAGAAGAAAAAAAAATAACGACACTACCTGCCTGGAGTTTGCATGTTCTCCCTGTGCCTGCGTGGGTTTCCTCCGGGTACTCTGGTTTCCTCCCACACTCCAAAGACATGCTGGTAGGTTAATTGGATCCTGTCTAAATTGTCCCTAGTATGTATGAATGTGAGTCATTACCAGGGGCGGACTGACAACCCATGGGGCCCCCGGGCAAGAGGAGATTATGGGGGCCCCCAGGCAATCAGAGATCATGGGGCCACACAGTATACACACACACAGTATACAATCACACAGTATAAACAGACATGTTTCTATTGGCTGAGAAGGTACTGGAGAGGTGGGGCAGCTATAATCTCGGGATTTATAGACCAAAAGGATGTCGGTAAGGGACATTTCAGAAACAGATGTAAAAAAAACACAGATTTTTTCATACTGTCCCTGCATGGTTTTACTGAGGCTGGCAACCCTGATGAAGCCTATTTAGAAATCCTCTGCCTAGTGAGTTTGCTGTCAGAGACAGGATCATTAAGGTGGCACAGACCTTAACCACTTCACAGGGCACTTTCACCCCCTTCCTGCCCAGGCCATTTTTGAGAAAATGAAAATTGCGCGGTCATGCAACACTGTACCCAAATTAATTTTTTATCATTTTCTTCACACAAATAGAGATTTATTTTGGTGGTATTTAATTACTGCTGTTTTTTTTATTTTTCACCATTAAAAAAAAAAAAAAGTTTCTTAATTTCTGTCAGTAAATTTTGTAAAGTCATTTTTCTCCTTCACTGATGTGCGCTGATGAGGCTGTACTGATGGGCACTGATAGGCTAAACTGATGGGCACTGATGAGGCGGCACCTATGGGCACTGATTAGGTGGCACTGATGAGGAGGCACTACTTATGGGTACCACTTATGGGCACGGATATGTGGCACTGATGAGAACTGATAGGCGGCACTGGTGGGTGGCACTGATGGGCACTAATAGGTGGCACTGGTCGGCACTGATAGGCAGCACGGATAAGCGGCACTGATGGGAGGCATTGATGGGCCGCATTGATGAGCAGGTACTAACAGGCACTGATTTGTGTCACTGATGGGCACTGAATGGTGTCACTGATGGGCACTGATTGGTGTCACTGATTGGTGGCATTGATGGGCACTGCTGGGGCTTTACTGTAATCAGGGCACTGATGATCAGTACCCTGATTACCTGTCCTGGTGTCCCCTGTGAGGAGATTCCGCTGATTGGCTCTCCTCACACCACACACTCTGTCAGTGTGAGGCGAAAAGAGCCAATTACCGGCACTTCCGCATTTACATGTGACCGACTGTGATTGGACACAGCCGATCACATGGTTAAAGAGCCACATCATCGGCTCTTTACAGAGATCGGGGTCACGCCATGTCCTAGGAACAGAGAGCGGCCGTTCTGTGGCAACGTTACATCATATAATGTCGCCCCAGAACGAGAGTCGCGCTGCTCCTCCGTCATTTGACAGTGGGTGGGCAGCAAGTGGTTAAAGGGATAGTTCACAATTACCACAAAACTGCCTATGCAAATAAGGGGCATCTGTAGATAAATACAAACTGTGCAGCTCTCATTAAGTTGAATAAAGCCCTTCTACATAAAAGCCATTTACATAATTTATGAAGAAAGGAAAAAAGGTGCAGCGCTCACAATGAGAAATTAAGAAAGTGACTAATCAGTGTAGACTTCCAATATCTGATAATGGTGAAAAAATATCACTAGAGTGTGATCAAACCATACAAAACCATACCCAAATGGTGTAAAGAAACATACATAAAAATAAAAATGTATGCATGCACATAAAAATAATACATTCAAAATAGTGCAGTGAAGTACAAGTAAATGTCCATAAATCCTAAAAGATAGAAAAATATAATATGGAAAGCGTGATATAAACAAGAAAAAACAACTTCCAAACGTGTATTTAGAAATATCATGGGTGGTCAGTGGCGGAACTACCGCCATAGCGGCACATGCAGCCGCTATGGGGCCCGCAGCCCAGTGGGGCCCTTGAGGACAGGCGCCGCGGGTGGCTCCGCGGGCCCGCGGGTGGCTCAGGCGGGCCCGCGGGTGGCTCAGGCGGGCCCGCGGGTGGATCAGGCGGGCCCGCGGGTGGCTCAGGCGGGCCCGCGGGTGGCTCAGGCGGGTCCGCGGGTGGCTCAGGCGGGTCCGCGGGTGGCTCCGGGGGTCCGCGGGCGGCTCCGCGGGCCCGCGGGTGAGAGCGGGCAGGTTCGTGGACGTGAGCGGTCTGGCCAATCAGGGATCTGGGGCGGGGGGAGCAGAGAGATGACATCATCTCTCACCGCCTGGTGCCCGCCCTGCATCCCTGCAGTGAAGTTCCCCCTAAACTGTGCAGTCAGCCGGGAAGCAGAGAGATGACATTATCTCTCTGCTGACTGACTGCTAACCTGCTGCAAGTGACAATCCGTAACGGTGTGGCAGGTGACAACCCATAATGTGTGGCAGGCGACGTGGCAAGTGACAACCCGTAATGTGTGGCAGGCGACGTGGCAAGTGATAACCCGTAATGTGTGGCAGGCGACGTGGCAAGTGACAACCCGTAATGTGTGGCAGGCGACGTGGCAAGTAACAACCCGTAATGTGTGGCAGGCGACGTGGCAAGTAACAACCCGTAATGTGTGGCAGGCGACGTGGCAAGTGACAATCCGTGACATGACAATCTGTAATGTGGCAGGTGACGGGGCAAGTGACAACCCGGGACGTGGCAAGTGACAATCCATAATGTGTGGCAGGTGACGTGGCAAGTGACAATCCGTGATGTGGTAAGTGGACAATCCGCAACATGTGACAAGTGACAATCTGCATCTGGTGGCAGGCAACGTGGCAAGTGGACAATCCGCAACGTGTGGCAGGTGATGTGGCAAGTGGCAATCCGTAATGTGTGGCAAGTGACGATCCAGGACATGGCAAGTGACAATCCATAATG
Source organism: Lithobates sylvaticus (assembly GCA_028564925.1). Classification (NCBI taxonomy): domain Eukaryota; kingdom Metazoa; phylum Chordata; class Amphibia; order Anura; family Ranidae; genus Lithobates; species Lithobates sylvaticus. The sequence goes on along the minus strand of CM053030.1, from coordinate 202,066,156 downwards.
TGTGGCAGGTGACGTGGCAAGTGACAACCCAGGACATGGCAAGTGACAATCCGTAATGTGTGGCAGGTGACGTGGCAAGTGAAAATCCGTGACATGGCAAGTGACAATTTGTAATGTGTGGCAAGTGACAACCCGGGACGTGGCAAGTGACCATCAGTAATGTGTGGCAGGTGATATGGCAAGTGACAATCCATTATGTGTGGCAGGTGACATTCTGCAACGTGTGACAATTGACAATCTGCATCTGGTGGCCGGCGATGGTGGCAAGTGGCACACGCTCAGGGCTCCCACTGATTCTGCATTATGGTGAGTTGAACTATTTCATTTTATATAACAGAACATAAATTGGTTAGAAGGCATGGAGATCAGCAATGTGTGTCCTTCAGGGGCTGCATACAGTATACTGCATACTTTGTTGTTCAAAATTAATATAAGCTGTTGCCTGGGTACTGTGCCCCATGAGTGTGGAAATCTGTTGTTCGGTGGCATTAGTTCATTTTTTTCGTGAGGGGGCTATTTGCAGGGGGCGGGGGCCCATACAACATTTTGCTATGGGGCCCTATGATTTCTAGTTACGCCCCTGTGGGTGGTGTTGAAATATTTGGGAAAAATTTGGTGGAAATGGCTTTGTTTAATATGATTGCGTCCAGTCCCTGGGTATAGGCTACGGTTGTTGCGGAGATTGACACCCGGTTGACTTCGATCGTTCATCTTGATACGCCTTTAAAGACCATCAGTCTGGTAAGCCTTCATTTATACCTTACGATTAACTGATGAGATCTACGTGGTCAAATTCAACACCACCCATGATATTTCTAAATACACGTTTGGAAGGAGTTTTTTCTTGTTTATGTCACGCTTTCCATATTATATTTTTCTATCTTTTAGGATTTATGGACATTTACTTGTACTTCACTGCACTATTTTGAATGTATTATTTTTATGTGCATGCATACATTTTTATTTTTATGTATGTTTCTTTACACCATTTGGGTATGGTTTTGTATGGTTTGATCACACTCTAGTGATATTTTTTCACCATTATCAGATATTGGAAGTCTACACTGATTAGTCACTTTCTTAATTTCTCATTGTGAGCGCTGCACCTTTTTTCCTTTCTTCATAAATTATGTAAATGGCTTTTATGTAGAAGGGCTTTATTCAACTTAATGAGCGCTGCACTTTTTTTCCTCTCATCACAGTTTTTGCCCGGTATCTGGGTTTTAGTGTTCAGCTGCCTTGATTATAATTCACTGAGAGCTGATTTTTCCACCTTTTACATAATTTATGAAGCCTGACTGGAAAATGCCCAGGATGTCGTTTAGTACTGCCAGTATGTTGCCAAGTGAGGCCTAGTCGCCACTGCTCACCTCCACCATCACAGGAGTGAGCTCTCAAATGCTGATCTGAGAGCTACTGTATCAGGGGAGAGAAAGAGCATGTGAGGGGGTTTGAATCAGAGAAAGAGCTCACTCCTGTGATGGTGGAGGTGAGTATTGATGACTAGGCCTCACTTAGCAACATCCTGGGAGTATTCCAGTCAGGCTTCATAAGATATGTAAATGGCCTACACCTATAGCAAGGGTATTATTCATTTTTAGTCAGAGCTAAGCAGTGTGTTTTAATCTACAAACATCCCTTACCTGCATAGGCAGGTTTTTTGTAAAGGTGAACTATCCTTTTAATGTCAGAGCCTGATATACTATAGCTGCCCCCTTATTTTTTAGCTAAATGTATGCTTACATTATACTCTGCACATTATAAAACTACATTACTCTTTACTCCAACTCTCTTTTTTTTCTGCTGTTTAATCATTAAATACCTTCAAGGTCAAATTACTTTTTTTTTTCAATTAATTTTTACTCAGTTGCATTAAAAATGAGCAGCTAAAGGGTCAAACAGGGCAGTCCAAAATATAGGAAAGGGTTTTTTTAAACTTTGCACCAAGGTCCTGCGATTTGTATTTGTTTCACCATAAAACAGTGAAACTCTGAGCCTTGGCTCTGTAGCAGTTAACAATCCTCATAATTACAATGCTCTGTTATGCCGTTACGTGCACTTAGAAACAGTTTACAAGATTTCAATTATACAAATACACACACACACACACACACACACACACACTAGAGCCAGTTCTACCAAGTTACATTTGGTGGGTTTTTTCTTAAAACAGAGGGAGCATAAAACCAACACAAGGGACTGGACCCATTCCAAGCCAGAAACCTGAAGCCTCATAACAGCAATGCTTGCCACTGGGCCACTGTGCCCTTTGCCATTCTGCATGGTATGACTATACATGATATGCAGGAGCACATATGCCCTTAGCTAAATACACTTCCAGCAATAAAAAAAAAAATCATGAACAAACTACTGCTGTTTTTATGCTACAGAAGGCATCTGCCAAACCAGAGTGCCAAGGCTTCATGCGAACATATGTGCCAGACGAAAATGTCATTTCTCTACACTGATATCTACCAGGTAACCTATTTGAACAGTTAATTACTTGCTTAATTAAACCATTTATCATCTGGTTATGCATCATAAAAAGAGATTCACTGCAATAACATATGGGAAATTTATTAAAGTTTAATTAAAGGCTTCAAACAGGGTCATTGAAACACGGTATAATGAATGGATGACCCGTCTGAGATTTAAGAAGGTAGTTGTCAATGTCAAAATTGTGGATGGGAAAAATCTATTTTATTCGAGAAAATTACATTTGGTTAGTAGCAGTATAATGACAGTTAGATTATTTTGCATGTATTTTCTAGAGGTATGGTAAATAAAAGTAACACAAAGGAAAAGTTGTGTTGTGTAAAATGACAGGGTGGTGTTCACATTTTTTAAACTTTCACTACAAGATGAGATAATTGCCTCAACTTTAGACTTGATGATGCAGGAGGCTTAAAGTGACATTAAAGCTTCCGTTTTTTTTTTTTTTATTAAAATAATTAACATGTTTTACTTACCTACTCTGTGCAATGGTATTGCACAGAGCAGCCCCAATTCTGCTCTTCTGTGGTCCCCCGCCAGCATTCCTGGCTTTTCCTCTTTGGTGAGTGCCCCATAGGAAGCCCTTTCTAGGGGGGCACTCGTGCAGGCTCAGTCCCAAGCCACCCTGTCTGCGTATATTGACACAGACAGGGTGGCTTGGCCCCACACACCCGCTCCTTCATCATAGGATTTGATTGACAGCAGCGGGAGTCAATGGCTCCTGCTGCTACGGATCTGCCCAGTGAGGAGGCAGAGAGCCAGAAGAGTTGCACATTGCTGGATTGAGATCGAGTTAAGGTAAGTATAAGGGGGAGCTGGGAGGATCCTGTATCACAGAAGGTTTTTTTACCTTAATGCATTAAGATAAAAAAAATCTTAAGGCTTTAGAACCACTTTATGTATTTGCTACAGGCAATATCTGACCTTTTGACTAGATGATGGTAAAGGATATATTCACCTTTAAATAAATAAAAAAAACTGTAAATGCACATATTTTTGCAGAAATGTATTATTTTTTCCAGCAGGAGCCTGGAAAGCATTGCACCTGCGATCAGTGGATTAAGGGTGCACTGGTTAGGCTTCTGCAGACATGCCCTGCAGCTTTCTGCTCATACCTTCATACAGGCTGTCTGATGAAATTTGCAGAGCTTGTGAATGAACTACGAGAGCACTCATCAGCATATCCTCGCAGTTTATTCAGAAGTTGTAGTTCACTCATTCACAGGAAACTGTGAATGAATGGCATGGCTGTACACAATACATTACAACACATGACATCACTTCCGATTTATTTTCCCATCGTACGAGAATTTTCGGGACTTTATTGGCTATTCAAATTCTACTTGCGATTGTTAACTGAAAAGCGGTCGTACGATCGGTCGTCCGATATTCGGATCGTGTGTACGGGCCATTAGCCTTTAAAGTCCAAGTGGCTTGAAAGAACTACACCTCTACTTACAGCAAATACTGCAGAAATCTGAATAGGAGGATTTATGTCATGCAGATGCCAAAGAGCAGACCTATGTGATAGTTTCCATCTTTCTCTGCCTATTTCCTTAAAGCGGAACTACGCTGCATCTAAACCAAGTTAAACGCTATTTAACAAATTTTTAATATTCAAAGTAAACTCGCCCATCCATTCATGTTTCCATGCTTAAAGAGGAAGTAAACCCCCCCAAACCACTTTGGCCTACAGGTAAGCCTAGATTAAGGCTTACCTGTAGGTCCAATAAATATCTCCTTGGTTTAGGAGATATTTATAAAAAAAGAGGCATTGCTGTCTACGGCGCATGCGCCGTAGGCAGTGGCGCGCAGGTGCACTGCGCATGCCGAGTTCATGGCGATATGCCGCTTTCCTGACGTCATCGCCGCTCCAGCGAATCACATCGCTGGATCGGCGAGACCCGGAAGTCACTCCTGTATTGATGGCGGCGGAGGAGAATGTGGACGAGGGGCGCTTCGGGGGCTTCGTTCTCGGGTAAATTATTCATAATGAGCTAGTATGCTATGCCTACTAGCTCATTATGCTCATTATGCCTTTGCCTTGCAGGTTCCGTTTTTTTTTTTTTTTTTTTTGTGAGGAGGGTTTACTTCCTCTTTAATTATGCTAAGAAATAACTTTAAAAAACACCCCCTAGCATTTCTGGCCATGGCCATCTTGAGTAAGGCAGAGGATTCATGTAGCATTTACTTCCAGGAATCCATCTGCCCTTAGTTCAGCCATGCAGGCAGGAGAGTGTACTTAGCTTAGAAAACCCCACTGCCCATCCCGAAGACTCCTGGCATGTATGACATAATTTGCCTAGGCATGGAAACAAGGAATTAACTAAAGAAATGTAAAAAAAATAATGTAAAACAAGTACTGTATTATAATATAATTTCCTTCTCCTATCTATGGAACATGTGACAGTGCACATCATCTGGGGAGTGGGGCACTGGCAATATATCTTTCCCAGGATGCATCTGTATGGCCCTGGTTACATCACCAGTGTCTCACTCAACCAGGAAGTGGAAAAACAGTAATTGTAAGTAAAAGCAAAATGTTTAACTAATGAATGTAAAATGATTTTGAATCAGCATGCAATCAATAGAATATAAATCTAGACGCAAGTATTGACTTCTTCAGATGAACTTACAGCTGAGATCTAGACATCTTGCCAAAGAAATATATAATGCCTATAGGGTTTTTTTTCAACCCACCTTCCTCCATCCAAAGCTAAAAAATGTTTTGGGATTATTTCAGCTTCTAGTTACAGATCTGGTTAAATAATGGAATAGATAGGGTAGGTTTAGCTTACATCCTAAAAGCCAGTCACTACTTATTTCAGACTGAAAACTGAAACAATACTGAGTTATATAGGTGTAAAGACACGGAAATTCCCATGTGCACCATAACACAAGCTACAGAAATTACCTGCAGCAGATAAGGCAGACAACCTATATTAGAGATGTAGAAGTTTACAATAGAGGAGCTTGGCGAGAAAAAAATATACTGAGAACAAAGCAGAAACGTCATTACAAAAATAGCTTTGGATTTATAAGGTATCCAGAGAGACAGCTGTGAACAGACAAACTCAATTTCTTACCATTTTAGACGTAAGCGATAGAACCTAAATGGATCAAGAAATACTATTCTACCCTTGTGGCCGGCACAAAGTACTTTACTCTTTATCTTTATTCCATCAAGCATTAAATGAGATAGTGAATCTTTTTTCATAAAACATATTCCGTTCAGTTTAGATGTTTAATGTTGCTTCTAGAATACGACAGTTTAAAATTGCATTGTATAAGGGCTGAACTAGCTGGTGATTTTCTATCTCACTATTGTAATCTAGCATTTCTCTGTAACTTCACACACAATAGAAGCACTGTCATTTCCAGCCCTCTATGGCAGTATTGGATGGAGAACCTGATCCTGCAATACAAAATCTACATTTTAACATGGTGTGAGAGCTTCCTGTAAATCTCATATAACTCAAATTAATGAGAAAGAGAAGGCAATGGGGCACAGTGTAGTCAGTCACTCTGCCACAACTGAACTGCTTAGTTCTGTATTTAAAATATATCTTATAATCAGTGGCGGCTGGTGCTCAAAAATTTTGAGGGGGGGGGGGGGGGGGGCGCAAACAAACTGAAAATTGCAGCCATTGTGCCCATCAATCGCAGCCACTGTGCCCATCATATGCAGCCACTTGTGCCCATCAAACGCAGCCACTGTGCCCATCATATGCAGCCAATGTGCCCATCATATGCAGCCACTGTGCCCATCATATGCAGCCACTGTGCCCATCATATGCAGCCACTTGTGCCCATTAAATGCAGCCACTTGTGCCCATCAAATGCAGCCACTTGTGCCCATCAAATGCAGCCACTTGTGCCCAGTATATGCAGCCACTCGCAGGGTTTGTGGCTCTGGCAGCACCCCCCAACCCACCCCACCCCTGCGTGGTGGCTTTAACAGAGCCGAGGGGACTTACTGCAGCGACCTCCACTCCAGCTCGTCTCCTCCGCTCCTCCTCCTAAGCTTTCGCCAATCAGGAAACAGGTCTGACGCCCTGCCTCCTGATTGGCGGGGAGGAAGGTTAATGTGAAAATAGCAAAAATGTATTCGCTTTCATCACACAATTGGGTGGGATCAGGGCGCACTCTCTGCGCCCTGAGTCCACCCTATTTTGAAGCCTATTAGAGCCTCTGGCTCTAATCAGGTGCTTCAAAAAGTAGCACCCCCTCCCACCCCCTGCCATAGGAATCCATGCGTCCGGCCTCCTGAAAGGGACCGGACGCATTGGATGGGGGGGCGGAGCCTGTGCACCCACAGTGCACGGGCCGCTACTGCTTAAAATAGATGATTGATCACCTCCATAGATGAGATAGGGATGCGGTGTGTGTTCAGATTTATACATTTTTCTTTTGTAGGCCTGGCACTGAAATAACTCAAATTTTCAATGTAAGTAAACATTTCTGTTAAAAGGGGATTTCAATTTTTGTTGGAAATCCCCAATCTCTTTCCCATAGCTATCATGTAAACAAAGAGGCAATCCAAAGCACTCATCATTCATTATTAAATTGATAGTAAATTGAGTCGCAAGAGTTGTAATACCAGATTATTCCAGTAGGTGATGCTGCAGATGAAATGCAGAATTGCAGCCACTGGTGCCAATGTCAGAAGGCTGATGTCAGACAGGCAATTCTGCCACAGGCTACCAGTGTGCCCCTATAGAATCTCTCCCTGTGTAGCCACACTCAGTTAGATGGTCCGAATAGTGTTCTGTTGCTGGCCTGAATGCTGCTGAATCCCAATTGCTAGTGATAGGGTGAACATATTACTGCCTACGCTACAAAGGGAGTGATTTAATAGGGACACACAGGCAAGCCTATTAGCAATCCTGTCACTAGTAAGTCACCCATGTGGCATCAGCATTATAAACAAAACATACATGCCCAAAGTAGAAAAAGACAGAAATGGCTTACCATTTTGTGTGTAAATGATGACGTTGCTGTTGTTGTTTATTTCCTTCTTCTGTTTCACTTTGACTGGTTTGTTGAGTATTTGAGCTTCAGGGTTTTTCTTGGGTTTAGGCTTAGGTGGTTGAGGAGAAATAATCGTGTCTACAGCGTCAGTGGAACCACCTGTGGATTTCGTTTGGCGCTCATGTCTCTGTAGGAAAAATCACATTAGTACCATTAAATAAGTGAGTACATATTGAAATATAGCATATTTAAAAGGTAATGGGGGAGTTCAATAAAGCTGCTGCACTACTTTTCTGGTATTAATTCCCTCCTATTAATGACTGCGCCAAATTCATAAAGTATATTGTAATACTTTTGGTTCTGACAGCGACTCGTACACCAAATTTAGGTAGTTATAAAATGTGCTACTTTTACATTGTGAGCGACACTCACAAAATCTGCCAGTGCCGGTCTTCATGAATTCAAGGGATTGAGCGCCATTGATAGCAGAGTAGAATAACTATGCATTACAAATTATTGGAACAAGCCTGATAAAACAACACATTTCAGTGTTCTGTTCTATTTTATTTATTTTTTTGAGGATCTATCAATATAAATGTGTAAGATAGTGAAATAAAATATAATGAATCAAAATGTATAAGATATAACACGTCAAGTGCAGCCATATTTACTAGATCAATTATCACTCAAGGCACACTGGGGGAAATTTACTAAAGCTGGAGCACTCAGAATCTGGTGCAGCTGTGCATGTATTGGTAACCAATCATCTTCTTACATCAGCTTGTTCAATTAGGCTTTGGCAATAAAACCCCAAAGCGTATTGGTTGCTGTGCAGAGCTGCACCCATTAATGCATTCAAATTTTAGTAAATCAAACCCACTGCGCCAAATCAAATATACAAAAAATAAGATCCATCTAGTTTTCTACTTCTATGGCTTTTTTTTTTTTTTCTAAACATTCTCTTTACAGTCATATCATACGCATCAGAATGTACATACTGTAAACATTGTTGGTCATCTTACTTTAAAAAAGTAATTAGTTAAGTTACAAATTACTTCTCCCAAAAAGTAATTGCGTTAGTAACTCAGTTACTACATTGGAAAAGTAATTAGTTACGCAGCAAAGTAACTGACTTTTTTTTTTTAATATTCTATACGTGTAACTAAGGGGCGGGTCTAGTATTACTGTAACCAAGGGGCGCATTTATTATTATTGTTATATATCGTGTAACCAAGGGGCTGCTCTATTATTACTCTAACCAAGGGGCAGATCTGTTATAGCGTGTAAGCAAGTGGCGGGTCTATTATTATTATATCGTGTAAGGGGCGGATGGCTACAGAAGAGGGTGAATGTTAAATTAATGGGCAGAGCTCGATATATAACAATAATAATAATAAATGCGCCCCTTGGTTACAGTAATATTAGACCCGCCCCTTAGTTACACAATAGACGCCCCTTGCAGAGTAGCACGAGCATCAGGAGCGCGCGGCATCGCCTCGTACAATTACATGTTAACTGCGCCTGCGCGGTGTAGAGTTCACTGAGAGCTGTTTAGGTTCAGAAATTTTCGGAAGTTCCGTAGTCCTTTGTACTGCGCAAGCCCTGCGCCTGTGCAGTACAGGGGGTCCTTATCCGGCGGGGGACCTTTTCCGGCAGGACACCGGAATTACACTACTGCCATCTAGTGCCGGTAGATGTAATTGGGGTAACTAAGCCAAAGTAATGGGAACTGAGTTACCATGAGGGGAAAAGTAATCAGTTAGATTACTCGTTACCCTCTAAAGTAACTGCGTTACGTAACTCAGTTTATTTTAACTCAGTTACTTACATCACTGACTGTAAATAGGTACACACATGCATAGATTGCAAAAGAAGACTGCTAGCTTTGTGTACAAGTAAATATTGAAGAATAACAGTTCAAATCAAATAGATTTACAGGAATATTCTATACAAATTGGGGAAGACAGCACTTCATAAAAATAGTCCATAAAAATAAATGAAAAATGGGCATTTGAAACTGAGGACGCTGGTATAATCCTTCCTAGACTTTTGCTTCTCACTAAATAAAATTTGTAGCAAAGCAATGACATGCACAGTCTTGATGATGTACAAAGTGTAGTAACTCATAGCAACCACAAACAATGTAAGATGCCACTAGTAACACGAATGCCGTGTACTCACGTGCGGAATTTCTGTCCGAAAAAGTCAGATGGGAATTTTTCATCGGATATTCCGACCGTGTGTATGCCCCATCTGACTTTTTCCATTGAAAATTCAGACGCACCTAGAAAAAGAACATGTTCTAAATTTTTAAGACGGGACCAATTCCTATCAGGAAAACCACTCGTCTGTATGCTGTTCCGACGTACCAAAAACGGCGCATGCTCTGAAGCAAGTACGAGACGGAAGCTATTGGCTCCTGGCTATGGAACTTGTTTTTTCTAGTCCCGTCGTAAGTGTTGTACGTTACCGCGTTCTTGATGGTCGGACTTTGGTGTGACTGTGTGTATGCAAGACAGCTAGAGCGGAATTCCGTCAGAGAAACCTTCAGAGTGTGTATGCGGCATCAAATGTACACACCAGTCAAAACTGACCATGTAGTTGGAGATGTGTACAGGGAGTATAGACTACGCGTACGAGCACTTTAGCTTCCCACCCAGACATTGCTGTAGAGCACCAGCCCATACTGTCCAATGTCCATCTGTATTGTGATCTGGGAACATTTCTGATAGCGATGCTGGAACACCCTGCAGGCACCCTAAAGTGGACCTTTACTCACAATTAAGACGACATATCATCCTAAACCTGCTCCCTCCCTATTAAATTTACCTTTTTCAGTAGGTACTTGCTCCCACTTATTTATTACTCACCAAGTCAAGGATGGCATAAGCTTCAGTATGCCCCCCTGCCCACATCCTCCTGGAACACATATTAAAAACCCCAGAGGGCTACAAGGCAATCTCCCTGTCACAAATGGAGGTACCAAGGGTACAGGGATGAGGACTGCTGGCCAGCATGCAGGGTATTACCATCCTTCACAGGTTCTCGGAAATCAGCTAACACACTTGTAGATTGTCACGAGAACCCCAAGTTCTCAATCTGGTCACACGGAACAGCCATAGAACCTCATGTACACTCTAATTTCCCATGGCTGCCACCAGATATCAAGGACGCAAGCCCATGGCGACTTGTTGACCGAGGCAAGGACCTTGTTTGGTGTAGGAGGGGATGAGGGCATAACTTGAATTGGGCAGGTAAATCCAGCTGTGATTGACCTGTGACCGCCTGCAATACCTCTGGTCACCACTACAGGGAGTCTACGAATTGGGGCCGCAATCTAGCAATTAGCACAAATTTCTGGAATTTATTAAGTGAACTTGTGAGCTAGGATGCTTATGGTAATCAACTTTCCCACTGCTCACACACACCCACACATACCAGACATAGGGGTAGATTTACTAAAACTACAGCACTCAGAATCTGGTGCAGCTGTGCATGGTAGCCAATCAGCTTCTAACTTTAGCTTGTTCAATTAAGCTTTGCCAAAAAAATGCAAGCTGCCCCAAACAAACAATGTCCCTCATCAACCTGTGAGGTCGATGGATGTGCGGTATAAATTGTATATAGCTGCGGCTACATACAGAATACTGCACTGTGTTTCGGGTGCAAGCCGAGACTTCATGTCTCATACCTGGAAAAAAGAGGAGTCTACTGCAGTGGCGCTCATATCAAGCAATGTATTCTAACAATGAAGACAAAGCTTCCTCTAAATGGCTAAATGGAGTCAGAGAGGCAGGCTGATGATGGCACAACCTCTGACTCAGCCAATCAGAGGAAGCTTTGTATTCATTGCTAGAATACATTGCTTGCTCTGGGCCGCTGCAGTAGACTCTTCTGTGTTCCGAGTATGAGCCAGGAAGTCTTGGCTTGCACCCGAAACACAGTGTGGTAAGCTGTTTGTAGCCACAGTTACATACAGTTCACCCAGCAGCCTCACAGGTTAGTGGGGGACATAGTTTCTTTGGGCCAGCTAAAGTCTGTGGAAAGATGGAGTTCTTCTTTAAGTCTATCAGAACAACCCGATCTTTCTCCACCATAGACTCCCCCTTCTGTTCTCCACCTAGTATGTATGATACATGCATGTTTTTAACCCTTAAGTTCATTTATCAGCATTAAACCTCATCTGCCACATACAGTAGTTGTCCAATGAAACAGAGAATTAAGGTCAGTTTGGCAGTTGTAGACAACCTGTGAAGATGTTATGTTATCACATAGCTTGGTGTCATCTGAAAACACAGAAATGGTCCTTCTAATCCCAAATTCTAAATCTAACACAACTTACAGTGGCTTGCCATCACCTGTCTGCTGACTGGTCTTCTAGGAACCACACACACACATACACACACACACACAGATCTGTCTAACAGATCTGCTAGTTTACACTCTGATGCCTAAGGGTTCATTCAGATGGGTGCTGGGACCTGTCCTCCATGTTGAAGTGCTGTCTGCTGGGTCCCAGCACCCATCTGAATAAGCCCTAAAATTTAAGTTTAGGTATGGCTTTTCTGCATAGTTACATTGGTCTAGCTTGGACAAATGTAAATATGTATGTGCCATACCTGGCACATCCCTGTGGAACCTGACAATCAACGTAGTAGGTACCTTTACTACAGTGATTGCCACTAGCTTCCAGGTTCCACGCAGACTGCCTGCTCTGTTGCACAGTGAACACAGGGGGGTTGTTTGCCCGGCATCGGCCCCACTCGTAGAACGCCTTCCTTCTAAAGGAATGCAAGGCAATCTCTGATTGAACTAGGTGGAGATCGTGACATTGCCACCATGATAATAAATTCCAATTATTGAGTTGTCACAGAACATGAACAGAGGGGACATATTCCAACACTAGTTCTGGTGACCCTGGTGACAACAAGGGACTCCCCCACTTTGTAGGCATCTACTCTCACTTCCTGTTTTGGTTATGGCACAGGAAGTGAAAGGAAATCTCCCCAACTGAGAGAGACGGCAAAATAAAAACTGACAGGGGTTATAACCCTCTTACTCTATCCAAAAGTTCTACTTTAACATTAAAACACCCAACGCTTATCCGATTATTACATGTGGGTCAATACAGGGGGAAACATTCATAAAACTTAGATGAGATTTTATGGAACACTGACTGCATATATTGGAAAGATTTACTCTAAACATGGATACATGCTTTCCACACATGTAACAATGTTTTTAATCACATTTTATAACTTTTGTAAAATATTTATTTTTCATTCAAGTGTGTTGCAGCTTGTAAAACTTTTGCGACTGCCGTGCAAAATCATTCCGTATGAGATTAAAAAAAAAGATTTACCTTCGGTATTAACAGACAGAGCAGAAAGGGAGCATTTGTAATAGATTTGTGGCTTCCACAGGCACATGTGGCTACCCTATGTTCTAGTCATTCACATTTCTGCCTTATTGGTTTATGTAGTAAATAATATTACAGCCTCTTTGAGCTGCAGTCACAGATTCAGAAAACTGAAAACCATTGAATGCTTTTTTTCTGTTAGGTAGCTATTACTAGCAACGGGGTGCCCCCTAGTGGCTGAGATGTGTATAACTTTCATGTGCCAAAATCTGGAAATAAATACATAACAATTTAAGAGCCACAATAAATGCTCTTATGATGTTTATTTACTAAAGCATTTTTGAAGGTGTTTCATAATGATCATGCATCAAAATGAAAGACATTGGGGGTTTTATTAGGTGAAATTCTAGAGTAAATGTTATTACCTTAAAATGGAACGAAAATCTCTCAACCAATATTAACAATTTGTAATCCTTATGCTGCTGAACTTAGTAAATCGATAGGAAAGGTGTATTGTATTTACTTGTATTAAAGTTTTTATTTACATTTCTCCAGTTGCTTCCTGGTTTTTGCTCTAGGCCAAAATTATGTACATCCCAGGAATCTTCATGGGCATTTTTTTTTCTTTCATCTGGAAGAGGGGCTTACTCTTATGCCCCGTACACACGGTCGGAAAATCCGACCACAAAATCCATCGGATTTTTTCCAACGGATTTAGTCCGACACTGGTGTTGCATACACACGGTCGGACAAAGTTGTCGGAAAATCAGATTATTCTGAACGTGGTGACGTTTGTTGCCTACGACGGGACTACGTAGAGGCTAGTAGCCAATAGCTTTGGTCTTGTAATGTGATCTGAGCATGCGTGGCACTTTGTCTGTCGGAATTCGCTACACACGATCGGAATTGGTGTGATCGGACTTTGTTGTCGGAAAATTTTTAGAGCAGGAGATAAAAATTTGTCCGTCGGACAATCCGATGGAAAATGTCCGATGGTGCCTACACACGGTCGGAATTTCCGACGACATTGTCCGATAGGACAGAATCCATCAGAAAATCCGACCGTGTGTATGGGGCTTTATACCCTCCTGCATGCACGTGGTGCCCATGTACTGTGTAATTCTGCTTTAAAATAGACCCTGTTACCAACTTAAAAAATAAAAATAAAAATCCAAGCTTTTTAAATGCAGCATTTATCTTTTCATAAATGTTTTTTTCTTTTTTTTTTTACTTGAAATGTGTCTATTAACTTGCTAACAAATCCAACTGCTTCAGAAGAGTATATTTTCTAGCACAGCCTCTTACCTTGTGGCATGTCATAGCCTTCTCCTCTTTTAGGAGTGTATAATCACTGTGTGTGCTAGTATAGTAACGCAAACCCTCACCACCCCAAACTAGCTTGTAGCACTCCAAAAATCCAAGCTTTTTAAATGCAGCATTTATCTTTTCATAAATGTTTTTACTTGAAATGTGTCTATTAACTTGCTAACAAATCCAACTGCTTCATAAGAGTATATTTTCTAGCACAGCCTCTTACCTTGTGGCATGTCATAGCCTTCTCATCTTTTAGGAGTGTATAAACACTGTGTGTGCTAGTATAGTAACGCAAACCCTCACCACCCCAAACTAGCTTGTAGCACTCCACCTATTTTTGTAACAGACGGTGAGAAGCGAAAGAGAATCTTATAGCGTCTCACTTGAGTGCCAGATCCGAGTCTGCTGGGGCTTCTGACATTCTCACATCCCATCTAAGATTGTGGAGAACAGCAGCAAGACTAATGCCCCGTACACGCGGTCAGAAATTCCGACGGGAAAAATCCGATCGGATTATGTTGTCGGGAAATCCGATCGTGTGTGGGCTCTAGCGGGCTTTTTCCGTCAGAAAATTGGAGCGCAGGACCTAAAATTTTCCGACAACAAAATCCGATCAGACTTTTTCCGATCGTGTTTATAGAATTCCGACGCACAAAGTGCCACGCATGCTCAGAATAAATTTGGGGACAAAAGCTATTGGCTACTGGCCTCTACGTAGTCCCGTCGTACGTTTTGTACGTAACCTCATTCGGAACGATCAGATTTTCCGACAACTTTGTGCGACCGTGTGTATGCAACACAAGTTTCGGACAAAATCCATTGGAAAAAATCAGACGGATTTTGTGGTCGGAATGTCCGACCGTGTGTACAAGGCATTAGGATGTCTACACAATGAAGGCTTTTAAAAGTGAATACCACACCTAAAATAAATTAAATGCTTATGTAACCTTTTGCAAAGATTGTTGTAAAAATAAATAGTATGGCAAAAGGGTCTCTTTAAAGCAGATCTTCACTGCATCTGAGCACCGCAAACCAAAAACACTGTTTAATTAATTTTTAATATTCAAAGCAAACTCTGCCATCCATCTACACAAGCTTACCAAAAGTATTGCTTCACCTGTTTTTACATGCGCATAATATTTAATGGCTTCCTAGTCTTAGTCCGTAGGGTTCAATATTGAGTTGGCCCACCCTTTGCAGCTATAACAGCTTCAACTCTTCTGGGAAGGCTGTCCACAAGGTTTAGGAGTGTGTCTATGGGGAAGTTTGACCATTCTTCCAGAAGCACATTTGTGAGGTCAGGCACTGATATGGACAAGAAGGCCTGGCTCGCAGTCTCCACTCTAATTCATGCCAAAGGTGTTCTATTGGGTTGAGTTCAGGACTCTGTGCAGGCCAGTCAAGTTCCTTCACCTCAAACTCACTCATGCTTGTCTTTATGGACCTTGTTTGTGAACTGGTGCACAGTCATGTTGGAACAGGAAGGGGCCATCCCCAAACTGTTCCCACAAAGTTGGGAGCATGAAATTGTCTAAAATGTCTTAGTATGCTGACACCTTAAGAGTTCCCTTTACTGGAACTAAGGGGCCAAGCCCAACCCCTGAGAGACAACCCCACACCATATCCCCCCCTCCACCAAATGATTTGGACCAGTGCACAAACAAGGTCTATAAAAGACATGGATGAGTGAGTTTCGGGTGAAGGAACTTGACTGGCCTGTTCTGACCTCAACCCGATAGAACACCTTTGGGATGAATTTGAGTGGAGACTGCGAGCCAGGCCTTCTTGACCACATCAGTGCCTGACCTCACAAATGTGCTTCTAGAAGAATGGTCAAACATTCCCATAGACACTCTCCTAAACCTTGTGGACAGCCTTCCCAGAAGAGTTGAAGCTGTTATAGCTGCAATGGGTGGGTCTACTCAATATTGAACCCTACGGACTAAGACTGGGATGCCATTAAAGTTCATGTGCGTGTAAAGGCAGGCATCCCAATACTTTTGGTAATATAGTTTATGTCTCCATGCTTTATTTTAAAAAACACCACCCTAGCATTTCTGGCCGTGGCCATCTTGAGTACTGGCAAATGACTCATGTAGCATTTACTTCCTGGAATCCATCTGTCCTTAGCATGCATGCAGGAGAGTGGGATTTGCTGAGAAAAACCCTCCTCCTTTCCTCCCCTCCTGAAGACTCCTGGAATTAAAGTGATTGGTGAGTGGGGTACCCCAAGGTTCTGTCTTGGGACCAATATATATAGAGATATATAGATATAGAGTATGGGATAACTAGTTCAGTCTCAGTTTTTTCGGATGACACAAAGATAAGCAGAGTAATAAACTTTCAACAGGACATAGATATTTTGCAGAAAGACCTGAATATAATAAAGGAGTGGGCAGATAAAAAAAAAAAAATATGGTTAGGCCACATCTGGAGTTTTCCGTCCAGTTCTGGTCACCAGTCCTCCGAAGGGATGTGCTGAAGCTGGAGAGAGTTCAAAGAAGGGCAAAGAAACTAATAAGAGGACTGGAGGACCTCAATTACGAGGAATGGTTGCAAACACTAAATTTATTCTTGCTGGAGATTGAGAGGGGACATGACAGGAATCTACAAATATCTCAATGGTGATCCCAGCATAGGAAAAAAACTATTCAGCCCTAGGTAATGTAAAAGGACATGGGGCACACAATGAGTCTGGAGGAGAAGCAGTTTAACCTGAAACTGCATAGGGGGTTCTTCCCTGTCAGGGCAATAAGGATGTGGAACTCTCTCACACAACTGGTGGTGGCTGCGGGGAGTATGGATATTTTTAAAAGACTCTTAGATGTACATCTTAACCACTTCAGCCCCGGACCAATTGGCAGCCAAAGGACCAGGCCCCTTTTTGCGATTCGGCACTGCGTCGCTTTAACTGACAATCCCGCGGCCGTGGTCACGGGGCTCCCGACCGGGTCGTGAGCGCGCCGCTGGCGGCGCGCACGCGACCCACGGGCAGGCATTTAAAGGATCACGTACAGGTACGTGATTTTGCCTGCCCATGCCATTCTGCTGACGTATATGTGCAGTGGGCGGTCGGGAAGCGGTTAAAGGACACAACATACAGGGATATGGGAAATCATTATAGACACTGATACACGTTGAGAACGTCTTACTAATGACGAAACGCGTCTGAGAGGAGGTGTAGTGACGTGACCGCGCTAGAGACGAGGAGGAAGGGCTCCATGTATGCCGGCCGGCATTTTTATATCAACCATATTTTTCTTGTTCCATTGTGAGTACCCTGTTCACATTTATTTTAATAAACGCAGTGTTTTTATGCAGTATTACGCTATGGTCTTTCTAATTTAATTTACATGGTCCATGCTAATATGGTATTCACTGGCTGCTGAGTCCAAAGGCTTATTCTGCGCATCTGGGGAAGTGTGGCACTGGACGTCCTGTCCTGTTTGTGAGAAGCTGTGCCTTTTTAAAAGCTGCTTTCTGGTAAGCAGCTCAAATATCGGTGGTGGGATTCACTTGTTCCATAGTTGTGCACTACGGTGGTTCTATGAAGATCTGGATATACCATAGACTGTACAATCTCTTGTTTACCACAATTCTGTTTATATCTATGGACTGTCATTATTTCCTGTGAAATCCTGCACCAGGCATTATTCAGATTATTGTTTAATGTTTAGAATCCTACTGGGTTTTGCATTTTTTTACATTTTTTTATTTTTTGTGGCGCACTTTTTCTTGTTTACAATTGTTATCTGGTTATCCCATATTACTGCAGCCTATAGGTTCTTATTTAGGTCAGCGTGGTCTTTTTTATACTATACTGATACACGTGCACCTACACAGGTTGAACTGGATGGACTATTGTTTTTTTACAGCCTTACCGACTATGTAACTATGATTGTACATGATTGCCTTGTAAAACAACCCATTCAGTTTAAAATAGAAATGAAATGCAAAATACATTATATTTGCCTTTTTTATAAGTGATCACATTCCATCTGTTCTCAGCTGCATAAGAGCTGGGGAAGGAGAAATAGCAGCACACTGAGCTTCCTATTGAATTGTTGTGCAGCGGGGACGTGTCAGGACAAGTCTGATCATTGGAGGAGAGTACACTGAGTTCCCAGCATAGCTAGAGAACTGACCATGGTGTGCTCCTGCTTAGTGTGGTTAGTTTTTAATAGGAAAGTAAGGGGACTAGCAGAAACACCAGAGATTTCACATAAAGGAAGCAATACAAAGAGAACAGGATACTTTCTAATACAAGTACACGGTACAGCAGGCACATATCAGCAATATGAAGTGTTGGGGTAACAAACACTTTAATTACATAATTTGCCTAGGCACGAAACCAGAAAGTAACTTAAAGCTTTGACTTTTTTTTTTAAGTCAGCAGCTACAAATACTGCAGCTGCTGACTTTTAAAATATGGACACTTACCCGTCCAGCGTGCCCGCGATGTCGGCACCCAAAGCCAATCTGTCGCTCAGCTCTCGGGTGCTGCTGCACTTCCCGGTTCCCTACTGCGCATGCGCGAGTCGCGCTGCGCAATAAGGACGGTCCCTGCTGTCTCTGGGATCCATGTGTTTCCCAGCAGACAGCGGGGGGGGGGGGGCATAAATACCCGCAGATTCTGCAGATATCTATGCCTGGAAGTGGGTGCAGATACCTGTATTATACACGTATCTGCACCCCCCTGAAAAGGTGCCAATTGTCGCACCGGAGGGGGGGGGGTCAGATTAGCGGAAGTTCCACTTTAGGGTGGAACTCTGCTTTAAGACATGTAAAAAAAAAAAACGAGTTTAAAACAAATACAAATATGATATACTTTTCTATCTATTTACTAATGCTAGCAGCATGAGGATGAAAAATAATCAATGTTGATTGGGAGACTGAAGTTCCACTGAAAAATGATACG
This sequence comes from Lithobates sylvaticus, assembly GCA_028564925.1. Taxonomy (NCBI): domain Eukaryota; kingdom Metazoa; phylum Chordata; class Amphibia; order Anura; family Ranidae; genus Lithobates; species Lithobates sylvaticus. Next base: position 202,047,101 of record CM053030.1, on the reverse strand, counting down.
TGTATCGCTAATGAACATTAGCTATTCTGTTGAGTACAGCTTTTGTTTAACATTCATTTCATTTTGCATTTTGAGTTAACATTGTTAACTTTTACTACATTAGTGAATCGTCGGAAAGCATATTCCAGCTATTTGTTTCACATAATGCCATAGATCAATTTTCTTCAATGTACTTTAGCACTGTATACTGATTTACCCTTTCTGTGTTTTCTTTGTACGCTTTCACAGTTAATGATTCCCTTGCTGTTCACTTTGTAGAATGTTAAATAATTGAAGTAAATAACATTTTATAATAAATGCATAAAATCGTAGCATTCATTTTAAAATGTGGGGCATGAAATAATTCCTATTATTTAATCTGTGCTTGGCAGTTAAACTCCACTATGGCAGCCAGAAGCTTCTGTAGAGGAGATGTGTAGCAGCATGAAATGAATTAAGTATTGTAGGTACCTGCGGTAACCGGAAACCATTAAAGCACAATTCCATCTTAGGCAAAAAACAAAAAAATAGATCCCTCAGCAGCTCCTAAAATTTTAAAAAGTAGCTCCAGCTGCTATAGTCGCTTCCTCTTCCTGGCAGACTCGCCCATTCATCAATCCAACACCACTCCATTACCAATCTCCCTCCTCCCACCCCACCTCAATGCCCCCTCCCTGGCCTGGACTCACAGTAGAATGCTGTGGATAGCGGGGACACATTGAGGGCTACTGCTGCACCTATGATCTATCCACCACTGGAGGCAGAAGAGGAATTAACAAAAAAATATTAAGAGATAAGTAATCCGCGCTTGGGAGAAAGATAAGGTGTGCAGCCTCCCCTGGGTGGACCCCCTAAGGAGCCAGTCGATAATTAAAATATGGAATATGAGGGATAATGACGCTCCCTATTAATAAAGAAAAAAGTAGGATATACAATATATTCCAACACACCCAGTGAAAATGTGATTAATTAGAAAGTTATTGATTAATTACCACCAGTTGACTGATCAATTAATAACGTGACTAACCATGTAATACCAATAGTCAATTATATAAAACAGACCAATCTCTATAGGCCTGTGTGAAACATCCAATCTATGTGTGGAAACCCCAGTTAAACACAAAACTGGATCGGGATTATAAATTATAACCTGTAAATAATATCAATGTGACATAAAAATAAATTAAATCATTCAGTAATAAAAAATGTCCAGTGAGTCCATCATTTATATGTGAAAAAAACATAAGCATAAATCCTCCAAAGGTGCATGATCCAAAAATATGTATAAGAAAAAATATATAAGAAAAGAAATAAATAAATATAATATATATATATATATATATATAAAATAATAGTTTATAGAAAAAATATGTATAAAATATATCAGACGTGTGCGGAGTTCAATAAATGGTGACAGATCACCTCTGCAGTTTTTATTGAACTCTGCACACGTCTGATATATTTTATACATATTTTTTCTATAAACTATTATTTTACATATATTTTTTTTTCTTATATATTTTTTTTTATACATATTTTTGGATCACGCACCTTTGGAGGATTTATGCTTACGTTTTTTTCACGTATATTTGATGGACTCTTTTTTATTACTGAATGATTTCATTTATTTTTATGTCACATTGATATTATTCACAGGTTATAACTTATAATCCCAATCCACTTTTGTGTTTAACTGGGGTTTCCACACATAGATTGGATGTTTCACACAGGCCTATAGGAATTGGTCTGTTTTATATAATGGACTATTGGTATTACATGGTTAGTCACGTTATTAATTGATCAGTCAACTGGTGGTAATTAATCAATAACTTTCTAATTAATCACATTTTCACTAGGTGTGTTGGAATATATTGTATATCCTACTTTTTTCTTTATTAATAGGGAGCGCCATTATCCCTCATATATATATATATATATATATATATATATATATATATATATATATATATATATATATATATATATATATATATATATATATATATATATATATATATATATATATATATATATATACACACATACACAGTGCTGTGAAAAAATATTTGCCCCTTCCTGATTTTAACTTTTTTTGCATATTTCTCACACTTAAATGATTCGGGTCATCAAAAAATTGTAATATTACACAAAGATAACCCGAGTAAATCCAAGATACAGTTTTTTAATTATTACAGGCATACCCCACTTTTAACCTCCCTGGCGGTATGATTCTGTCCGGAATTTAGTGATGAAAGCGGTACAATTATTTTGCATGGAAATTTGGTGTTTTTATATTGTAGGCATGCAATTCTTATGAATAACTCACTTAAATCTGTCCGAACCAGAGTCTAGTAGACATCCCGGGTATGATAAAGTTTGAAACACAAAATAATAAATTATAATATAATAAAAATATATATAAAAAATGATTCAATAATGTAATCAAATCAAAAACACTGAAATTTGCTCAGTTGCAGAATAGTCGCTGTCATTAAATTTATTGTTTGATGATAAATTGTGATTTTAATTTTTTATCGGTGTTTTCTAGCTGGTCTAAAACCACTTTTGACATAAAGGGACACTTTTTGGTTGCTATGGACAATCTCCAGTTTCCAGGCAGAAAAAAAATATTTTTTTATTATATAAAATGACATGCAGGGCACTGGGCAGACCACTAGGGACAAAGGGGGTGTGTATTTTTGGTATACAGTACTGTAATCTGTAAGATTACAGTACTGTATGTGTGTTGTGTTTTTAAACTTTTTTAAATTTGGCGCCGATCTCCGCTCCCGTGCGTCGGAACGTCGCAGGGAACGGAGACCGGCACTGTGTGAATCGAGCGAGCGGACGGCTCGCTCACACAGCGGGGAGACATCGCAGGATCCAGGGGAAAAGGTAAGTAACTTCCCCCCTGCCTGGCTCGGGGTTACCGCTCCCAGCACAAAAAGCTGGACCCGAGCCAGGCTCGGGGTTACCGCCAAGGAGGTTAAGTACACAATTGGTTTTATTTACTAAAGATAAAAAGTCCAAAATCAGGCTCACTTCTGCATAGAAACCAATGAGCTTCTAACTCCAGCTTGTTCAATTAAGCTTTGTTAATATAACCTAGAAGCTCATTGGTTTCTATGCAGAAGGGAGCCTGATTTTGCACTTTCCAGCTTTAGTAAATAAACCCCATTGTGTACTTAAAAGTGGGGTATGCCTGTATTTAATTTATTAAGGGAAAAAGGCTGGTCAAACCTGCCTGGCCTTATGTGAAAAAGTAATTGTCCCCTGCCATGCTGAATCATGAATGAACTGTGATTAACCACAATTTTTTGGAGTAAAATTTCACTTGCCACACCCAGGCCTGATTACTGCCAGACCTGTTGAATCAAGAAATCACATAAATAGAAGCTGTCTGACAAAGTGAAGCACGCTAACAGATCATAAAAAGCCACACATCATGCCACAATCTAAAAAAAATTAAGAAATAAAGTAATGTTCATGTATCAGGGTTTCAACGCCATTTCTAAGGCTTTGGAACTCCAGTGAACCACGGGGATAGACATTATCCACAAATGGAGATAATTTGGAACAGTAGTGAACCTTCCCAGGAGTGGCTAGCCTACAAAAATTACTCCAAGAGCATTGAAGACGACTCGTCCAGGAGGTCATAAAATAACCCAGAGCAACTATCTAAAGAACTGCAGGCCTCACTTGCCTCAGATAAGATCAGTATTTATGATTCAACAATAAGAAAGACATTGGACAAAAATGGCATCCATGGGAGAGTTCCATGGCCAAAGCCACTGCTGACCAAAAAGAACACAAAGGCTCATCTCACATTTACCAAAAACCATCTTGATTATGCCCAAGACTTTCAGGCAAATATTCTGTGACAAAAAGTTAACTTTTTGGAAGGTGTGCGTCCCGTTACATCTGGCATAAAACTAATACAGCATTTCATAACAAGAACATCATACCAACAGTCAGACATGGTGGTGGTAGCGTGATGGTCTGGGTCAGCTTTGCAGCTTCAGGACCTGAACAACTTACCATGATTGATGGAACCATGAATTCTGAGCTCTACCAGAAAAGGAGAATGTTTGGCCATTAGTTTGTGACCTCAAGCTCAAGTCAGGGGCGGATCCAGGGGGGGGGGCAACGGGGCAATTGCCCCCTCCGAGAATATGACTGATTGCAGTCCCGACCGAGTCTCTCTCTCTCTCACATCAGTATTAATCAGCCGATCAGCGGCGCTGAGAGAGAGAGAGACTCCGCTGCGCTGGACCTGCAGAAGCTGGAGGAAGGACGTGTGTGGAGGCAGGGCTGCGCCGCTGGCCAGTGTTCCCTGCACTGGTTGCTAACGCCTGTGCCGCCTGGCGTGTAGCAACCAGTGACGTCAGTCACATCGGAGGCTGGAGCCGCTGCTGAGGAGGAGGTTCCCAGCATCCCCAGCATTCATAGCGGAGCCTTCTTCGTTCTCCGCCCCTGAGTGAGTGTTGGCCCCACCCACCTCCTCCCCTCCATCTTCTCCACGGCGCGAACACAGGAAGAAGCAGTGACTGTGTGTCACTGTCATCTGATACTGCCGGCTGCGACTGCAGGCAGTGCAATTAACGGATCATCTCCATTGCTCCTGCATGGGATCCCCTCCCCCCACCAGAGCACCAATATTATATAAAAGTGAGTAAAATAATGAATATGTAAAATCGCAAAATCTTGTGTGCCATACTGCCATTATTTATGAAAAACAAATGCTGCCCTTTTAGTCTTGTTCAATGTAAGCCCCTTCAGCTCTGGAAAGTTTTACCCCCCCCCCCCCATGAACAAGCCATTTTTTGCGTTACTTTTTTGCGTTACTGCATTGCGTTACTGTAACTGACAATTGCGCTGTCGTGCAACCCTGTACCCAAGTAAAATTGATGTCCATTTTTTTCTACTAATAGCACTTTCTTTTGGTGAAATTTTATTTTTTGCAATATAAACATACTGACAATTTTGAAAAAAAAAAAAACGATATTTTTAACTTTTTGCTATAAAAAAATGTCTTCCTCAATTTAGGCCAATATGTATTCTGCTACATATTTTTGGTAAAAAATCCCAATAAATGTATATTGATTGTTTTGAACAAAAGTTATTGCATCTACAAAATAGGGGATAGATTTATGTCATTTTTCGTTTTTTTTTTTCTAGTAATGGCGGCAATCAGTGATTTTTTTTAGCGGGACTACAACATTGTGGCGGACAGATTGGACACTTTTTGGGGACCAGAGACACTAATACAGTGATCAGTGCTAAAAATATATACTGTCACTGTACTAATGACACAATGGCTGGGAAGAGTTAACATCAGGGGTGATCAAAGGGTTAACTGTGTCCCTAGGGGGTGCTTGCTAACTGTGTGGGGATGGACTCACTAGATGAACAGAGTGATCCATGTTCCTAGTTAGCAGGAACACAAGATCACTCTGTTCATCTCTGACAGAACGGCGATCTGCCTTGTTTACATCAGCAGACCGCTGTTCCATCTCTGGGGAGCGATTGCAGGTGGCCGGCGGACATCACTTCCGCGAGACCCGCTAATTGGCTCCCCCTCTGGCCAATCAGCACGTGTGCCTTTGCTGGCTATTGCACAAAATGGCGTACAGGTACACCTTATTTTCTGGCAGTGCCCCTCCCGAGACTAGACTCTGGATCCGCCCCTGGCTCAAGTGCACTTGGGTTATGCAGCAGGACAATGATCCAAAACAAAACAGCAAGTCCACCTTCAAATGGTTCAAACAAAGCAAAATTTAGGTTTTGGAGTGGCCTAGTCATAGCTAGGACTTAAATCCAATTGAGATGCTGTATTATGACGTTACACAGGCCGTTCATGCTGGAAAACCCTCCAATGTGGCTGAATTAAAACAATTCTGCAAAAAGTGGGCTAAAATTGCTCCACAGCAATGTGAAAAACTCATTGGCAGTTATCGCAAACATTTGATTGCATTTGGGGCTGCCAAGGGTGGCACAACCAGTTATTAGGTTTAAGGGGCAATTACTTTTTCACATAAAGTCAGGCAGGTTTGGACAGCTTTTTTGCCTTAATAAATGAAACCATCATTTAACCACTTCAATACAGGGTATTTTCACCCCCTTCCTGTACAGGCCAATTTTCAGTGCTGTCGCATTTTGAATGACAATTGCACGGTCATGCAACACTGTACCCAAATGAATAGAGCTTTCTTTTGGTGAGATTTGATCACCTCTGCAGTTTTTATTTCTTGTGCTATAAACAAAAGAAAAGTGACAAGTTTGAAAAAAAAAAACAATTTTTTTACTTTTTGCTATAATAAATATCCCAATTTAAAAATGAAAATAAACATTTTCCTCAGTTTAGGCCGATATGTATTCTTCTACATATTTTTGGTAAAAAAAAAAAAAAAATCGCAATAAGCGTATATTGATTGGTTTGCGCAAAAGTTATAGCATCTACAAAATAGGGGCTAGACTTATGCGATTTTTATCGTGACTGTGACATTGCGGCAGACATATCAGACACTTTTGACACTATTTTGGGAACATTCACATTTATACAGCGATCAGTGCTATAAAAATGCACTGTTTACTGTATAAATGTCACTGGCAGGAAAGGGGTTAACACTAGGGAGCGATCAAGGGGTTAAATGTGTTCTCTAGGGAATGATTATAACTGTAAGGGGAGGGGACTCACAATGGGAGGAGACCGATCAGTGTTCCTCTGTACTGGGAACACACGATCGGTCTCCTTTTCCCTGACAGGACGTGGATTTGTGTGTTTACACACACAGATCTATGTCCCTGCTCTGTTACCGGCAATCGCGTGTGCCTGGTGGGCACGTGCATCGGCTCCTGTGTGATGCGGCGGCGCAGGCTTGCCCCCTAGATGGCCGGGAAGCCAAGGACGTCATTTGACTATGGGCGGGGAAGCATGTGGTTAAAAATTGCGTTTTGTATTTACTCAGGTTATCTTTGTGTAATAATAAAATTTGTTTGATGATCCGAGTCATTTAAGTGTGACAAATATGCAAAGAAAAAAATAAATCTGAAAGAGGGCAAATACTTTTTCACAGCATTGTATATAGATAGAGAATATATATATATATATATATATATATATATATATATATATATATATAGATAGATAGATAGATAGATAGATAGATAGATAGATAGATAGATAGATAGATAGATAGATAGATAGATATAGATAGATAGATATATAGATAGATAGATATATATAGATAGATATATATAAAATATATATAACAAAACAAGGTGAGATATTATGAATAATAGTCTACAGTAGCGCACCAAAAAAAAATGATCTCAAAGAAAATATAGTGAATGAACAAGAGTCCATATAAAACAAAAGTAAAGTCCATAAAGTGTGGTAAAGTAGTGTTTCATTTCTCCTAAATGTGAAAACACACATCATATGTCCTCCACCACAGCATTTGTGCAGGTTCCTCTCCCTTAAGAATAACACTCACCAAATAAGAGTTGCCATTCATTCTCATGACTGGCAAAAAGCACTTATGTGCTGATATAAAACACCTTAGACCTCCAGTCTACCATCCAGATCTCATGGGAATAGCCACATGTAGAGGAAATAGAAAATAACGCCTCCAATAATGTAAAAAACCTTAAGGTACCCACTTAATTTAAAAAGTATTGCACTTACATCAAAAATCAAATAAGTAGGCCCATAAATAAAATCACTGTCAGGCATCACAGTACCGCAATCTCACCATCCCTCATGGATCGAAGCGGTCACTAACACTTCCTGAATCAATATCCTGACATCACATCTGTTTGCCGTATAGCCATATCCCAGCGCGTTTCGTCGCAATCAACTTTTGTTTATAGAAGAGGTGTGGGGGAAAACATAAACATACATACTCTCCTTTATGGCGGCAGCATCGGACCGGTGGCCCTAAGAACAAGAACTGAGCGATCACATGATCGCTGGTCACTAAGTTTCCTGGTCTTCACTGAGAAGAGAGTAGTGACCGTCAGTCACCGCTCTCTGCTCTGCCCCACCAGTGCTTACTAGAGTGCTGGGCTGTGGAGGGTACAGTCTCTGGCTCAGTCTCTCAGTGGCGCACTGAGAAACTGAGTCAGCTGCTGGTCAGGCATCTGGGTGGATTGCGACCTTAAAGTTCCAGAGCTTGGACTGGCTCTGTGATGTTAGCCAACAGTGGGCTTTAGCCCACTGTCGGCTGAATCGGGGTCACAGGAGTGTAGAAATAAGTACACTCCTGTAACTTTTCCTGAAGAAAAGTATGGCCAAAAAAGCTTTGTGACTCAGAAGAAAAGTATGGCCGAATATTTCTATTTGAAGAATGCTTCAGTAGGGATAGAGGGATCTAAGCCTGGAGTTGGACTTTAAAGTCCAAATTTGAAGACCTCACCATTTCATATTTATATTAAACCACTGGCTTTTTAGCATTGGAGCATGTCATCACGGTCTCTACAAATAGAAAATTCAATAACCACAGAAAAACTTGTGAAGGCTGCAGTAAGTCAGTAGAACTTACAATTCATGAGCTTGGGCCCACTGCAGAGAATAGGTACATTTTTCTATACCCAAATCTTAAATATTGGTTTCAAGTGGACTGACCCTTTGATAACGATCCTACTTGTAAAAACATGATTTATAATCTCACCTCTGTAACAAAAAATTGTAATCGAGTTAAAAAATAAAATAACTTAAAGGGTTTGTTACCCAAACATTTCATTTTCCTGATATGTGCCTGCTGTACCATGTACTTGTATGAAAAATTCTCCTGTTATCATTGTATTGTTTCCTTTGTGTGAAATCACTGGTGTTCCTGACAGTCCCTCTGCTTTCCTATTAAAAACTGACCACACTAAGCAGAAGAGTCCACCATGTTCAGTTCTCTAGCTGTGCTGGGAACTCCGCCTGCTCTCCTCCAATGATCAGACTTGCCCTGACACCCCCCCCCCCTTTCCCCCTCCCACACACACAGCCTTTTACTGTGAGCCTTAGTGTGCTGCTGTTTCTCCTCCCCCAGCTCTTATGCAGCTGAGAACAGAGGGAATGTGACCATTTATAAGAAAGGGGAAAATAGGTATTTATAACGTTTTTTTTTTTTATATCCATACACACGTTTTGCCTTCCATTTCTATTTTAAACTGAATGGGTTGTTTTACAAGGTGATCCTTTACAATCACTTTAAATATTAAAAATGAAATGAATCCCTGGTTTAATGTTTCCACTACACAATTAGCTAGTTCTACAGCACCTTTGATCATCCCCAATGCCAGGCCTATAGTGTCTGGGGAATTTTTCAAAGGTGTTAAGGACTTATGGGACATAAATTGGTGTGTTTCCCTAGTAGCAGAACACATCACATCTCTTAACTACAACAACCTATCTAATTATCCACTATTATATTGTGGATCAAACAAATCCTCTGGGTTATTGCAGTTTCTCTAGTAACCACATAAATAAATACATTCCAGAAGATTATATGAGCTGAAAAAGCCACTCAGAGCTGGAATCACATAAGGTCTGTTGTACATGTATTGGCACCACTACCATTCCTGTAATTTAAACTCTACACACTGGGTGGTCATTTTTTTGGTGTAAAGATGAAAAGAAATGTAACAGCATTATGAAAGCAAGACAGTTTCATTTCATTGATACATAACAACTATTGTTTGTTTCATGCATGTTATAAAAGCTGTAATCATGTTCATTATGTTCATCAATGCAGTAATCAAATCTTGAATTTCAGTGCCAAGAAAGGCACAGTGTTGAGTATAACCCCTTATGATATATTAGTGCGTATAGTGTCAATATATCCCAAAGAACAAGATGCAAAAAGTACTTGACAGCAGAACATTGTGAGTCATTATTTGTGCCAACTATTCTTTCAGTGGGAGACACTTGGATTGGGCAAGACAGAACAAATTGAAGGCAACACAGTGGAAGTGTTGTGTGTCAACCACAAATTGAAGGTAGTGTTGGTGCACTGGAAATATGGGAACATCTAAGTAGGTATCATGATGTCTACAGATGCCAAGAAGACTCCCTGATGGAGGGAAGCTGTAACAATCCTGTTGAATTCTATGCAATTATAGCGGTCACACTTCAACAAGTGTGCGCTATAGGTGGAAATTTATTTTTTTCCCTCAGAACAGTAATGAGGGTTAATTGTACAGGTTTACTTTGGCATCAGTTTGGCTGGGCTGTGCTAGGGTTCTGCCTGGTCCTAGGTGCAGTGAGGCACCCATGACAGGCCGATAACCAGGCCTGGTTGGACGTTTTAGGTACCAATCCTTCCCGAAGCCGCAGCCTTGCTTCCTTGTTCTGGACCGGGGTAGCCCTGTGAGGGGTCCCAGGCCTAGGAGCGTTTGCCGTCCCGCAAACATGGTCAGTCTGACTAGCCCCATAGGCCCGCATGGTCTGGGGTGGGGATCCGTCTGTTCCCGAGTCTCAGAGCCGGTTAGCCCAAGGCCCAGTAACTGAAGGAGGATTCAAGGCGTCCCGGTGTGCTCTCAGTATTGGAGGGACACCACAGCTCATACAAGTGACCGGGGGAGGACTCTTCAGAGGAGGGCCAACAAGCTGGCATCTCAGTAAGAGCCTGGAAGCTGAGTTGTATGGACACTAAAGAATCCACACTTCCACAGTACTGCCAAGGAGACAGAGAAAGTTCCAAGGTACTGTGAGAAAGGTTCCTATTCACCTTCGGTTGCAAGTTTATTCTGTGTCAGAGATTTTTGCAAGTTTCCGGATCACATTGTTGGCTGTTAAACCTCTGGCTAGAGGTTTATCTGGCATTGAAGTACCCAGCTGCGAGTGGCTACTCTCTGGGTTGATTGGAGACATTTCTTCTTGCTGGAGGCCACCATTCCATCAATTTACTGGTTTAAAAAACAGTTACATTCCTGGGATGCCGGGATTGCTAACTGTCATATTTGTTTGTGTCCTCAACCAAACTGTCGAACCATCAAATGGCTGGTGTCATAACTGATCACATGGGCAGCACCATGGCAGTTTCAGATCAAACAGAAGCTGCTTCCTTGGCTGTAAAGGATAGAGGGGGTTAATTCCGCATTAAGGCTGTCAGCAGATCGGCCTCTGCAAACTTGCCAGTGCCTAAAAATTGAGAGCAACTGAGCATGTTTTTAATGTTTTACATAGCTATACCTGCAAAAGGCGGCAGCCTGAAGTGATGTAGTAGGACTTAATTTTCTGACTAAAGTTCCATATTAAAATTCCATATCAACAAAGGGACAAGGTGTTTTGGGATGGGGATGCAGCCCCAAAGCACCCACCCCCCCCCCATGTTGAGGGCATGTGGCCTGGTATGGTTCAGGAGGTGGGGGAGCCGCTCGCTTGTCCCCCCTCCCTTTTCCTGACCTGCCAGGTTGAGCGCTCGGATAAGGGTCTGGTATGGATTTTGGCGTGGGGTTCCACTTAAAATCCAAACCAGACCCGGAGACTGGTATAGACTGAAAGGGGACTCCATGCCATTTTTTTCAATCTGTATTGGCGGAAGCTGGAAATACATTAGAGTCGTGAGCAAGTTTAAATACATTTTTTTCCTTTAGAAATGTCATTATTGCTGCAGCATGTTCTATATATTGTACAGATGTGCCACTTTACAGGCAGACTAAAGGGACCCCCCAGGCACGATATTTAAAGTAATATTTCATTTTTATTGTTTCACTTTAAGCATCAATAAAATCATTGCTCCTTTAAAAATTATTGTTTTAAAAACTTTTTTTTGCATTGATACATGTCCCCCAGGGCAGTACTCAGGTCCCGATACACTTTTTATAGCAATAACTTGCATATAAGCCCTTAAAATGAGGACTTTTGATTTTTCATGTTCGTGTCCCATAGACTTTAATAGAGTTTGCATGTTCGGTAGAACTTTTTGCCTGTTCGAGATGTTCTGGTGCGAACTGAACTGTGGGGGTGTTCGGCCTATCCCTACTTGTTACCACCGCTATAGACTAAACCATTAGGATTTACCTACCAGCTACCCTATAGCTCTTATATTGCCTGCAGTTCTCATTGACTGCTTTAAAGTGTGCCAATGGCATTGGTTACGGGCCCCAACACTTAGCCGGCTTTGTTTGTTTTTTGGGTTGCTGGCATGGAGATTGACATTGCATGGGGGCAAGAAAATGCTTGCCCAGGGTCCAATCAATATGAAAAATGTAAAACTAAAGTTGTACTTTAAGGGAAGAAATAATAAAATAAATAAAAGCTTAGTGTTAAAAATAAAAAATACACAGTACATGAGCGACTGGGAAGTACCACAATGAGAGCCCAATTTCCAAAGATCATAAAATAAGTTATCTTTATCCTGTCTTTTGGACATACTATGGAGCCTTCAGAGACTGGGTGACACCAGAGGTTGTTCCAAGGCTCTTGACCTGTAAAGCGCTCTGGGGCTAACCAACACCGGTTCCAGAGGTCTAAGAAGAGCCACAATGAAATCCCAGTGCTGAACAGTTACATTGCAGGCAGGCCCCATCATCTTCTCCGTGGGGTGCAGGTACAGCCTTCAAGACATCATCAAGGAAAGTCTTGATGGAAGGTCTTGATGGAAGTAATAAAGATCTTGATAGAATAAATAAAATACTTTAAAAAAAAATGTTAAAACATCCATCCTCCTAGGACACTAACAAATACTTGATGGGAGTGGGAGAGAGTACACCTGGCTTGCCAACGGCTTTCTGTATTTGGCACAGTCCACACTGAAAACGGCAGCAGTATGGTGGTGATGTGTCATTAAAAATTAAGTCTCTATTTAATGCAACAGTAGAAGAGTCAATTCCTCATAGCAACTGTTAAGATGTCATCTCTAATGCCCCGTACACACGGTCGGATATTCCGATGGAAAAAGTCAGATCAGATTATGTTGTCAGAAAATTCGATCATGTGTGGGCTCTAGCGGGCTTTTTCCGTCTGAATTTCGGACGGAAAAAATTTGAGAGCAGGATCTAAAATTTTCCGACAACAAAATCCGATCAGACTTTTTCCGATCGTGAGTAGAGAATTTCCGACACACAAAGTGCCACGCATGCTCAGAAGAAATTTGGAGACGAAAGCTATTGGCTACTGCCCTGTACATAGTCCTGTCGTACGTTTTGTACGTCACCTCGTTCGGAATGATCAGATTTTCCGACAACTTTGTCCAACGGTGTGTGTGCAACACAAGTTTCGGCGGATTTTGTGGTCGGAATGTCCGACCTTGTGTACGGGGCATTAGTATTTTAGTGTAATTAGACTTACAAAATAGTATTTATGATTCCTTTCTTTTTTTTATACCATACAAGACTTAGTACAGAATTGTCACCAAAAACACGGGCAACTGTTTTACTTACGTTCTCCTTAGACTTTCTGTATCCATTAATGGGAGGCAACGAGGAAGCTTTTGAACTAATCAAAAAAATAAAAACAGATTTAAAATTTTTTATTAAAATGTCTACTTGCAATATGTAATAATGTAACAAAACAATTTTTTTGCTGTGGCCAATTATTAAGGCTCTGTTCACACTACTGTGATGCACTTTGATATGATTAACATATTCTATGGAGCCAAATCGCACTTCACAGAGTCAAGATTCAGAAAGAGTCAGATTGATGTGAATGTAACTATGCAACTCTGTGCGTCTCAGGTAACATCAGAAATTGCACTAGTGTGAACCAGCACTAAATTATAAACTATTGTGAATATTATTATTCATAGAGTACTCTAGCTATATTGATTTAAGCTTACCCATAACTTCTTCTTACAGAGGCCTTTGAAAATATCAGATCACTATATGGCAACTTTTTAAACTTCTCTCTGCCCACTGCAACATAAAATTGTCCGTTTTCTAGCTCTGATCCGTCTTGAATAGGAATTCCATCTAATGTGTATAGCCTGGTGGAGAATAAAATGAAAAATATTACACTTATCCCTAAAAGGTATAATATTTGATGGCATAAACATATTAAACCCTTGTCACAAAGAGTAAATCCGCTATATTGACCACCTGACTGTCATCACTGGGTGGAAAGCATAAAAAAGAAGATTGAGTTCAAGCAGTGACATAATGACAACCATAGCAAGTCACCTGATTGCACAAATACAGGACAGAGATGCTGCATTTTTCTTCCCAAGAGTCCAATCCGTGAGGATCTCAGCTGCCTGTCACATGGATGTCCTGCTTTGTGATAACAGCAACGCACACCACTTTCAGTCAACTCAAAATAAGTGACCTGACCTCCAATACAGGGGGCCATTTTCCATTGATCCAAAGAACAAAGGTTGACCGCATTCCAATGGCCAGGTAAAACCAAAATTGATTGCATAAAACCCATATCACAAAGACATCACAAGTCCAGATCACAGAATGACAACAGACAATGCATTTCACACAGAATGCGCTTAGTCACTGTTATGACTAAGCACATTCTGCATTAAAGGTGTTAACAACTGCTGTCACCCTGTGATCTGTGATGTCTTTGTGATATGGATTTCATGCAATACATTTTGGATTTCCCTGGCCATTGGAGTGCAGTCACTTTTTGTTCTTTTGATGCTTGGATTGCCACGATCACTGATCGGACCAGCACCTGATTGCACAGTGGAGGGGCTGATGTTTGAGGAGTCCACGTGGAGCGGTAATTGTCTTCTATTTTGCCATTTTCCACTGACCCACAATGTAAGGAGACATTTTCCATTGGCCACCGATGTAAGAAGCCATTTTCCACTGACCACAAATGTAAGGAGACATTTTCTACTGACCAGCAATGTAAGTGGGTATTTTTCACAGACCACCAATGTAAGGGGCACTTCTATAATAGCTATAATAGCTACTAGTGTAAGCAGACACTACACTGGCCACCAGTGTAAGAGGCATATTTCATGTTGACCACTAATAGAAAGGACATTGTTCCTCCCACTGACCAACAATGCAAGGAGGCACTTACATTAGTGAGCACCAATGTAAAGTGAGTACTACAGCGCTGATAGGAGAATTAAAAATATAAAAAAAAATTAATTGGCTAATCCATCAGGTTTAGCCTGTATTGGCTTTTGGAACTTATATATCCCCATATGCATCACTGGCATAAACTGGATATTTCCTTTCTTTGACACATTATAACACATATTTGTTTTTACTCACATTTTGAAGCACTTTATTTATTTAAAACACATTGTATCTACATTTAACACATTGTGTATTTATTTATTTATTAAATTGGTTACAACCTCATTGTAACTTGAAGTTTATATATACTTTTGTGCACCTGGGATTGTCACGCAAGCACTTATATATTTTACTACACCACGACATTTGTCTTTTAACCTCACCTACTGATCTAAATAGACTAAGGTTGATATTGCGCACTGTTTATACTCTAGTATTTATTTGCAATGTAAAGTTGGCCCTTATCAAATGACCATCAGTGTCAGGGGACAATTACAATGGACCACCAGTGTAGAGTAAGGGAACATTTTCCATAGCCCCAATGTACAGATGTTAAAATCTTCACAGACCCCCAGTGTTTAAAGTGGGTATTTGTCATTTATTGTAATGCTCATTTCATAGCTGCAGAAGCACTCAAATTTGATCAGTTCTTTTTCATTTTAAGACAATGCACAATCAAGTGAAATTGATAGGCCTCCCAGGTAGGAGTTTCATCATGGTGAAGAATCCTGAGCTGCTTCCAATTCCCAGGATACCTGCCAATACTGACAATGAAGCTTAAAGTGCACAATTTAAATAAAGCACGTAATTACTATGTGTGGTCACGTGTGGGTCTTAGATCACTGACATTAGCTCTAAGGAGAAACAGCAGTAAGAGGATTGGATGAGCACCGAAAGCTTAGTTTACCTATACATTGAGTCTGCCTGTAACAGACATGAATATGTGCCAGTAGCTTAAAGCAATGTTTCTCAACTCCAGTCTTCAAGTACCCCCAACAGATCATGTTTTCAGGCTTGCCATTATTTTGCACAGGTGATTTGATCAGTTTCACTGCCTTAGTAAATACCACAGCTGTTTCATCTGAGGGAAATCCTAAAAACATGACCTGTTGGGGGTACTTGAGGACTGGAGTTAAAAAACATTGGCTTAAAGGACTCCCAGTGCAAATGTTCATGCTTCATGAATGAAGAAATGGAGCAATAATTTGTCCTATATATGGCCAACTGAAAATAAATCTGTCACAAACTTACAATACGATGACTTTAGTCAAACTTTTGTTTTGGACAGAATGGGGATGAGTTAGACCCACTGTAAAGTGTTTATTGCTATATTTATCTCTACAGGGGATAGTTGTCATTACTTTCTGTCCCAAAACAGGTAGTAACCAAAAAAATGGACATTGTACACGGCTCATAGGAAAAGAACACACTTGATATGCGGGATTGACCAAGCTAGCCATTGTGTATAAATTGGGTCTATTTTGTGTGTTCTTTCCTGTTCTAGATATTCCCAAGAAAATTCACATTAAAAATACATTTTCATATTTGGTATGTTGTAAAATGCATAGTTAATACAGTCATCCTTCAATAAAATAGGCTCGGGTCTCAGTTTACTAACATCTTGGTAAGTGTAACTTACTACTATAAGTAATACCCCAATAAGTGTCACTTACTTGTGTACTGCTCCATTTCGCAGTTTTACTTTATCAGTGACCATTGCTAGAACTAGCTCCCACTGATCCAGAACTTTCCTTGGTATCAGCAAGCGTATCACAGGATTCATAACATCTCCATTAGCAATCAGGCTAGTAATAGAGAAAAGGTAGACAGTGATTTATGGTTTATCTCAGACTGACAATAGGGCAATATGACAACTATGCTTGGTTCATAGATAAATCCACTTACAATACAGTGCATGGCTCTTGAACATGTTTTCTAAATCTTGCTGAAACATTGATCCTGCTGTGAGACACTGGTTTTACCTATAAAAAAAAAAAAGAAAAAGCAAAACATATGTGCAGGATCTTCAATGTATCATTCAATTATTTGAAAGGAATGACATTATTGTTGGACATTCCAAAAAAAAAAAGGTATGAGATTTCAAAGCTCATACTCTGGGTTAAAGGAGTATAGGTAACCATAGGACTACTCAAATTGAGGGACTTATTAGGACTTATAGATAAAAAAATATTGTCCTAGAAGTGTCAGAAAGGGATAGTGCTTATACGGTGACATTTGTCCCATTCTACGTTGTATTATACCTGGTTGATCCCGTCTGTTCCTGTGTTCCCCTTAGTGTGTTGACCACGGTAATCATGGCTGCTGATTCCTGATACCGTGGTCAGTTTACATGCCTTCCTCATCCTGCTACTCTCCCCCTTCCTCTTTCCCTGTCACTTCCTAGTGTGCGAGCTGATAAAAAGCTGCCCCTCCCCTCCCCTTCTACCGCTATTCTGTGCGGTAGTAAAGTTTGTGAGCCCAATTCCAGACAGACCCTCTGTAATAACAAGATATACTACACAGTGTATGTGTTTTTGAAAATTCGGCAGCTAAATACCTTTTTTCACATCGCCGATGTGTGGTCACATGACCGCCTGGCTGAGGTCAGAGGGAAATCTTAGCCCCTTCCACTGCAGTCCTTAGATCGGGGAAGGAGAGCAGCGGGTGGTCAGGTGACCGCACATCGGTGATTTGAAAAAAAGGATTCAGCTGTCGAATTTTCTAAAAACACAGACACTGTGTAGTATATCTTGTTATTACAAAGGGGCTGTCAGGAATTGGGATTACAACCACTTTAAGTAAATGTCTACACATGGCTATGGATTTAGCTGGTTGAAACTCATATCATACCAATACAAATTTTTTTCAAATATTTTATACACTTTATAATAGAAAACAATTTACAATGAATGTCTAATTTGGATGTAAATGGCATTTAAACTCAAGCAGCACCACTGGCTTTGGATCCTCTAGTATGCTGCACATAAGGAAGGCAAATATGATAGCTACTGGTACTATTTCTGGCATAGGTATTTTGAAAGGAGAAATGACACACCTCCATAATCAGTATAATCAGTATAATATCATTAAAGTAGGTTGAAAGGCAAAGCCCAAAAAAGTCCATTTAAGACGCTTCAGAGAACACAACTCTTAGCTTAACACTTAAATTGAAAGTAAAGTCCACTTTTTACTTGTTCCTACAGGTAAGCCTATATCAAGGCTGACCTGTAGGTACAGTGAATAGCTCCTAAACTTGCACTGTTTATGAGATATTCACATGGGATGTGGTCGGTGTTGACATCGTCTACGCTCTGAAAGGGCGGTGGTGCATACTAGTATATTATGACTTAAACCTGCAGGGAGGCCTAATTTTTTCTGTCGGTTTATTACTGCTTTAAAGTGGTATTAAACTCGAAAGCAAACATGTTTTACATTGCAGTAGACATGTGCAATTTGTTTTGGTCCAAACGGACAAATTTTTGGTTATTCAGAGATTCAAATGTATCCGAATTTCCATTTTTTTTTAGACCAAAAGATCAAAAAAATATAATTTTTTTTATCTTTTGCTTTTAGACCACAGATCTGTCCATAAAGAGGACCTGTCATGCTTTATTTTTATCGCAAGAGATGTTTACATTCCTTATGAAAGCAATAAAAGTTATCAAAAAAGGGACAGTGTTTTTTTTTAAATTGTAAAGAGCCCCCATTCCGCAGGCTCGAGCGCAGAGGTGAACGTATACATAGGTTACGCCCCCATATGTAAATGGTGTTTGTACCACACATGTGAAGTATTGCTGCGAACGTCTGAGCGAGAGCAATAGTTCTAGTACTAAACCTCCTCTATGACTCTAAACTGGCAACCTGTAGAAATGTTTAAAATTTCACCTATGGATATTTTTCATTACCATAGTTTGGCGCCATTCCACGAGCACACGCAATTAGTAAGACATGTTAGGTATCTATTTACTCGGCGTAACATCAGCTTTCATAATATACAGAAGAATGGGATATATTTTATGGTTGTTTTTTATTAAAGTGTATGTTGCAGAAAATCCATTGGCCTGCACCCGCTGATTGGCTTGCACTGTGTCTAATCACAGCCTAGCCGTGGCATCGGTGGCACGCGCACGTGCGCCCTACCCAGAAGTGTCACATCACTTAGCCCAGAAGAGCCACTCTGCCGCCGTACATCTAAGTGATGCAGTCGGCAAGTGGTTATTGAGACACAGAAAAAATAAATAACCTGACATGGGTTTAACCCCTACAGATAGATAGATAGATAGATAGATAGATAGATAGATAGATAGATAGATAGATAGATAGATAGATAAAGGTTAGTACATAGATAGATAGATAGATAGATAGATAGATAGATAGATAGATAGATAGATAGATAGATGGAGGTTAGTACATAGTACATACATACATACATATTGCTTTCATACATACGTCTTACATTTATATGGTACCTGTAAGGAATAGGGTATATGCAGAGTTACAGCTTACCCTAAATTTAATTAAGGTGATTGAAGTCATATTAGAGCATTTGCAAAAACACAGTATTGTAAGGCTATTTTAAATAGTGAACCATGTAGTGTTCTATAATGGATAACAGTTTTTTCCTAAATAGGCTTTGTAATACCTTGGTAATAAGGGACATGACATTTAGCTTCGCTCTTTCTCGCTTTTGCCATGATTAAGTATTAACACAAAAACTGGTCAGGATATTTTCTTTACATTCAAGTCATGAACTTTGACACTGTTCCCTGAGGGCTTATATGACCTCAGGATGCCATTCAAAGACACACAAAACTGCTTACATAAAATAACGACAGACGTTCTACAAAAACATCTACAACCATAGCATAGCTACACAATACTGCTATAAACTGACACTAACAATCAATGATTTATTAGTCAAATACCCCAGCCCAACTGATTGAGAACTCACCTACATATCAAATTGTTTTCTGAACCCATTGAAACTGCAGACATCTTTACATCAGATGTCTTTTTAATTTTCTCCATAATCTCAGTAACCTGAAAACTGACGTCTTATGCGATTACACACGATCGGAAATTCGGCCAGCAAAAGACAGATGAGAGCTTTTAGTCGGAAATTCCAACCGTGTGTGTGCTCCATCGGACTTTTGCTGGCCGAATTCCAGCCAGCAAAAGATTGAGAGCATGTTCTCAATTTTTCGCTCGGAAAAATTTCCGATCGGAAATTCCGATCGTATATAGCAATTTCGACGCGCAAAATTCCTACACATGCTCGGAAGCAATTCAGCACATGCTTGGAAGCATTGAACTTCATTTTCTCGGCTCATCGTATTGTTGTACGTCACCGCGTTCTTGACAGTCGAAAGTTCAGCAAACTTTTGTGTGACCGTGTGTATGTAAGCCAAGCTTGAGCGGAATTCCGTCAGAAAAACCATCCAAGATTTTTCTGACTGAAAATCCTCTCGTGTGTACACGGCATTAAACAGGAAAAGTCGTGCATTCCTCCAATGTAAATAGTAACATCCTACAATAACTTCCATTAAGCCCAGGTTCACACTGAGCTGCGGGAATGAAGCCATGCGAGTTCAGCCGATTTTACTCCCACATGTCAGTCCCGATTTCGGCCGCGATTTCACAGACATCTGCGTGGGTCTCTGCACAGATGGCAATGGAAATGGCACCCCGAAATCGCAAAAAGTAGTACAGAAACTACTTTTTGAAATGCAGCGTCACACCGATTAGGACGGTGTTATCGCCGGAAATTGCAGCTGATTTGACATGTCAAATCGCATGTCAAATCACACCAAAGTTAACCAGGGCTAAGCCCCAGTTCACACTTGCACTGCAATTTCGGTGCGTAAAATGCTACACAGTGCAAATTTGCATTGCAGTTTTCAATGCAAATTTAGTGCAAATTTGTGAGAGGAGTGTTCACATCTCCGATTTTATGTTCTGTAAAAACTAGGCAAAAAAAATTAAAAAAATTGCAGTGATGTGAACACTGGACTGCGATTTCAATTCAGTCCCATCGAGGTCTATGGAACTGAAATTCAACCGCACTGCACTAAACTTGCACAGGACCCTTTTTTGAACCAATCAAATTTGCACCGCAACGCATTGGAAATAATGCGTTTTTAGATGACAGGCGAATCTATGTTTTTCGGATCGCATATGATTTGCATAGAAGTGTGAACCAGGACTTACTCTCTCTCTCTCTCTCTCTCTGGTACAGTAACTTTTATAATGTACATGGATTCCTAGCTTTCTTCCATGTGTATTGACCATATAGCGCCCTCTTTTATTACGCTGTAACACAGGTATGAAGTTACTCTAAAACAGTGATTCTCAACCAGGGTTCCGTGGAACCCTAGGGTTCCTCCAGAGGTTGCTAGGGGTTCTTTCAGCATTGGGCAATTTCTGACTCTCAGATAAGTTCCCACTTGCACCATTGATCTTTTTAGCTATATGTAAGGAGGTAATTCTTCCCAAAGACCACAAGTGTAAGGACCATTCTTCCCACTGACCATCACACTAACGTATCATGAGTTGTAGATTTCTGATTTTTAGCAGGGGTTCTCCGAGACCAGAGAACTATTAATTGAATAATTGAATATCATAATAATCTATGCAGAATGCAAACCAGTGCTTGTACCAGGTCAAAGAAAATAAACTCCTCTGCCTAAAGATATTGAAATCTTGCAAGGCAATTCCAAACTAATCTAGCAAGCAGGAATCACAGGAACAAGGAGAAGTTAGCACAGCTTCTAAATAAACTTACCTCCATGTACTCAAGTCTGCGTCCCTTTCAAGTCTCAGCCTGATCAGCTTCTGAGAACTGCAGTCTACATGTTCTTTTTGTTCTTTTCTCCCTATGGACTATGTGCCAACCCTACATAAATCTCTGGGGAAATCACCAGACCTATAAAGATCATAGTACTGACTGCATATCTAGGACTGTCCCCATTACTAAGACTTGGAAGCAGAGACTCAAAAGATCAAGAATATCATAGTAATGTACACTATCCCTACACCTACACCTGACCCCCAGAGAACAGCTATCCTGCTTCTTGCCTCAACTCACCTTTTATCATTTCTAGTATCATTAGAGCATAATTCTTTAAAGCTGAACTCCAGGATAAGCAAATATTGTTTAATTACAAGTTGGGTATTGTTACTTGAATCTTGGTATACTTTTTGGTATTTCTTAAAGATCCAACATGGAACTTTGTATCCGTGAAGGAGTCTCCTGTAATAAAGACCAGTCACAGAAGCTCTCTCTCCTTGTGTAGGTAGACTGGTCTTGTACATGCCTTCTACTGTAGTTTTCTGCAAAAATCCTGCTGGGTTCCTCCCACAGTTCTGACCCCTGCACATGTGATGATGTCATTGCTGCATTTTTATGGAAATAACTGGGTTTGCAGTCATTTGGTTTACTAAATTGGGTAAATATCTGTGTGGCTATTGAGGAATACATTTAAATTAATGTTTTTATGTCCATAGTTCAACTTCAGCCCTTAGAACCACTTTAAACTGACATTAAACCCTCAGTTCTTTAAGCAATTTCAGCAGCTTATTTAATCACCTAGTGAGTATGCAGCGTCTTTATCTTTTATTCCCTGCTTAAGTTCTGTATAAGTGGGTACCATGATTACTGCCCTGGGTTTTTCTATTTCGGGGTAGCTCCTTTCTCCTGCAGCATCCTATGGAGTCCCCCTTGCATGCAGGGACTAGAGTTGTGTCTCTCTACACTGTCAAAAAACAGCACCACCTAAAACAATCATCAAACTTATATCATAAATCTAATCGTGAATAATCAACATCCAAATTGCCAGCATTGTAAGCCTAGGAAAACAGTTTTTCCTTAATCAAAGATGGCTACCACATATTTCCAGTGTCGGAAGTGACATCAAAACGGAAGTTACCATTTAACACGTTTCGGCATAGGACATTACATCATCAGCAGCCATTTATTTTAAACAATAAATGTTACTTTAACTATATGGGATCCTTTTCCTTTATTGTGGTACACAGAGTAAAGTCTCTTCTCCTGCTGGGCTAACCATTGGAGGTCGGAAGGACATCAATACAGAGTTCTTGGAACACATGGAAGCCATAACTTAAGGAAGATAATAACACAGGCTGATTTTGATTCACTTGTTTATGCAAGGAGTCCAAACCTTTTGGTGAATGTGGTGTGTTATCTGTGTACACCGGTCCCCTGGAAGGAATACAGTGTGGAGCACCATCTTGTTCATGTAGTCTGTGATTGGGGCACTGTGTGTGAGGGGTGGGATTATCACCTTTCATTTGGACACTATATGTATTGGACTTCCATGTATGCACTACTTTTATACTGATTATTCATGATTAGATTTATGATATTAGTTTGATGATTGTTTTAGGTGGCGTTGTTACCCTTAGGAACAGGAGGGATTTGGTTATAGTGTTACAGTTGTTTTTTACACAGTATAAGAGCAGCAGCCTTTTGTTCAGTTTGAGTATTTGTTTTCTGTTTTAAGGTTGGTGTGAGAAACCCATGGACAGAAATCCATTAGTGCAGATTTATTTCTTATTTAACACATTTTCATTACACTGTGTGAATCAATAGAGTGCGAAAATGCTAGCAGATGCGCACGGGTTCCATTAATTTCCCCCTCGCACTGGAAACTGCACCACATTTTGTCATGCTGGGAACCGCACAGCACTGTTCGGTTTGCCTGCAGCTGAAAAGGTGTAGGGACCTTTTCCCTGCGTTGTTCATAGATATAGAAGCCCATTCAAATCAATGGGCTGCTGTGCCCGTCCAAACGCGGCCCCAGTGGAACTGTAATAGTGTGAACCTAGCCTAATGCTTTGCTTAGTGTCAAAGTATTAACATTTATGAGCCCCAAGGCTTTTAGCGTTTGAAGCAGAGATATTCTAAAAGAGCATGGGGGGTTATTTACTAAAACTGGAGAGTGCAAAATCTGGTGCAACTTTGCATAGAAACCAATCAGCTTCCTGAAGAAGCTGAGGTTAGAAGCTGATTGGCTAACATACACAGCTGCACCAGATTCTGAGTACACCAGTTTTAGTAAATCAACCCTAAGGCGTTGCATTGATTGCCTTGAATTGCAAAACTTTATCCAAGCAAATGAAAAACCATAAACTCTTAAACCAAAGCTCTATATAAACTACATGTACATGCAATCCATCGATTATAACCACCGTGTAGGTACTTTCATTTATATACATCGACCTTAATCATATAATCATTACCTCTGCTGATAATTCCTGCTAAAGAAAGATATGTTGAAGTTATAAAATGAAGGTTCCCATGATTTTGCAGAGGCATAATATCTACTATTCCATAAGTGTAGCACATGCTGAACAGATAATCAAGCCAAAGCAACATTGGGCTTCATGTATAAAAACTGTAAAAAATTTAAGGAAAGTGTTTATGCTCCCTTTAACCGCCAGATTTCATCAAAAAGTAATTTGTCTGGGCAGAGTAGTAATGAAGAAAGAATCAAGTTGATTTATTCTCAGTAAGTTTTTATACATGACCCCAATTTCAATCTATTGTTATTTAAAGGAGAAGTATGGGACAGGCTAAATCATTAACAAATACCACCATAATCATGAACCCACTGGTATTTCTTTGCTCCCTCCTTTTGTTTTTCCAGCAGGGGCACTTCCAGTGGCGGCTGGTGCCTACTATTTTTGAGGGGGCGGCACAACCAACACAACTACCCCAGTTGTGGCTGTCCCCCTGCAGCACCCCCCTCCCCCGCCCCCCCCCCCCCCGTACGTGTGGGAGACACGGACACAGCCAGCGGCGATCACCCCACAGCATTCCCCCCAGACACTGACACATCCAGCAGGCAGCAGCAATCACCCCACAGCGATCACCCCGCAGCCCCCCCCCCCCCCCCCGGCAGGAGACACAGCCAGCAGCGGTCACCTTACATGCTAGTGGAAGCATGGAGGAGACACAGAGGCAGGGAGAAAGAGGAGCCGGGCTGCTCCAGCGAAGACACAGGCATTCTTCTTTCCGGCCGATTGGAACCCAGAAATGTGCCCTGAGACACGATTGGCCAGGGAGTCATAAGACTCCCTGGCCAATAGGTGTGAATGTGTCAGAATAGCGAATATTCATTCGCTAGTGTCACACAACTGGGTGGGATCAGGGCGCACTCTCTGCGCCCCAAGCTCACCCTATTTTGAAGCCTATTAGAGCCTTTGGTTCTAATCAGGTGCTTAAAAGTGCACACCCCCGCCTATCCCTGCAATTGTAATTCATGTGTCCGGTGTCCTGAAAGGGGTCGGGCACATGGATAGGGAGGGCGGCGGCGGTGTTAGGGGGGGCGGTGCCCATGCGCCCACAATGCACGGGCTGCCACTTTGCACTTCATCTATCATATAGGTCCCTGGAACTGTCTGTTTGCTGTTTAAAAGTTAAGAGGGGCCAGTAAAAACTTCAGCATTCTGTCCCCTATTTAGTTCTCTCCTCCACTGGGAAATGTTGATGCACCTACTGAACAAGCACACACCTGAACAGTAAACAAATTCAGGCACTCTGCTATTCCTGTGCATAGTGGAAAATACATAAGACACCTTTCACACTGAGGTGGTTTTAGCTCTAGAAATAGCCTCTTAATAACACCTGAAAACAACCTCCCATTCATCCCATTAATTTCAGTGTGACTTTTCACACTGGGGCGGTGTGCTTGCGGGACATTAGGAAAAGTCCTGCAAGCAACATCTTTGAGGCGGTTTGGGAGCACTGTATTTAGCGCTCCCAAAACGCCCTGCCCATTGAAATGAATAGGCAGCGCATCCAAATCGCCTGAAAAGCGTTTCGGAAGCACTGCAACACAGGCGTTTTTAACCCATTCTTTGGGGTTAAAAGCACCCCACTAGCGGCCGAATAGCGCCGCTTAAACAGCACTAAAGTGCCGCTAAAACGAGCAGCGCTTTCAAGATAATGCAGCTGCGGGGAGGTGTTAGGGAGGGCCCATACTCTATGGAAGCTGTGCCCATTGGGCTCCTTTTCACATCCCCATACTGCACAAAGTCTGAGCACAGACAGCACATCTCCCCTCCCTCCTCCTCTCACCCAAAACACTGCTCAGGTCGATTCTAACACAGACAGCCTCTATTCACTGTGTAGTTGCCTGCTGTGCTGCTCAGTGGTTTTTATCTAGGAACTTTACTGGTGGGAACTGCAGCATAGCAGGCAGCTACACAGTGTGCAGATAGAGGCTGTCTGTAAGAGAAGCAATCTGAGCTCTGTGCTCTGTGAAAGGAGGGTGGAGGGGGAGAGCTGACAGCCCAGAGCCGACACCAGTCAAACAGAGGAGAAGGAAATGGGGTGGATCCTGAAAAGATGGCTGGCATAAGGCCTCATGCACACAGGATGTTTTGCAAACTCTCCTAGAAGTCTTTCCTCCTAGCAGCAGCGTTTTTCTATAAAAAATGCCTGACGCTTGAAAAGTGTGAAACGCCTTTATGCAAAATTTAAGGCACGTTTGCAGGCATCAAGTGCTTGAGCGTTAATTCATTTCATTGGCCAGATTAATAATATATTCTGGCCATTGAAATTAATCAACGCTGAAGCACTAAACGCACCTAGCGTTAACACACGTTTACAAGCTGCCAAAACCCTGCTGCTCCTGGACGCACTGGCAGTGAGGGGTTTTTCTGCCTCTAATGCCACGTACCCACGATCGGAATTTCGGCCAGCAAAAGACCGATGAGAGCTTTTCATCGGAAAATGCAACCGTGTGTATGCTCCATCAGAATTCTTCTGGCCGAATTTGCGCCAGCAAAATTTTGAGAGCATGTTCTCACTTTTTCAGGAAATTCTGATGCGAAAAATTTCTACACATGCTTGGAAACAATTCAACGCATGCTCGGAAGCATTGAACTTCATGGCTCTTCGTAGTGTTGTATGTCATCGCGTTCCTGACGGTCGGAATTTGGTGTGTCCGTGTGTAGGCAACACAAGCTTGAGCGGAATTCCGTCAGAAAAACCATCCAAGGCTTTTCCGACGAGAATTACGATCGTGTGTATGCGGCATAAAAGCCTTTGCTACTAAATGCTGCTAAAAAAGTTTATGAGGATGATTTACTAAAGACCAATATTCTGCGGACTTCAATTGCACTTGGAAGAGTACTGCAAGTGCAGTTGCTCTGAAATGAGGGGAAGCTCTGCTGATTTCTATCATCCAATCATGTGCAAGAAAAAAAGCATTTTTTTATTTTCCTTGCATGTTCCCCTCAGATCTAGAGCAACTGCATTTGCGGTGCTCTTGAATTGCACTTGTGGGTGCACTTGTAGTGCACAGACTTTTTGCCTTTAGTAAATCAACCTCTATATGGACACATAGGCTAACATGCAGGGGAGTTTAGAAGAAGAAAAAAATGCCTGATGCCCCTAGGAGCAGCTGCAAAAACGTCCAGTGTGCAAGACCGTAGTCCCTCCCACAGGTATTTACCTTGATTTTAACAGAAATTATGCACTTCTCAGAGGGCTGGAACGATTTTTATGTATTAGCAGCTCACGGGGAATAGGATGAAGTTAAAAAAAAGGAAACTAATACTTCTCTTTTAATCTCATAAACTTCATGCATGTACAGTATGTAAGAGTCCTTTCAGACTTTAAGTCATGAAAGGTTGCAGAAGCCATGATTTTCATTTTTTTTTATTAGGAAAGAATTACTTTCGTTTGATGCATAAACCACTGACATCGAGATCACACAACAGTTGGTAATATAATCACATGCACAGGCATTTAGTCACATGATCTCTACTAAGGGGGAGGAGCCGCCAATCTGAAGCAGAGATCATGTGGTTAAATGCCTAGATGATCCCGGAACAGCAGCTTCTGCAGAAAGTCATAAAAGGCTACAGAAGCCAAAAAATATTTATATTTGACGCAGAAATCTCTAACTCCAGGAACACACAGCAACTGGTTATATGATCACATGCACAGGCATTCAGATCACATGATTTCTAAAACAAGTAAAGTCATGTGAACACATGCCTAGATGATCCTGGAACAGAAGTTTCTGCACAAAGGGCAACTGTTGTCTTTTTTTAGTTTAAAAGAGAATGACTATAGTTTCAGTTCCATTACTATTCTTTCTATTACCATTCTTTCCTCAAAGACATATGCATTGTATTTTTTAATTTCTTCCTTTTAATTGTATGCTGCATTCGTTTCAATTCAAAGTTTCAAACACCCTAAAGTGGTAAAGAAGATTGGATGGCTGCACACCCATATAATGCAGATAATAGCTTCTTTATTCCAAAAATCATCACTAAAAACAGGCACAAGACATATTGGCAGGGGAAAAAAAGGTTGACGCGTTTCACACATTTAGTACGTGCTTTGTCAAAACCGGTTGATGGTTTTGACAAAGCACATACTAAACATGTAAAACGCGTCAACCTTTTTTTGCCCTGCCAATATGCCTTGAGCCTGTTTTTAGTGATGATTTTTTGATTAAAGAAGCTATTATCTACATTATATGGGTGTGGAGCCGTTCCAATCTTCTTTCTTCACATGACAGGGCGTGCCCCAAGCATAGCTGGATTGCAGACACCATCATTGCTGGTTCACCTGGAGCAGCAGGATTGTTTTTACCTTAAAGCGGAGTTCCACCCATTTTTAAGTTATTAAATGTCAGCAGCTACAAAAAGCATAGCTGCTGACTTAATAAACCAACACTTACCTGCCCCACCCAGAGGCTAGCTCCTCTCCCCCTCCTCTTCTCGGTTGCCGTCATGGTAACTGTGGGCACCCGGCCGTGACAGCTTTTGGCTTCACGGCCGGGCGCGCACTGTGCATGTGCGAGTCGCGCTGCGCTTTCCTATTGGCCAGCCGATCTTCTGGGACCTGAGTTGTATCCCAGAAGATTGCTGGCAGGGAGGGGCCGCCTAGGGCGAGAGGAGGAGTCGCCTAGGCGGCCGAAGATAGGAAGCAGGAAGTAGGACAGGAAGTCCCACAAAAAAAAAAAAAAGGTTACACATGCCCCCCCCCCCCCCCCAAAAAAAAATGACATGCCAAATGTGGCATGTCAGGGGGCGAGGAGTGCTTAAAGCGGAAGTTCCACTTTTGGGTGGAACTCCGCTTTAAAGTGGTACATTAGTCAGAAAAGTAAGTCTAGGTCACTTCAGGCTGGCACCTTTAGCAGGTATAGCTATCATCTAGATTGTAAGCTCTAATGAGCAGGGCCCTCTGATCCCTCCTGTATTGAATTGTATTGTACCGTTTTTGTACTGTCTTCCCCCGATGTTGTAAAGCGCTGCACAAACTGTTGGCGCTATATAAATCCTGTATTATAATAATAAATAATAATAATGTAAAACATTAAAAAGAAGTGCCTATACTGTTTAAAATCCAGTAATACGCTCTCCATTTTTAGGCATTTTTAGGCACTGCTGAGTTTGACTTAAACCCTCCTATCATTTAACAGCCAAGGAAGCTGCTTCTGTTTGAACGGCAACTTCCATGGTGCTGCCCATGTGATTAGTTAGGACACCAGTCATTTGATGCTTTGAAATTTTGGTTGAGGACACAATCAAATCAAACTGGTAAATTGATGGGTTTAGTTCCGCTCTATGATTTAGAGCTGGGGGCTTCAGGCCTTTAGTAAAATGGCAGCCTCCAGCAAGAAGAAACAGGAGCAATTCTGGAGGCAATTTACAACACACACTAATTTTGATAGCATAATTATTAATATGGAATGTATGTTCCTTGCTAAAGAACATAATTTTTTTATGAAGATGTTATGGGTAAAGTTCCGCTTTAACTTTCAAAAAGTGACAGTTATTTTCAGCTATTTATAAATGCCAAACAGTTTAGTTTTATCTAACAAAAAAAGAACACAACTAAAGTAACTATTTGGCATTCATGAATAGCTGAAAATAGCTGTAAATTTTTGGAAAATAAGGAATCATATCACAGTGTGTAAGCTTTGAATTGAGCCCAATGCAGCTTATAAATTTGCAAGATACATATACAAAATGTCATTTGCAGGGTATATCAAAACATGACACACTTCTAAAAGCTTCTTATTTTGCTGATAATGACAGTTGTCATACATGAGCCTTGTAGTATTGTTCTATTGTTACATCTTTGTGAACCTGGTTATCAAAGATATCTAAAACCAAGGGTCGTTATTTTCACTGTTGCCTTTTTTTAAATGCACGTCGTGTGCATGCAGTACCATTAAATGATAGAAGAGAATTTTCCTTTTTTATTTGTGCAGCTTGGGTTTTCTGTAGCCATAAACAAACATGTAAGTGGACCCTTATGCCCCGTACACACGATCGGATTTTCCGCCAACAAATGTTGGATGTGAGCTTGTTGGCTGAACGTCCGACTGTGTGTATGCCCCATCGAACATTTGTTGTCGGAATTTCCGCCAACAAATGTTGGCTAGCTGGTTCTCAAATTTTTCTGCCAACAAAATTTTGTTGTCGGAATTTCCGATCGTGTGTACACAAGTCCGACGCACAAAAGTTCACGCATGCTCGGAATCAAGCAGAAGGAGCCGCACTGGCTATTGAACTTACTTTTTCTCGGCTCGTCGTACGTCTTGTACGTCACCGCGTTCCTAGGTTTGTAATTGTTGGCCAACATTTGTGTGACCGTGTGTAAGTTGGAGCCAACATCCTTCGAACAAAAATCTGCGGTTTTGTTGTCAGAAAGTCCGATCGTGTGTACGGAGCATTCGATTCCACATGCTGCCAGGCAATCAGTCAGATGTTCCCCTTGGTTTTTCTATCCCGCAGTAAAAAAATTATCAGTGGATCACCACTGATGGTTACTGGACACTTTCAAACATGTCTGATTTTTAATTCATTGTGCCACTATATGGCAGGCTGTTAAATGCCCATTTCATATGTGAGAGGAAGGCACAGTCAAAATACATAATAACATTGCTTCTTTACGCTACAAGGCCAAGATACAGTGCAACAGGAAATGCATACTCTAGGGACATTTGCCTGCCTCTGTCACTACTTTAGTCCATGCAGATCCTGTAATTGAGGATAATTATAAATACTGTAGGTCTTGTTTGATTTGCTGGAAAATTGTATTCTTCCATTGACGTTGGTTATACGGGCAATTTTGAAAAGGCTAAGCCAATTTCTTCACAAATTAATGAATATTTGAATGTCAATGTGACCAATATTTAGTTATCAAATATATTGTATACACTGAAAAAGGTCTATCCTCAATTATAGGAAACATATTACATCACTGGAGCTAAAGCTTTTATACTTACCTCCTCTGATGGAGTCTATATGTAAATCATAAAAAGACAAAAGACTGCTATTAGTAAAAGAGAATGAACTATACCAAGGTTTACTATTATTGGGTTCACTACAACACATAGCAGACAGGCAACCTGCAACAAATACATCATGTAACCAAAAACTAACTAGTATAGACATTTTAAAGATTAATAAAAGTCAATTAGTATAGGTGACATTCTATTAGATCCTGAATCAGCTCACAAATGCATACCAAGTGTAGACCCATAGGTAGCAATGATATAATACTGCAAATGAAGTGAGAATTTCCTAACGTTATGTAATATTTGAAATCGCTATTTAAAGAAAGAACATAAATAGTTATTTCAACATAGTCCTGCGTACTATATTATTATTGTACCATTTGATTGTTAACCTCTCAAACATGAGTTTATTAAATAAGATACAGTAAAAGGTTCATTACACAGCTTTCGAGCATAAAGAGAGGATTAGTTTTAATTAGCAATGGATTTGAGATAATTCTCATTAAACTGAGCCTTTCTGTCATCAAATGTTTTGAAGGGTTATAAAACTTTGTAACATGACTTTCATATATATATATATATATATATATATATATATATATATATATATATATATATATATATATATATATATATATATATATATATATATACATACACACACACACATACATACATACACATATACATATACATACACACACACATACACATATATATATATATATATATATATATATATATATATATATTTACTACATTTACAACACTGTATTTAAAAAATTTTCACGAGTATGTAAACCAAATGCCAAATTTTAATATATTGCAGCTTATCAATCCTTTAGCCCAGGTTCACACTGAGCTGTGGGAATGAAGCCATGCAAATTCAGATTTCACTCCCGCATGTCAGTCCCAATTTCAGCGGCAATTTCGTGCAGGGATTTCACAGACATCGGTTTCTGCACAGATGTCGATGGAAATTGCACCCCGAAATTGCAAAAAGTAGTACACAAACTACTTTTTGAAATCGGTGCGGCGTCGCAAATGCAGCGTCACACCGATTAGGATGGTGCCATTGCCAGCAATTGTCGCCGATTATGACATGTCAAATCGCACCAATATGAACCAGGGCTAAATGTGATGGATGCATTTGTTTCCTATTTTTAGGCTTTTTTCTTTATTTTCACCTAGTGATCTGTTATTTTTTTAACTTCCTTTAACATACCAACCTGTCCAGCAGCTGGGGTTCAGCTTTAATTTATTTTTATTTTTGTTGGTAAATCTATTTAGATTTGTTAGTGCATAGAAAGTGTTACTAAACCCAGGACCCTGCATTCACTATATCTGGTCTCCCACAGTATGCAGAACATGGAAATGTAATCATTTTCGTAAATATAAACTGGTAAATACCTTTTCTCATCAGTAGTATATAGGTTAAAGCTTGTAGGAGGAGTTTTCATTCTACTCTGACTGTCCCATGAGGCTGCTGAAACCCCGATCCTCTGTCTGGACAGTGCTGATATGCCCTGTGCCCATCACATGCACCCTCCCAAGAAAAATAAGAAAACTCTCTAGCAATACACAACAAACTGAGCTTGTGCAGAGTGACTCCAAAGGTTCTGTCTTTACAGGAGATGGATTGGGGACAGTGAAAGAAGGGGAGGATCAGAGAAGACAGAATCAAACAGCCTGTTTACACAATGCGGAGGATTAACTCCTTAAGTTCCACAGTGAGTATACCAAGCATGCTTTACTGTATATACAGACGGATTTTACTGTTGTGGATTTAGTAACACTTTAAGACTAATCTCC
Source organism: Lithobates sylvaticus (assembly GCA_028564925.1). Classification (NCBI taxonomy): domain Eukaryota; kingdom Metazoa; phylum Chordata; class Amphibia; order Anura; family Ranidae; genus Lithobates; species Lithobates sylvaticus. Next base: position 202,014,045 of record CM053030.1, on the reverse strand, counting down.
CCCAGGTTGATAATGCTATGGTCCAAGGGTGGCTACACTACTACTCTATAGAGACAGAAAGTGTGTTACTGGCCATATCGAAAGGAGAAAATGAAGGAAAAAAATAAAATGAAGCCACCTCCACATTTAAAGACCGCTATGATTGTTTTTTTTTTTGGGGGGGGGGTCTATATATGCTTTAAAGGAAGCCAATACTGGAAAATACAGGAAAGCAGAACTGGGCCCGGCATTTTCTGAAGGAGCAGTTAGCCTCCATACTTTTATAGTACATTTCCTTTAAGGAGGTGAACATTTTAGACTTTTTCATGGGAAGATTTAAAAACTCTCAGTAATTGAGGCTATTTATTGGGTGAGATATGTTTTATCTATGCTTTTTTTTATAATTCCTGTATATAGTACAGCTTTACCCCCCCAGAATGCCCATTATTACATTTATTCAAGTTTTCTAAGCCCCTTCTTCATTGTATCTTATTTATTTTTTATTTCAACACAATTCTGTCTAGATTTTGTTGTATGGCGATCACATGTTTTTGACTTTTATGGTATACTCCTGTTTGATGTGGTCTGATCCTGCCTGAAAAAAAAGTATCCCTAGAAAAGAAAACCTGACCTTCTTTAGATACCTCAGTTGCATTAAAGTAGAATGTGAAGGCCAGATAAGCATAGCTCCGAATTGTCCCTCTTTTGGATGGACTGTCCCTCTTTAGCTACTAAATTCCTCGTTCCACTTTAAAGGTTCCTCTTTTGATGTCTAATGTACAGAGTTCTAGAAAAAATGTACTATTTAACAGATAAAAGTCTTATAATACACTAAACTTTTCATCTAAATTCTAAATGATTGCATCTGTTATTCTGAAAGACCAGTAAAGGCATAGAGGTGAAAAAGGCACTTGCAGAATTAATTAATAATTTTTTTGCATGCTAATTCATGGTTTACATAACTGGGGTCATGGCGGAGGTGTTTTCTTTGTCTATATACCTTGTGCTGAAAGGTGTCATTCTTTCTCAGCTCAGTAAGTTGAGAGGTATGGATAGGCATTCCCATTTTAGAAATGGACAGCACACTCCTAGCAATTGGGGTTTCCTAATCTGGCTTTGAGCTGAAGGGCAATTCCTTAATATAACCACTGGCCAGTGAGAGGAAGATTTGCAATAGGAAGTTGGTAGGCCGGCAGCAATTCTGGAGGAGGGAGATCTGTGGGCCATGGGTCAATGAAAAATTTCTTATGACATACTATATGTTGTATGTAGAGTATACAGTGTTGAATGCAGGTAGATTTTACAGTGTGTAGGGTGGGGATGATGTGTAAAAAAGGCAAGAGTGCACAGCAAAATACATAACAGAAGAAAAAGCAGTTACATAAAACATGTAAATGAGAACAGTGTAGCCAAAAAGGCAGATATACTGTAAGCAATGTGAACAATAACATGGCGAGAGAAAATACTAATGAATTTCACATAAAGACAGATCAGCAAAATTAAGATTCCTATAGTCACATTGACTGGTAGAATGCAGTTTCTTACTGTCTTCTGCAGTCTCCAATCTTCAACCAAGCCTACTGCATGCCCACAATCTATCTTCATAGTTTCCTCTAGTATATCTCCAGTCCCCGATAGTCCATTATATATAAAGAACATATACACAACCCATTGGTGATATCAGGAGGCCACATTGACAATCACTGGCCTGAACTTTACCTTGGAGTTAGGTTTCATCTATCTAAGAAAAACGTTTGAAATTATTTCTTTGCTCTCAGCTGTAGTAGATATGGTATCAGAGTAACCCGACAAGAGACACAGGGTTAAAACGAATGGTGGTACAGAAGGATACCATGATAATAAGGGAATTCAGTAGGGACTCAAAGTTGTAAGATAACACATATAAGGTTGGTATACCATGAGGTCAGTTGCACTTTACCATAATTACTGCATTGCTCCTTGTGTGTGCTTTGGTGTATTAATGTGTCCATGTGAAGCTCATTTGAAAACTCTGGTCTCCATAGTTAATTGGTCATTAGGTTTAAAAAGTGACCCCAGCATTTAAACCAAAACATGACACATAATCACTCATGGTTATATATTAAGTATATTAGATTTTAAATATTCGCCAATAGCATTACAGTTTAAATTGGCTTATAGAGCCAAGATTATTCTCCTTCACAGTAGATCTATTGTCACATTATAATGACAAAGCTTATGTGAATTTGCTTTATTTGAGGACAGCAGATATATGGTGGGAAAAATCTAAGAATCACATCATAATGTATTTTTACATAGTTTTAATTGCACATAGCTGTGCATATTTTATACTCATGACATCCTGTACGCTGCACCTGAGCTACCTGGGCATGCCAGGAGTTACAATGAACGTGTTCAGCTGGCCCATGTGCAAGAACCCTATAAATAAAAGGGGAATTATTCTGTTCCAAATGCTTTGCAGTTATATGAAGTGTGATGCAGACCAAGAGAAAAAGCATCAAGCAGCCAACTAATAGAATATATGAAATAGGTAATGACACATGGTAAATCATTTCTAAAAGATCCTTTTGATCGCTATAGTACTTTATTACAAGCATTTTATCAAATTGGTATTGGAGCTGGGAGACTCTAATAAATGTACCACCTCCTTTAAATATGATAAAACAATGTATACCCAAAGAGCACAAAATTGGAGTTTTAAGAAAAAGCAATCAAAAGCTAAATTTACAAAAAATTATTTATAAAATTTAGGACATAACGCTGGCATCAGAGGAAGTTTATATACCAAAAAGAATTGAAACATTGATGGATCGATTCATTTAAACTCCTTGAAACACTAGGTGCTGCTACGGGGCAATGCCTCTTTTTCCTCTTTTTTGGCACAGATGTTCCCTATAAAACCTCTTGATGGGTCCAGGGGATCATTTGGAACCAAGATCATTTTGAAAGGTGGCAAATTTTAAATAACAAGGTTCTACAAAAGCTCCAGAAGAAGCCATGTTTGTGGTAAAATATGTAGAGGCAATCACACTTTTGTACCTTGACCATTGGGTCGTTATGGCCTAAATTTTATAAATTGTTTTAAAATATCTATGTAATCAAATTTTCTATATTTTTTGTATATAATAGAATAATAATTATATAATTTTTCTTTTGATTGATTTTTCTGCGCCTTAAAACTCCAATTTTGTACTCTTTATTACAAGCACGCTTGCTAATATTCTGTATCTGACCACTTTCATAAAAAAAAAAAAAAAAAATATGTTTACATTCCTGCCCCCAATTGCCTCCCTCCCTGCCACTAATAAAGGATCAAAAGGCTGCATTCACACCTGAGCAATTGATTTCCAGGCATTTTTATTAGAGCGTTTTCAAGCATACATGAGTGTTAGAAGTAGATTACAAGTATTTTACATGTGCATTCAAGGTTCGGGTGTTTTTATTTTAGCCAATAGAAAGCACAAGGGGGGGATTGGGGATGGAGAGCTTGTGTTTGGCTAGAAAACGTTTGTAAAACGTTCATGTCACGCAATTTTCAGGCGATTCAATTGAAGTCAACTGCTATCCTATGGTTTCCTAATCAATTTCCTTAATAAACCTCAAGCATAAATCCTGGTGCTTAAGTGATGTTGCTTGCATCTACTAATAAAAAGGCTAGATTTCTTTGATATAAAATATAGAGGAGACCTAAAAGGGAAACAAGAATGTATAGGAAGAGATGAAAGGCAAAAGTGGAGACAACATATAGAAAACATTGTGGAGGAAACGGGAAAATGTGTTTGCCTAATCGTTTAAAATCAAAAGCCTAATTTTTAATAAAAATCTATTTCTGTGTAAGTAATCAAAAAGTATAGCTATAATGTTTCAAAAACAAGACTTACTGCATTTAGAGGTTTGAGCTGGTCATTTTAGCTTTTTCTTTTTTTTTTTTTTAAGACCGGCAGTCTTGTTTACAGTAAGTACAGTGGATATTAGTTTGCGTCATTAGATATGGACCTCTGCTGGAGGTCCCTAAGGAAGATACAGTTATTATTAGTCATATCCTATCCCGTGTGTGCAAAGTTTATTATTAACCAACATCGTTCACACCACATTTCAGGTTACTACCCTGGTGTAATTCACACGGGCAGCATGGATGCTTAGTGATCAGGGTTAAGCTGGATTAGTGGTTAGTGCTCGATTCTCCCTGTGTTTGCTCCAGTTTACTCTAGGTGCTTCCGTTTCTTCCCATAATCAAAATGCAGGCAGTGATCTTAAACTATGAATATTCAGGGACAGGGCTAAAAGGTTTTATGCTCTTTGTAAACCACTCCAGAATATATCAAAACTATATGAATTCAAGAAATAAATAAATATAAAAATGATATGCCTATGCGTCCAGGTAGCATGAATTCAGAACTATGCAGTAAAAATGGGACTTGGTTATAGTGCTGATCCTTTCTCTCTTTCCTGAATGGGATATTAAACCCTCAGTTTCTATTTGACGCACTTTCAGTAGTTGATTTAGTCACTTACTGAGTATATAGCTTCTTTATATCTTATTCCTCGCCATTTAGGGCCCATCCACACCGCTGTGCTGCGGTTTGGCAGCACAGTGGTGTAGTGGTTAGCACTTTCACCTAGCAGTAATAGGGTCGCTGGTTCAAATCCCGACCACGTCACCTTCTGCCTGGAGTTTGCATGTTCTCCCTGTGCCTGCGTGGGTTTCCTCTCGGTACTCCGGTTTCCTCCCACACTCCAAAAACATGCTGGTAGGTCAATTAGATCCTGTCGATAAAATTGGCCAAATATGTGTATGTTGTATGTGTATGTGTTTGTGTTTGTAAGCCTGTCGGGACCCCACAGAGCAAGGACCGCACTATACCACAGATGGACACCAGTGGCAAAAAAGCGCCCTGAGGCGATTCAGTTCGCATAGGTTGCGCTATACAAGTCATTCATTCATTCATTCATATGGAGTCACCCTAAAGTGGTTGTAAACCCTTACAGCACACTTTTTGCTACAGGTAAGCCTATAATAAGGCTTACCTGTAGCTACCCTGGATATCTCCTAAACCTGAACGGTTTTGGAGATATCCCCTGTATTTGCATGTGCCGACATCATCGTACATGCCCGTACGTGCCCTTGCTTCAGTTAGACTGTGCCGTTACCGGCGGCTTCTGCGGGCATGCGCGGCAGTGATACCCAGAAGTAACTCCGGGAGAGATGTCGCCGTCCGGAGCAGTGAAGAGGACCACTGTGGGGGCTTCGATTTAAGGTAAGTGTGACAGACCTAGCCGGGACACGGGCTTTTTGAGAGGACTACATGCGAGCCTCCTGCCAGCTGATTGCGGGCCCCCCCAAGACACACTCTCTGTATATATGTGTATATATAAAATGTGTGTGGTCTCACGCTGTTGGGACATACACTCTCAGATGCTAATGTCATGAACTCAAAATGTTAATTGAGTTAGCTGATCCCATTGTCCTCTGCACAATGCAGGAGACGGTCCGTCTGTTACTGGTGGTCTCCTGTTATTGTGATGAGATGTCTTGTGGTGGTAATTATGATAATTTATAATCAACTGTGTTTAGCTCGGTGACCACAAGTCTGACTTGTAGTGAAATCCTGATGAGTCACATCGGCTGCTTAAAGGGATTAGTTAATTAGTTTATGTTAAGTTGTTATAAGTGTATTGTTAGAATAATATGAGCAGGAGGGGGGATCTCCTCTTCTACTGTATATAAATGTCATCTTTGTAATAAATCTTCAGTCCATGTTGGCACCAAGCAAGTGTCGTCTCGTTTGGTGCTTGGGAGCGGTTGGAATATCTTATACCTATATCCAGACTGAGAGGAAGTGATATATGATGAACGCACACAAGAGGAGTGTAGGGACGTTTCGTCACAGTAAGTAATACATAATGAACTAGTATGCTATGCATACTAGCTCATTATGCCTTTGTCTTGCAGGTTTTTTTTTTTTTTTTTGCTTGGGTTTACAACCACTTTAACTCTTCTCTGCGAAGACTGGAAGTTCAGGTTCAGCACTGAGAGAGAATGAGTCAGCAGCATTGAAAGTTGTGAAGTGCTGGGGTTAGAATATTAACAAATAGATTACTGGGGAATGTTTATTTTATTGTACTTAAAGAGGAAGTAAACCCCCGATGGGTTTTACTTGCTCTTTTGGTCCCCACAAGGCCTGCAAATTAAAAGCATAATAGGCTAGTATGCACCGGTGGTCCGTTTCTTCACAGCGAATGAGCCGAAGATGACATTGGCGCACTACAAATGAAATAGCTCCTGAACGGGCGCACGTTTAGGAGATATTTCCACAACCTATAGGTAAGCCTTATTCTAGGCTTACCTATAGATAAAAAGTAAGACAAAAGGGTTTACAACCACTTTAATGTGTAAATGAATGAATGACTTGTATAGCGCTACCTATGCGAACTGAATCGCCTCAGGGCGCTTTTGCCACTGGTGTCCATCTGTGGTATAGTGCGGTCCTTGCCCTGTGGGGTCCCGACACGCTTACAAACACATACAACATACACATATTTGGCCAATTTTTATCGACAGGATCTAATTAACCTACCAGCATGTCTTTGGAGTGTTAAAAAGGAATTCCAGGCATTGTATATTTTAGTACAGTTACATAATATAACTATGTATATACCATACCGGCCGACGCCCTTAGAAGTATTGAATCACTGAAGTAGACACCACTACTTCAGTTCGCCCCTGCCTGCTTCTGGATCCCGTGCTGACCGGCTGACCTGATTCATTGTGAACACAGGAAGTCGACTGCTCAGCACAGGCACCATTTGCATTCTCTGAATTAATGCAAAACGTTCTCTGATTGGACGAGGTGGATTGGAGGGGTGGTGACATTACACTCTCCACCTCGTCCAATCAGAGAACACTTTGCATTCATTCAGAAAATGCAAAGCATTCTCTGAATGGCGCCCATACCGGGTGGCCAACCTCCTGTGTTCCCAATGCATCAGCATGGACCTTAAAGAAGGTGGAGATCATTGAAGTAGCGGTGTCTTCTTCAGCGATTTAATGCTTCCAAAAGGGATCAGCAAGGTATAGTTTATACATAAATTCAAACACAACTGTGCTTGCAACCACTTTTTCTACACACCAAAGGGGACTGCAGTCCCTGCCTCTAAAGGGCTTTTGCTGGATCTGGCTGAGTGCCCTGTCAGATTCCCCTAACAGTGTTCAAGCTGGGTCTGAGTTTCTGCAAGCCATTAATGTGCTGGAGAAATATGAGTGTATATACTTGAAGTGTCCCTGAAGAGACTTTGTTCCAGTCAAGTGTTTATCACATAATACCCTTATCCCCATCCAAAAAGAAAAGAAAAAAAAACTGTGTGCTGTGAACTGAAGTTTGTCTTCAGTTTGTTTAGTGTTTTTAAATCTGCTAGTACATCTAACACTCCTTTTCCACCCCCACCACCTCCTCCACCTCCTCCACCCCCACAGAATGACGATGCTGCTGTCCAAAGGTGCCCCTGTGCTCCTTCATCCAGAGTGGAGGCACTCTAATACATGAGGTGTGTGACTGGCCAGATCACCAGAGGAAAAACAGAGGGAAGAAAGTCTAAAATAAGAAAAGTAATGCAATGAAGAAGGGGACACTAGTTCTGCTGACCTGGGGGGGGGGGGGGGGGGTGCTCAAAGCATTCCCTTAATTTTCAGGGATTTCCTCTCACTTCCTGCTTTTGGCTATGGGTCAGGAAGTGAAGGTAAATCTCCCCAATAGGACAACCATCACAAAAAACTACTGATAAGGGTTATAACCCTCCCTTATGCCGCGTACACACGACTAAACTTTCCGGCAGAATAGGTACGACGGAATCATTCCGTCAGATATTCCGATCGTGTGTGGGATAATCCGATAATTTTTCTAAAAAAAAAAACTTCAGACGGACCTAGAAATAGAACATGTTTAAAATCTTTCCGATGGAATCAATTCCTATCGGGAAAACCGTTTGTCTGTATGCTGGTCCGACGGACCAAATACGACGCAAGGGCAGCTATTGGCTACTGGCTATTGAACTTCCTTTTCTAGTCCCATCGTACGTCATCACGTTCAAAACGAACGGACTTTGGTCCGATCGTGTGTGGGCAAGTCTGTTCGTTTGGAACTCCGTCTGCCGGAAAGTCCGGTCGTGGCATTATTCTATCCAAAATGAAAATAGTTTTGCCTTTTGCTCTACTTTAAGTCTGTAAGTGAAAACTACTGTAAAAGAAATGTGGTAGATTTGATATAATTGTAAAAATAAGCGATATGACCTAAAAGTATCTAATTTGTAGAAGATTTATGAACCTTATCTATAGAGAAAACAGTAATGCCGCGTACACACGGTCGGAATTCTCGTCGGAAAAAGCTCTGATGGTTTTCCCGTCGGAATTCCGACGGAATTTCGCTCAAACTGTCTTGCCTACACACGGTCACACCAAATTCCGACGGTCGATAACACCACGCCTTAAAAAACTTTCGACTGCACTATAAAAGGGAATTTAATGCTTCTAAGCATGCATCGAATTGTTTCCGACCATGCGACGGAATTTTGCGTGTCAGAATTGCATACACACAATCGGAAAATCCGGTAGAAAGGTTTTCCGTCTGAAAAATTAAGAACAGGTTCTCAATCCAAAGTCCGTCGGAAATTCTGACAGAAAAAGACCGATGGGCATACACACGGTCGGAAAATCCGATGAAAAGCTCCCATCGGACTGTTTCCATCGGAAATTCCGACCATGTGTACGCGGCATAAGTAGTGTCCTGTGCCTCTCTAGTCTGGAGGCCAGGTCTCTCACGGTCCTCAGCATAGACAATACATACGTTTTAGGACAGATTTTTTAATTACAACGTAATGCTATCCAAAACGAATCACAAAATCATACGGATTAAAAAGTCAAAATGTTGAAGGAGATGTGTGTTTAAACATTACTCATTTGGTAAACACTATAGGCAATTTTACAACTGATGCACAATCGGTCTATTATGTCCTGATGTTTTCGATATCCTGACAAATGTCATACCTAGGGAAAAAAAGTATCACTATGAGGCGCCAGATCTGATAATTAGGCTATGGAATGTGCAAAACAGAAAGTGGGCATTTTGAAAATGAGCTTCAGCGTTAATAATTAGCTTCCCCATAGTTAAAAATAAACTTGTTTTCCCAGAACACTCATGGGGGGTTGACAGCGGGGGTTGTGAACTTGTATTCGTGATGTAGTAATTTGGTGAGACTACGGGAAAACTATGACCTTAGGTCAGTAGTGTGTAAGGATACATAAGATATCACCCACAGGAAATGTGTCTGCATAGGTTCTACTTATAATAATTTAAGCTAAAAGTGAATGTATGGTCTTTTTAATACTTTTTAGCATTTTTTTAGATTGGTGTAACTAATTTTATCAATGTGCATTAATATTTTCTAACCACTTCTCGCCCGGCCTATAGCAAAATGGCGGCAGGGAGGTGGTTCAGTTATCCTGACTGGGCGTCATATGATCCCCAGAGCAGTACAGCGTCACTATGGTAAAACTGTACTGCTCTGGTCACATAAATAAAAAAATATATAAATGTTACTGTCAGTGTCCCTGATCACCGTCACACCACTTATATGAGGACACTGTACTGCTCTGGTGATAGTATGAAATAAAATTGTGGGGAAAAAAAAAAACTGATTATATTTAATTATTTAATTTTCCAAAAAAACTGTGACAAAAAATTACAACTTTGAAAAATTCCCCATGCCTTTTGCTAAATATTTCAGACTGTCTACTTTCCAAAAAGGGGTCATTTGGGGGGGGGGGGGGGGCGGGGGCCCCCCCCCCATTTGTACTGTCATGGCCTCAAGAAATGAGATAGGCAGTCAGTACCTCAAAATTGATTGATTTTCAGATGTATATACCATAGTTTGTAGACTCTATAACTTTCCTACAGACTAAATTATATGCACTTATTTTGGTTATTTAAAAAAAATATAGCAGAATACATTTTGGCCTAAATTTATAAAGAAAGATTATTTATTTGCAATAATATAACAGAATTGCAAATGTAAAAATAATTATAACAGAAAGAAAACAAAAAAAAAAAACGTATAAATAAAATATATAAACACACACATATACATATATATATATATATATATATATATATATATATATATACACACACACACACATACACACATACACACACGTTTTTTGTTTTTTTAAATTAAAAAAAGTATATTTATATATATATATATATATATATATATATATATATATATATATATATATATATATATATATATATATATATATATATTATTCACACCTACCAAAAGAAAGCTTGATCTGTCTCAAAAAAAAATATGAACATTTAATTTGGGTAGCGTGTTGCAGTAATTGTCTTGTGTTTGAGTAATTGTCATTCAAAGATTGACAGCGTGGAAATCTGACAATGGGCCTGGGCAGGAAGGGGGTGAAAGTGCCCAGTATTGAAGTGGTTAAGAAGGGTCAAATTGACATGGGCTCACCATTCCTCTAATTTAGATGGATATGGAGATGCCCCCCATGACAGTTATCATTCATGGCCAGCCAAAAACAAGCTAAAAAACATAAATGATAAAAATAAATAATAAAATTAATAAATGATAAAATAATAAAATGTCATTTGCTGCAATATTTAAAGGATACTGCAAGTTCACTTTTAAAAAAAAATTACATAAATGCATATTTTTTTGCAGGTAAAAAAATGTGCATTTATTTATTTGAGTCTGTAAAGCATTGCACCAGAGATCAGCAGATCGCTGGTGCCATGCAGGTCTCCTGCAGATCTGTCATGTATCTGTGTGCCCGTGCATCCCATACAGGCAAGCAGATACACTATCAGGAAGAATCAATGAACTACCACGGCGCTCCACACCGCCATGGTAGATCATTGAAAATGATATGGTTTGTCTCAACCCTCTAGCTGCTACGTCTGCAGGACAACTTGTTATGTTAAAAAAACAACAGACTTACTGGTAGGATTGTAGGCAGGTGACCTACTGTATGTTTAATTATCTTGGCTGCCCAGGTAGGGGAAAAGGGTTAACGCTTTACTGAGTGTGTTAGCAGGTTTTTTCTTGGGTCCAGCCCCCCCCCCCCCCCCCCCCCCCACCATGTGATATAAAAGGGAAGATGTCTGGATCCCAGGAGTCAGGACCCAAAAGAGAAGACGGGACAATTACAAGAGTTTTCTTCTGAAACCTGTGCTCCGGCACAGGACACCAATTTACCAGGACTCCCTAAAGACATGGACTTCTCCGTGTGAGCTTTTCCAAGAATGGACTATTCCCTATATTACTTCACCTGTCCGGGTAACATGGGGCAGCCTCAGTTAGGTGTAGTTAGACTGAGAACATTATTGCATGTCATACATGTTCTACTAAACGCTCAGTAAATTTGTTGCAACTGCATTGAGTCTGGTCTGATGTTCTTCAAAGGGGTGCATCATGTTGGGTCTTGGAGAAATCCTAAAGAACCTGGATCAGTAATAGCACTATGGGGTATGTGTAACACCACTATAAAAGGTTAACTTACGAGGCAAAGAAGAGGAGGTAGTTGTCATGGATAACCACAAGGAAGAACAGCTACAGAAACCAGTCGTTTGGCGTGGTACCTGGTTAGGGGACAGGTCCTCCGGTAGCGAGGGGATCAGTTCTCTGACTCCCTCCCTAACTGTCCGTCTCCTCGTTACCAAGAGCAAACTAACTTTAGGCCCCTTTCACACTTGTGCGACTTCAAAGTGGCGCGATTTTACCGCAATTTTGCCGCAATTTCAAGGAATGCCTGTGTAAGTGGCATCAAAATCGGACCAAAGTAGTGCAGTGACTACTTTGAAGTCGTACTAATATGAATGGCTGTCATTGGAAATCATGGGGAACGACTTGTCATGCTACTTTGCAGTCCCAAATCGTGGAACAAGTCGTATAAGTGTGAAAGGGGCCTTATGGAGATTCAAGGCTTGATCACTAGGTACAGTACATGGAAGAAAGGATTATTGATTATGTATGGGGCCAGCTATGTGCTTGGCAGGACTGGGAGTGAGGTAACAGAGGTACGTTGGACTGGTGGAGTGGGCAATGGCTCGGAATGTCCCTCCAAATGCAAACATACATTAATTACAAGGGTGTAGTTCAATGGGACCAAACATCTCATGGAGAAACTGTGCACATTACACTGCACATAAGTGGGGCATCTCTAAGTCAGGGACTTCCTATTGTCTTCACAGGTCACATGAGCGCGGTCTCCGCCTGGTCCCAGGCATTGGTGAGCACGCCTTTGGGTAAGGTGTTACCCCATGTACATGGGCGCAGCCAGACACCACCCACAGGATCACCAGGTAAAAATAAATGAAAGAAAGCCTAAAAATAAAACAAATGCAGCCACCACACCTAAGATTCGGTAAACTGCAATATAATAAATGTTTGCTTTTAGGATTATTACCACTTTAATGATATATTTATATTAAAATGTACAGCTGCATTAATTTGTGTCGTTTATATAGTCCTAGAGTTCAGCTATAACGGCACTACCGTACAAACAAAGAGAAACATTAGTTCACTCATTTCCCCCATTAAATACTAGTTTCCCCAAAGCAGAAAAAACAATGTTGAAGCATTTTGTTGTGTTCATTGTGTTTCTTGGAAACCAACACAAGAGTTTGAAGTGTGGCTACCTGCAGTGTTAGATCATTAACTCATTACTCTACACTGTACTGTGTGTTTATAGAGACAATGATTAAGTGTATGTAATTAAAGTTAATAGCCACCTCCCATGTTTCATAGTGCCTGCTGATGAAATCATTTAGGGGGACAGATGAAATCTAAGATTTTTCTCACTTGATGTTAGATATGAAGGCGTATATTGCTGGAGTGAAAGTAATACTGTTAAAGTACGATACAATGGAAAGCAAAAAACTCTTTTTCTGTTTTTGGATAGAGTGGAGAGGGATTAGGACCCCTGTCAGGTTTTTATTGCTATCTGTGACCCTGTTAGGGAGATTTACCTTCTCTATTTGTCCTGTTTACTGTTAACACTGAGAGTGAAAGTGAAAAAAGTCCCGCATTTTGGGTTGTCACCAGAACAGGGATATAGGGGATATCTTCCAATGGACGCTAGTTCTGGTGACAACCAAGGATTTTCTCTCACTTCCTGTTTTGGCAATGGGTCAGGAAGTGAAGGGAAATCTCCCCAATAGGAAAGAGATGGGAAATAAAGACTGACAGGGGTTATAACCCTCCCTTATGCCATGCAAAATATAAAAAACTGTTTTGCCTAATTTAACACTATGCTGTCACCCATACAGTTGGCTCCCTAAAACCCTATACACGTTAATATCCGAAGGGAATGCTCAGAGCTTGTTACAGATCGATGCCTTTGTCATCATACTGCACTACAATGAAATTAAATTAAACTCTTTCCATAAACAGATTCACATTCCTCCCAAAGTTTTGAGATGGAAATGAGGGACACCTAGCAGCAAAAGTATGCAGGCATAGGACACACCCTTGCCACGCCCCTTAACCACTTCCCTACCATGCATAGTCATATGACAGCGGCAGGAACCCTTTGTCCCTGCGGGCTGCCAATATATGACGTCTTTTCTTCCTGAGCCTCTAGGGGGCGTGCCGCGTACTCCTGATGCGTGTGCCCGGCGGCTGCGATGTCCGCAGGGCACCCGCAATTGCCCGTGAACACAGCAGGACCGTGGATCTGTGTGTGTAAAAACACAGATCCACGTCCTGTCAGAGGACAGAGGAACACTGATTGAACACCGATTGGTCTCCTCCCCTTGTGAGTCCCCACCCCCTACAGTTAAAATCACTCCCTAGGAAACATAATTAACCCCTCAATCACCCCCTAGTGTTAACCCCTTCCCTGCCAGTCACATTTACACAGTAATCAGTGCATTTTTTATAGCACTGATCGCTGTATAAATGTGAATAGTCCCAAAATAGTGTCAAAAGTGTCCGCCGCAATATAAAAATAAATAAAAATCGCAGATCGCCGCCATTACTAGTAAAAAATGAATAAAAATAACAATAAAAATGCCAACCAGCCTCACAACCGCAGAACACGTATAACCACACTAGCCCAGGACCTCCACATCCAGCATCTTCACCTCCAAGATCATCTGAGACCAGCCACCCGGACAGCTGCTGCAACAATCGGTTTGCATAACCAAAGAATTTCTGCACAAACTGTTAGAAACCGTCTCAGGGAAGCTCATCTGCATGCGACCTGACTGCAGTCTGTTGTTGTAACCGACCTAAGTGGGCAAATGCTCAGAATCAATGGCGTCTGGCACTTTGGATCAGTGTTCTCTTCATGGATGAATCCCAGTTTTCACTGTTCAGGGCAGATGGCAGACAGCGTGTATGGCGTGTGGGTGAGCAGTTTGATGATGTCAACGCTGTGGATCGAGTGGCCCATGGTGGCGGTGGGGTTATGGTATGGGCAGGCGTATGCTATTGACAACAAACACAGGGGCATTTTATTGATGGCATCTTGAATGCACAGAGATACCATGAAGAGATCCTGAGGCCCATTGTTGGTCCATTCATCCACAACCATCCCCTTGGGGATGTTGCAGCAAGATAATGCACGGTCCCATGTTGCAAGGATCTGTACACATTTCCTGGAAGCTGAAAACATCTCAGTTTTTGCATGGCCAGCATACTCACCGGACATGTCACCCATTGAGCATGTTTAGGATGCTCTGGATCGGCGTATACGACAGAGTGTTCCAGTTCCTGCCAATATCCAACAACTTCGCACAGCTATTGAAGAGGAATGGACCAACATTCCACAGGCCACAATCAACAACCTGATCTACTCTATGCGAATGAGATGTGCTGCACTGCGTGAGGCAAATGGTGGTCACACCAGATACTGACCCCCCCAATAAAGTAAAAGTGCAAATTTTAGAGTGGCCTTTTATTGTGGCCAACCTAAGACACACCTGTTCAATAATCATGCTGTCTAATCAGCATCTTGATATGCCACACCTGTGAGGTGGTTGGATTATCTTGGCAAAGGAGAAGTGCTCACTAACACAGATTTATGAACAATATTTGAGAGAAATAGGCCTTTTGTATACATAGAAAAGGTCATAGATCTTTCAGTTCAGCTCATGATAAAGAGGGGCAAACACTAAAGGGTTGCATTTATAATTTTGCTCAGTGTATTTGAAAATGGGGATGCTTTACAATTAATCCATTGTTGCAGGGCCAGACTTTAGCCTAGGCCACATATGCCATGGTCTAGGGCACAACAGCTAGGGACAGCACTTTGCTGCATATATTGTTTATTTCAGCATTCTGTTCTGTACCTAAAGCAGAAATTCATCCAAATGTTTTGCTCTTGCCCGCTATGGCCATTGACTCTCAAAAGTTTAGTATAGGTAGGTACGGGCAACAAATAATTCCTGATACAGGTAAAAAAAAAAAAACACTCCTAACCTATACTATCCCACCATACCCTCCCTCCCCATACCCTTTTAGACATGAGACATTAGATAGGTTTTCATGCTATATTTACAGATTTGTGATATTTTAAATTTTACATACATTTGTTTAAGTAGAAGGTCTTGTTTGGCACATTTAAATACGCACGTACGTAGAATGCCACTAAAACTACCCATAAGATCTAGAAGAAAGATCTCCTGTATTGCACCAATGTCTCGAAATTTCTTGTTTCTAAATCCTCATCTAATGTCTGTGCCCATTAGTAGATTTTATTATGACATAATCACCACCCCCAGTCCTGTTGTATAATACCTGAGCAGATATTCATTAGTTCAGGAGCCATCTGTAACATATACAAAAAGGTTGGCCTCATGTTGAAATGTTACTCATCCATGGCTGGATGCAAAGTTGGTGAAAATCTTAATAAGAATAAAACGAGGGTGACTTTGATCTGTGTGACCCCATTACATTAATTGTATTGTAATAAAAGATGTAACACAGGCTAAGTAAAATGAATGCCAAGTTCCAAACAAGGGGCACATTGTAGTCTGGATAAAGAAAGGGTATGTGTCTTAATTTTGTATTCAGCACAAAAAAATAACCTTCAGCCATATAAAATCATTATCAGAAAATACTGAATACAGTGCTATGGATGTGCTTTAAGTTTTAGACCGCCCAACATAGAAGTAATCAATTGGTCCATGTACATCACTCTATTAAATTAACTGCTGCACATTCCTATCAAATGGTGGCAAACGTTCTCTGCCATGTCAAGTGTTCTGATGAGCTGCAGAAACACTCCAAGACAAAGGCAAGAGAAAAGAAAGGAGCAAGGGACCTCAGCCAAAAAAAAAACCTGACTGAGCAGCAAACCTGGAACTCACAAACTATCATTAACTTACCCAATGATCCATAACACATCTCCTTTATCCTTTACAGTGAATGGACAGCTCACCCATTCCACCATGTCAAACATGCCTGAGTCTGACTAGTGTTAGAACTTACTACACAGTAATGCATTGATACCTACTTATTTAAAGTTGAACTCCAGGCAGAAAAAAAAAAAAAAAACCCACAAAAGAATTAATTATATATTCATGAGAGCGATATTAAATGTATTTCTACTGTAAGTGCAGCTAGTGAAAGTACCTGAATTTGACTCTGTGTCAGCTTCCTTGTACAGAAGAATGGATTACCAGCACTAGCAGCCAATTGGGCTCTTCTGCATGCACTTGTGCAGACAAGGAATATACTGACAGGAGGTGAGATTAGGGTGAGAAGAAGAATAAGGTTATCAGTCTGTTACTTCTCTGTCCAATCTCAGCTCAGTGCCAGGACCTTAGCTGTACTGCCTAACTCAGCCTTTCTCAACCTTCTCAACACAGAGAAACCCTTGAAATAGTTCTCTGGTCTCGGGGAACCCCTGCTAAAAATTAGAAATCAACAACTCATGATACGTTAGTGTTATGGTCAGTGGGAAGCATGGTCCTTCGGAAGAATTTCCTTCTTACAGATAGCTAAAAAAGATCAATGGTGTGAGTGGGAACTTATCTGAGAGGCAGAAATTGCCCAATGCTGAAGGAACCCCTAGCAACCTCTGGAGGAACCCTGGTTGAGAATCACTGGCCTAACTGATGGGACCTACAACAGTTGTCCTGTAAAAATCACCCTGTCTCTGTATTAATCTCTGAGGTATAATTATGGATATCTTAATACCATGGGCGTCCACAGGTAGGGGCAAGGGGGGTCAAGTGCCCCCCCCTGGAATCAGGGATCGGATCTTAAATTCAGCACAGTTGTGTCTCTATCGAGGTGCCGCACCCGGGTGCCATCCACCAGTGGGGTGACACCATTAAGGTGCTGTCAAGTGTAGTGTGACTTTGGGCTCTTTTCCCTAATCAGTCCAGCAGAGAACTTGGCGGTGCTGTGATGGAAGAATGGCGAGCTGCGGGCTATCAGAGGTTTCCCCCCCTTGCCCCACCCATTCTTCTGTCAGGGAGAAGAGACGGCAGCTCTCACCAGGTTCCCCACCCAGCTTCCTGCCCTGCTCCGTTACTTCCCTATTGGCCATAACTGAGGGCCAATCAAAGGCGACTAGGAGAGGCAAGCTTCATGGGACAGGTAGTCCCAAAAGATTGGCGGCTCCATTTTCCACAGGGAGGAGGCTACAGCTCGATCAAGAGAGAGATTGAGAGACTGCAGCCTGGAAAGAACTCGAGGGAGAGAGTGCTACAGGACGAGGAGTGTGCTGGGCGGAAGCCAGAGAGAGAGCCTGACAGGGCCACAAAAGAGAGTCATGTGTCCAGCACCACCAGAGAGAGAGCCACACTGGCCAACACCACCAGAGAAAGACTGAGCCACTACCAGGGTACAGACATGCTACACTACTGACCAGTGTCGCCCCCGGGGAACCCAGAGTGAACGATCGTCCAGCCGGAGTGATCACTGCTGTAGTTTTGCTGGGTCTGGTAAGAGAGTCTGTTGGCCATTACCCATTACTTATCCTACGGACTGTAATACGTCTGCAGACTCTGACCATAATAATGTGATAATGACATTGTCGAAAAGGGGCGGTGCATGGGTGACCCTAAAATTATGCCCCCCTGAAAAAAGTTCTGCGGACGCCCATGCTTAATACATTGAATGAACATACTAAAGTAGGGCTTAGCATGAATTAGTGCTTTTTCAGGGAGTATTCTTTTTATCCCTGATATGCTTTTAACCTATGGATTAATAAAGTTTTTGTACATTTCATATTGAGGTCACATATTTATTTTTTTCTTGTGTTTATTTCTATGCTGTTACTACTGCTTAACTGCTATAGATAAAAGTCAGGTCACTAACCTGACTTTACTATCTGGTAGGGCTGTGTAAATCTCAGGAGGGGATGAGCAGAAAAACAAACCCTTTGGTAGGTCAAACACGAGTTTCCACGAGTGTATCTCTCATTTGTGATTAGTTGTTTGCCTGAAGTTCATTTTTAAAGTAGATATAAACTCATACACTATAATACCATCAGTAGTGGCTGGTCCATAAGGGACGCAGTGGTGCCTCCCCCCTAGTTTGCATGCGGGGTGCCGGACTAATGCCTTTCTATGAGGTCTGTCTTTTTTTTTCAAGCACATGATTAGATTAGAGCCCAAGACATTAATTGGCGTGAAAAAAGTTGTGCTCGGGGCACAGAGCACTGGGCCACGAACCCTCCCACTTGTGATATTAGCGAATCAATATTTGCTATCGGTTTCTGGCTTCTCCTCCTGGCCAATCAGGACATGAGGTGGATCTAAATAAGACCAGGTTAGCCGGGAGGAGAAGACGGGAAAGCTGCGGCGTCCCTAACCGCTGGAGGGTTGAGTGCGGACCTGAGGGGGTTTGTTTGCCTCCCCCCCAAAAAAAATGTTTAGCACCAGCCGCAACTGAATACCATTTGAGTTTATATTTTCAATCATTTTAAATCTGCACCTTCATTATAAAAGCACCTGGTGATCCTGCCATAAGGGTGTTTGTTATAGCATGTTATGGGATGGTAGCTGTCTCAATTGTCACCAACACCTGCATTCCTGGTGAAGACTACAAGTAGCTGTTCAGACATACATTGCACAGTTATAGTTTAAGTTGACACTATCATGAATCTTATCCCCAGCAATGGCATACAGCCATCACTGGAGCGAGTGCATGTAGAAAGGAAGATGATGAAAGAGGCTGGAGGAGATCAGCACATAGATGCAAAAACAGGATAAAAAATTGAATTTTTATGTTACAACATGCTTCTGCAAGCTAAATTTCATCCAGTTACAGCTTAGATCTAGTCTAAATTCATAATTTCATATTTTTACACTTATAATTTACTTTACATTTTCTGTACTTTGTGACTTTTACATGGTCGACCTTGTACAGGTGATCAGACCAAGAAAGAGACTATTATATAGTATAAGACTTTGGGGTTGATTTACTAAAACGGGAGAGTGCAAAATCTGGTGCACTTCTTCATAGAAGGTGGTCTGATTGGCTACCATGCACAGTTGCACCAGATTTTGCACTCTCCAGTTAAATCAAACCCATTGTTTAACACTTCCACTGAGTATAGCATGTGATTGATCACATCTGCACAAGAAGCCATGAGGCTATTATTCTGTTTTTGGTTATTGTTGCAGATACTAACTTATGTATAAATTGTTTTGGTGACCATTACTTCTTTAACATATACCAGGAAATGGTAAGGTCGATTGGGCCACTTGTTCTGAAGGCACTTTTGTTATTTGTTGCAAATAAGCACAAAGCAACAATATGCAGTAATTTATGGTAACTAATGAGGTATTGACTTTCTTTTAGCACTGAAAACGGATATCTGTTTGGTTACAATGGACTAGTAAGCATCAGTGTCCTTTGAACCTTGTTATTAAATAAACCACCTTCTTGGCTTTACATTTTAACTTCAGTAATATAAGAAATAAGGACAAAAGTAAAAAGATATTTGATGCCAACTTTGCCAGCTGGTGTGAGCTTACCCCAAGTCTAGGCTCACACTGAAATACAGCTTTAAAAAAATGCGACTTGCAAAATTTCAAAGCCGCATATCAGTGCGACTTCAGGTACGACTTGGCTGACATTTGTGTGACTTCATGCACAGCTGTTAATGCAAGTCGCACCTGAAATTGCAAAAAGTAGTGCAAGAACTACTTTTTCAAATCGTTGGGGCACCACAAAGACGGCGTTTCACCGATTTGAACAGTTCCATTGCTGACAATAGGGTGCGGCTTGTAATGCAATTTGCCCTGTCCTGTGAACAGGGGCGAAAAGGGACTGTAGAAAAAGCCTAATTTGTAAACTGCTTTGCCAAGCCATACACTGAGGGATATTTTCTGCATTTTTACACCAAGAAAATCAAGCACTAGCTGTCAAATAAGCTTCCATTTGCTGGTTCTTGCAATAGGATCTGCAATGATAAAAAGCTTATATACCCTGACTTTTCTTCAGGAGCATAGCATGTGTTTTTTTTTTTACTTACAGAAGATACAAAAGCAGCGTTATCTGCACATTTGCTATGCATGACAAACTAAAGCCCCATACACACGGTCGGACTTTTTCATGGATTCTGTCCGATCGGACAAGGTTGTTGAAAAATCAGACCGTGTGTATGCACCATCGGACAGTGTTCGTCGGTTTGACCGACGGACAAAGTCTTATCTCCTGCTGGAAAGATTTGCCGTCAACACGGTCCGATCACACCAAATCCGATCGTGTGTACGGTTGTCCGACCGGACAAAGTGCTACGCATGCTCAGATCACATTACAAGACCAAAGCTATTGGCTACTAGCCTCTACGTAGTCCTGTCGTAGGCAACAAACGTCACCACGTTCAGAATGATCGGATTTTCCGACAACTTTGTCCGACCGTGTGTACGCAAAACCAACATCGGACAAAGTATGACGGACATGGTCCGACGGACCTGGTCCGCGGATTGTCCGACCGTGTGTATGGGGCTTTAGAGTGCCCTGGATACACTAATCATCTTTGTTCAAACTGCTAGATATGTTCAGGGATCACGATTGTTACATGCACAGATAATTTTACTGTGACGATGTATTGGTCATTAGCTTTACTAAATGATCCCCATGTTTTTTTATTTTATTGTAGCATATTATATAATATACTACAATACTGGCTATTATTTCCATTATTTTTGTTCATGTGAAGGCATATTGTTACTGAGCAGGCCAAAAACGAAACGTAGGCTTGTCTGCATAATAATGGAGGACCTTTTTGCTTGGGGACAGATCAAAGCTTAAATGGTGATTGTTGCCACTAGTCTGTTCCCCGTAGACCTATTTGCCTTGAACAACATCCATAAAGGTTTATGTACACAGCTACCCATGGGGACGCAATTGCATTTTGTTGTACCAAAAACAATTGTGTTTGTTCACCAGCTATGCCAGGTTTATTCCACATGGTCAAGTTGTAACTAGTGTCTATGGAGAAGACACAACAGACATGCAGGTCTAAACTGTATTTATCTGTTCACATAACTCTACACAAACTAATAAAACAACAAGAGACTAGAGAAGAACTGATCGTAGGTCAGGTATCTACAATGGCAGGACAATAGTAAAGAGGGCTAAACTGGAGTTTAGGAGCAAGCACCAATTTTAATGAGAGAGAATATAAGCTTACATTAGCAGCATTAGAAAATGATCAGAACAATTAAGTACCAGCTGTAATAAAAATAAAAAAGGCATAATTCACCTTTACAAAAAACTGTGCAGCTTTGGCCAAATTTGAAAAATGTCCTTGCTATCTATATGTGTAGGCCATTTACGTATTTCTTGAAGCTTGACAAAAAAAGCCTCACAGAGATCGCATCCCATCCTGACTTATTGCTAGGGCGTTGCTAAGAGACTCCCATCTGTTACTGTTCACCTCCACTATCACAGGAGCAAACTCTCATATGTTGAGCTCAGAGCTACTGTGTCAGGGGAGAGAAAGCTCATGTGAGGTGGTTTGAATCAGAGCAAGAGTTTGGTACTGTGATGGTGGCTAGGAGTCTCGTAGCATGTTCTAGCAAGTCAGGACTGGATAATGCAATCTGTGGGAGTTTACAGTCGGGCTTTGGAAGGGACATAAATGGCTAAGCCCCCGTACACACGGCCGGACATTCCGACCACAAAATCTGTCAGATTTTTTCCTACAGATTTTGTCCGAAACTGGTGTTGCATACACACGGTCGGACAAAGTTGTCGGAAAATCCGATCGTTTCGAACAAGGTGACGCACAAAACATATGACAGGACTACGTAGAGGCCAGTAGCCAATAGCTTTGGTCTCGTAATTTGATCTGAGCATGCGTGGCACTTTGTCCGTCGGAATTCCCTACACACGATCGGAAAAAGTTAGATCGGATTTTGTTGTCGGAAAATTTGAGAGCCTGCTCTCAAATTTTTTCTGTGGGAAATTCCAATGGAAAAAGCCCGCTAGAGCCCACACACGATCGGATTTTCCGACAACATAATCCGATCAAACTTTTTCCATCGGAATATCCGACCGTGTGTACGGGGCATAACACCTAAGGC
The DNA here is from genome assembly GCA_028564925.1 of Lithobates sylvaticus. Lineage (NCBI taxonomy): Eukaryota > Metazoa > Chordata > Amphibia > Anura > Ranidae > Lithobates > Lithobates sylvaticus. Next base: position 201,991,492 of record CM053030.1, on the reverse strand, counting down.
AAAGAACATCATTCAGGTTTGGTCAAAGCTGAACAGTTTTTATCTACAGGTGCCCCTTACCTGCATAGTCAGTTTTTTGGTAAAGATGAGCTGTTCCTTAAAAGTATTTAGCTGCTTAGACTTGACCAACTCTGGTATAGAAGGACAGTAATGTACAGAAGTCGCAGAGAACCACTGTGGAACAAGAGCTGCATACATAGCAAAAAAAAGCCCTACACTACAAAATAATTTTTTTTTCTAAATATTATTTTGTCACAGCACATATTTATATAGATATTTGTTCTGCTTGCGCACATGTTGCAGTTTTGTTGAGCTTCATTCACTTTAGAGTGGCAAGGGCTCAAATTGCTGAACCCAAAATAGTTTTGGCAAATGATGATACTATGTCAAGACCAATGATGTCATTAGTTCATTATTCTATATCAAGGAAGGGGGATACCTTTTTTATTTTGGTGATAGCCTAATATACAGTGGCGTCACTAGGGTTGGTGTCACCTGGTGCGGTAAAATATGGTGTCACCCCCCCCCCCCCCCCCACCCCGTCACTGAGCAATCCGGGGCACTGAGCAGGCTAGCGCATCAGCACAGCTCTCCCCCCGAGCCTGCCATAGTGCTCTGTCCTGCCACTGCGGAGTGACAGCAGGAGTAGGACAGAGCAGTAGACACTGAGCAGGCTAGTGCATCAGGCTCTCTTCTGCCTAGCCTGCCACGGTGCTCTGCAGGGTGCTGGGTAGGCTAGTTTTGGGACGGCAGCATCATGGTGCGCACGCCAAACCAGCCCCTGTAAATGTTGTGGTTTATGCCAGTGCACCAATCCATGCACTGTCACGGATGGGGGTGACATCATCACAGTCGGATATCACTTCCTTCTTAATGGTGTCACCCAGGCCTGGACTGGGACAAAAAATAGACTCAAGCATATTAGACTGAGCCCAAAGTCTAAATACCCCCCAATGTAACAGTGTAATCCCCTTCCAGTTTAATCCCCCTGATGTAACCCCCCCTGTGTAGTACCCCCCTGTAATCCCCCTAAGGTACCCCCGTGTAATCCCCCTTAAGGTAACCACCCCCGTGTAATCCCCCTAATGTAACCACCCCGTGTAATCCCCCTAATGTACCCCCTGTGTAATCCCCCTAATGTACCCCCTGTGTAATCTCAATACCCCCCTAATGTACCCCCTGTGTAATCTCAATACCCCCCTAATGTACCCCCTGTGTAATCCCCCTAATGTACCCCCTGTGTAATCCCCCTAATGTACCCCCTGTGTAATCCCCTCTAATGTACCCCCTGTGTAATCTCAATACCCCCCTAATGTACCCCCTGTGTAATCCCCCCATAATGTACCCCCTGTGTAATCCCCCATAATGTACCCCCTGTGTAATCCCCCATAATGTGCCCCCTGTGTAATCCCCCATAATGTACCCCCTGTGTAATCTCCATAATGTGCCCCCTGTGTAATCTCCATAATGTGCCCCCTGTGTAATCTCCATAATGTACCCCCTGTGTAATCTCCATAATGTGCCCCCTGTGTAATCCCCCATAATGTACCCCCTTTGTAATCTCCATAATGTACCCCCCTAATGTACCCCCTGTGTTATCTCCATAGTGTACCCCCCTAATGTACCCCCTGTGTAATCTCCATAATGTACACCCCCCCCCCCTGTGTATATCTGCCCATAGTGACATTGCATACATCTCTCCCCCCTACATTCACAGACCTCAGATCAGCGTGGCTCTGTCCACATGGATGTCCATTGTCCCTCCTCCTAGGCTCTTCCTCCTGTTGTGTCCCGTCAGTGTGGAGGAGGAGCCTTGGCTCCGAGGAGTGTAAATGTGATAGGCAGCCGGCATCTCTGCCTGCCTGTCACAATAACAGGGGATTGCAGTGCCGCTTCCCTGAGGACATGCGGGCGCCGTGCACTGGGCTATAGGAACCCGAGCTGCCTGTGTGCCTCACAATTATTTCTCCTCCTCACCGAACATCGCTGAGCAGAGATAGTGCTCAGTGGACGGAGGAGGAGGAGAGAGCCGCGGTGCATCTCTCAATCCCGTGCCGTGCCGGGTGTCACCCCTCTGTCGGGTGACACCCGGGTGCGGCCCGCACCCCCCGCACCCCCCTTGCAACGCCGCTGCTAATATACCATCAATAGTTTTACATCAGAGGAGGCTCAGTAGTAGCTCAAAAAAACTCAGGTAGGACCATGTAGCACAGGTGGTCTAGTAATGCTTGAGAACCCAACTGGAAGCAAATAGACTGTTCACTTATTGTCCTAAAGAGAATAGATGGATGGAAGACTAAACTTTATTTGAATTCAGATACTTGAAAAAGGGGACTTTCTCCAGTAAAATAATGGGTCATTGTCTCCTTGGGACTCCAGGTGTTTATTTGCAGAATCATCTCCATTCACTCTATAGTGAACAGAACACATGTGAAAAGCAACAAATGCATTCAAGATTCAAGAAGCATGAATAAAAATAAGCAATAAAGGAAGCAAACCAGTCGTTATGATTTGTTAAAATCTTTATATTTGTTATGTGACTACCAGTCATGTACATATGCCAGATGAGCTTTCAATTCTCATTGATAAGTAGCGGCAGCACATTTGCTTATTAAAGCGGAGGTCTGCCCATCCCTGCAAAAATTAAAAGTCAGCAGCTACACATACTCAGCTGCTGCTGACTTTTAATAATAGGACACTTACCTGTCCTGGAGTCCAGCGATGTCAGCACCGCAGCTGATGTTTCCATCAGCTGTCGGATGCTACTGCTGCCATTGCGGGTAAGGGACCCCGGCAGTGTAGCCTTACGGCTTCATAAAACTACAGAGTTACCAGTTTTGGATTTTTTATAAAAGGCAGGAACCCTGGCCCTTATTTCAAGCATACCAGCAGTTCTTAGTGCAGAAAACTTTTAGTGCAAGACCTATGAAGGTTCAATGGAGCAGTGCAGCATATGGTAACTTAGTGACAGAAGTGATTACTTTAGTGTTGTACACACGGTCGGAAATTCAGA